>OX387434.1:9267927-9836441 GCA_947563755.1 Lochmaea crataegi
GGTAAAGAAATTAAGAATCCAAATCGTCTGCCAGAATATTTTATTATATCTTCAAGATGGGAACACAAAAAAGTAATCTTTACAAAAGTATTTAATTAATTTTTAATAGAATGAACTAAATAAATTTAATAATGATAGAATGTTTGTGTTGTTGTAGTTGTGATAATTCAGACTCGGTTACCATCTTCATCCATATTGACGGAAGAATACAGATGATCGACAAGTTATATGGTACAACTTTACCGAAGCCACTTAAGTCGAACGGAAATGGGCCTCGGCTGAAGCTGAAATTTCCAAGTTTTCACACATCTAGATACTATAGAGGATTTAAGCCTTTATGAAAAAAAAAAGTTTTTTTTTATTCTGAAAAGTGATTTATTGTCTTGAGAAACAGCGTTAATAATGAATAAACTATTAAATAAATATTGCCTTACAATGAGAAGAGAGATCCGAACCGTTTTAGGGTCAATGCATAAAAAATATAACGTTTGCAACCACTTCCCTAATTAGGCTTGTTGAAACTTTGCCTTTTGCTTTAGTTTATAAAACCATTACGAAAAATAGGCTTAATAAAAACTTTGTTCGAGGGAACTTCGAGTACACGAAAAAACGGAGTTTGGTACAATTCGTTGACATTTGACAGGAATTTCGGTTCTAAGGATTTGAGGAAATTCAAATATATCTCCGTTCTGTGAAATATATTTTGAATTAAACGGTCTGTAAATAAAAACGTCAACAAAAACCCTTTAGCTAAGTTTTTAGGTATAAAAATACAATACGATTAGTCGAATGTTTAAACTGCTACGAAATGGCTGAATATAATTTAGAAGGAAAATTATCAAAGTCATCTGTAAGTATTGTTTTCCATTTTCGGATATATTATAAAAACTAGTTTTTTATAACCCAACTTTCATTGTATTTTAGATTTTAAAACCTCGTAAAAGTGTAAATGAGGCTAATGAATCCATTCCCGATTGTAGAGAACTAAGAAGAGTTAGTTTTGCCAGTAGCAATTTTGTTAAGTGAGTTGTTCCTTAAATTAACATTTATTTTCTGTATGTTCCTTATGGTATATTTATTATTTTGTTTGATATACATATTTGTTTTTAGGCCATTTGCAGCTGATGCAGAAAAAAACACGATATGGGATAATACTTATGAAGAAGAAGTACTACTTGATTCAACTAGATCTTTTGATCATTTGGAAACAGAAGAAAATGTAAAATTCAATGAGAGTATTTTTATAAGTGAGGCAAGTAGTTTGGAACAAGAAATGGAGTTAACAAATGTTTTGTCAAATAATCCAATTGTAAATAAAAATATGATGCAAACTATGGGAGAAATCTGCACTAAAGATTTAAATGAAAACGGACAAGAAACTGCAACTAAAAAATGTGAACAAATCTCTAAGAAAGTGGAAGTAAATCATTCATCTTCAAAAAAATATATTGCAAATGTGACTACTAACTACAATTTGGATACTAGTACTATGGATATAACATGTGCTAACAAGAATGATGATGTCTCTGAAGATATGGAATTTACATGTGCATTTCCAAATAATCTAATATCAAATATAGATTTAAAAAATGAACAAAACAATAAAACTGCATCTTTTCAAAATGTTAATACTGAAGAACCACAAGAAAGTAAGAAAACAACTAACATTGTTGATACTTTCAAGAACAATAGTAAAACTTTGCAGTATTCAGATCAGACATGTCAGAAGACATACGAAAAATTAGAAGAGTCAGAAGGTAATAAAAGGTATAAGAAAATCCACATATATGAGGATAAAATGCTTAAATGTTCCAAGAATCAAATTAAAATTTTGGAAAAAAGTTCAAACACTATATCAAACTTACAGGAACAAACTGTGGCAAATATTACTTCTAATAATTATTTGGACTCCAGCATGGAATTTACCTGTGTGTTACCACAGCCACAACCAATGAATACATCTGCTGATATTTTAGAAAATGACATGGAATTCACGTGTTCTTTTGCAAAACTTCCCAAAAAACAAAAAGAACTTTCTTCTTTCTATATTTATCAAAGTAATAGTAGTAGTACTGAAGTTAATGATGTAAAAATTGAAAATTCTGAAATTGGGGATAAGATGATTATTAAGAAGAATAAATATCAATCAATACCACAGATGTTACATGCTGAAGAGTCTTCAAATTCATCCTATGCAATGCTTCTAAATAGTAGTCTTTATCCAGAAAATCCAGGGGAAAATATATTTAGCGTGAAACCTTCTACAATAATGTCAAAAATGAATGGTAAGCATTAGACTGTTTAAAAAAAATCGATTATTTTTTTCCCTTAAATATACTGAAAATATTGTTGAAAATGATGAAAATAAAATACTGTAAAAGTTTGAATTCTTAATATTTATATTAAGAGGTGCCGCATTGATAATTTCTATTTTCAATTTAAATAACATGGAAACAAAATTGTCTTGTGCTTTGGAAGTTTATAGCTCACATAGGGAGCAATACTTCGGAATGACTAAGATATATTCTTGTAGGAAATTTGACGCTCTACAAAAAAGGTCTCCTATAATTTTTCGATATTTTCACTCCTTTCAAAGTTATTCAAGGTTAAAGTTAAATTAGTAAAACACAATGGTAATACGTTTTGACATTTTTTCAATGTTTCGACGCTACAATCAAGTTTATGAAAAAATGTTATAGGATATTTTTTAGAAAGATAAATTATAGCCAATAAAATGATCTAAAAAAAACATCCTATAAAAATTTTTTCCAAACTTGATTTTAGCGTCGAAAAATTGAAAAAATGCCAAGATTTATTACTAAGTTAACTTTAACCTTGAATAACTGTGAAAGAAGTAAAAATATAAAAAAATTATAAGAGACCTTTTTTATAGTGCGTCAAATTTCCTACAAAAATATATCTTAGTCATTCCGAAGTATTGCTTCCTACGTGAGCTATAAAATTCCAAAGTACAAGAAATAGAAATTATCAATGTGGCATCTCTTAATATAAATATTATCAAACTTTTACAGTATTTTATTTTGAATTTTATACTTCTAAATCCATATTTACATACATAGCTGTTTAATTGTTTTAGATACTAACAAAGATGAAACTGAACTGAATTGCAATGAATATCAAACGGAAGCAAAAACGTCATATTTAAATATATCTACAGAACCCGAAGAAGAACTTGCACAAAAACATAGTCCAAGAAAAAAGAATGGTACTGGTACCACAGACAACAAAAAAACTATCATTTTATGTGACAATTTATTGGATACAGTATCGGTAGAAATTTCTCCAAGTATTGGACTACTCGAAACTAGTATTCCATATTTACAAGATTCAATTGAAGAAGCTGTAGGAATGGACAAAAGCATATCAGAGAAAAATGATATCTTCAAGATTCTTAAAAAAGGCAGAGAGATGTTAAATAGGCCTAAAATTAAAATTCCTGTATATCCTATTGACCCATTATTGGAAAAACTAGATGAAATAGAGAGGCTACATAACCAGTTGTTGGAAAAGTTAGAGCCCCCTAAAATAAAACTTATTGACTTAGAAGAATTAGAACGATTAGAAGATTTTGATGCTAGTGTAAGTGGGTCTAGTGGGTACAGTGTTGGAATAGTAAGTGCTGACTCTAGCTTTTCTGATATACTCGCGCCTAAATCTTTAGAAGAATTGGTTAAGGAGGCTGCTCCAAGGTAATAAGATGGAATTAAATGGAAAATATCTTGATTTGTCACTGAAATTATTATTGTAGATCCAAAAAATATTGGGAGTTTGTTAAATTCGAAAAGGATTGTTACTGTTTCCATATCGCTGAGGGAATGGTATCGTTTAAAGCCAAAGTGCAGCCAGCTATGGGACTGGTTGATGAAATTCGTTTATATAACAATTTACCAGGTAAGCATTTGAAATTTTGTTTGGTGATGAAACGTTAATTCGATCATACATTTGTGTTTCTTTGAAAACCTTTATTGAATATTTATTTGTTTTTTTTTAGATAATGAGAGACCACATGTACATTACATTGCACAATATCTGGAATATAAACTTAACATAGAAAACTTACGATTACCTCTCGGAGACAGATTTGATCTACTCGCTTTACTCGATTATGTATGCATTTGCGTAAGCGAGATTAAAAACTTTTATGATGAATTTGAGAAGTTAGTGGGGGAGTATGGTCCAACTCATAAGTTTAGAATGGATCGTGACTTGAAGTAAGTAATATTTTATTAGATACGAAGATGATTAAATGGACAAAAAGGTAACTGTTATGGAGAACATTATATTTGTTAGAAAAACTCTTCTGTCTCTGTATTTGTTTTACATTTAAGTTGAAATGTTAACCAAATATTATCGGTTTTAGTGTTCTAGTAGAAGTTATGAAAATCGACCTTGTTATGTGGTGGGTAATTACCCTAAAGATATCATCAACGAACCTAGGGTACGTAACCCAAATCAGTGCGAGGTCTGTATATGAAGATGTCGATGAAAATCAAGTTCGCAGTATAGGAAATAAAGTAGAAGGACCTAAATACCTTAGACATTTCATTTTACTTCTGCAGGAGTATGTGGAAATTGTAGGCAAACAAGTTAAGGCCAGAAGAGAAATGGAATTTTTGAATATTTGATATATTTTTATATTTGTGATTGTCTGATTTTATATGTGTATGAATTTATTATATTTTTTTAATAAAATGTGTATATATATTTTTTAATCATTTATAGTACAAGATTCTCTTGAATAAGAGAGAAAACCTCTATTCCCATACTTGCGGAACGACATAAATCATTCTAATACATATACAGGGTGGTCCGTAAACCGTAAGTAATTGTCCAAAAAATGGAAGATACTGGGTTTCGAAATATTCTCGATACAATCTATCGAATCATTCTAACACAGCTCTCTGCAGCTTTTCTGGTAATGTTAGACTTTTGGCATACGTTTTCTGACAGGCGGGGCGTCGATAATGTTTTCTCTTGGAGGGGGGAGGGATAAGGGCTTTTTGGTTCAAGCAATGAAAAAAAAAATCATATTGTAGAGTTCCATAAATAACATATAAGAATTAGAAACAAAACTAAACTTCTTTGGACAAACAAATCACAAATCAACAACCATAAACGTCTATTATCTATTACCAAAATACAAATAATAAACAGCTTCTTTGGACAAACAAGTCACAAATATAGGGTTGTCATCCGTCCGGGTTTCCCCGGATTTGTCCTAGTTTAGAGGGCATCCGGGGAGCGTCCGGGCGGGGCTTCATTTGTAGACCGGGTTTAAAATTTTAAAGTCTTGGGCCGCCCGCGACACACGCACTGTGCCCGTGTAGAAACAAAATGTCTTCAGTAATTAAAATTAAACTAAATTCCCAAGAATACAGCTGCACTGATGATTTTTACAAACTCCTTTTAAAAAGGGAAGATATTCTAAAAGCTATCGGAAAGAGTGATAAATACAAAAAAAAGTAAAGTAAAGTAAAAAACGGACAAGAGGCTGAGGAAAAAGCTTGAATAGATAGGTAGTCAAATAATGTAGGTACCTATGGAGTGCAATAATTTCTTTTCATTTTTGTAGTTAAAGTTATTATTTTTATTACGTGTAAAAGAAATTTAAAATATGGCTGATGTTGATTAAAACTTTAAGGTGATATAAATGAATATAGTTTTTAGTTATTTTATGGTTTAAAAAATTAATAAAGTAACTTACATTAAAGTAAGTCTAAACTTTAAAAAGGTTCAGTTTTGTTGCTTAAGATTTAAGAAGTTAACTAAACCAGTTGTATTATTAAAAATATATAGTATGAACTGACCACTATAAAATTATTATTTGTAAAAAAAAACTACATTTTTGCCAGAGAAATTAATTTTTTTAAATTCATGGCTCATTTTCCTCAACTTTCAATTCAGAGTAAAATTTGTTTTTTTATTAAAAATCGGGTGAACGTTTCAGGAAAAAATAAATACACCGTTTTTGTTATATCTATCTGTAGATCTACATTAAAAATATTGATTAGTCTGTTCAAAAACCATGTAGACACCTACAGGATGAAATTTTTTTATAAAGAAAACATTTCACTCTGTATATTATAAATTAATAAACAACAGAAGCAGACATTTTAATGGCTATTTAATATTCTCAATAGGAGTATGAACAGTTCCTCATGACTCGCCCTGTATAAGTAAAATTTGTCACAGCTGTTGGCAGTATTTTTTAGTAATGTAGTTATCTATGGTTGGCAGCATCGATTAGGGATGGCGATTCTTTCCAAAAAAGATGGATTTTTAAATCGATTCGAATCGTAACCTGATGAATCGATTCATAAAAAAATCGAGGTCTAAAAGATCGATTTCTAAAAAATCGATTTTTTTTCAAGTTTGTATTTACAATGTAAATATAAATCCATTTTATGAAAAACAAGAAAGATACCATAATAAACAATCTCTGGGATCTCTTATCAGTAAAATCATTCGATAATAACAATTATTTTTATTACCTATTTATTTTCTAAATGTATTTGTTACATTAAAAAGTTAAGAAAATAGATAATATAGCTTATAGTTCCCAAAACCAAACCAGAAAAAATCGAATGTCGATTTTCAAGGGTGAAATATCGATTCACTGAATCGATTCAGTACAACAAATCGATTTAAAAATCGATTTATTTGGTCCTACGAATCGATTCTTCGATTAATCGATTTCAGATCGCCATCCCTAGCATCGATATAATTTTTTAAGTGCTCTATGGTAGGTAGTGATGGTAAGACCCGGCTCATTTCGGTGACCCGGGTCTTCCAGATCAATCATTAAAATGACCCGTTCTTGAAGATTCGTTCATATGACCTTGTGTATTTGTTCCATCGTTTCATGATGTGACTGAAATGAACGGCATAAATTATTATGCAGATTTTCATATTCATTTATTTATTAAACTTCACATCTGCTTATGAACCTTCATTAGAGTGGATGAATGACTGAATTTGTAAATAACAATCCAAAAATTGAAATAGTTTGTATTTTTTGTCGAATTAAAACATAAATGTACTACAACAGCGGTGACTTGGTTCAGTTCATTCGAACGATAGGGTCACAGTACGTGATTGAACCAATCACGGGTCTTGGAACTGATTCGGTCTTTGAGAACGGGTCGTTCGTGACCTTCCCATCCCTAATGGTAGGTTGTCAATTTGTTGTTGATATTATTGAGAACTTTTTAATCGGAAAGTTAAAAGTGCAATTTCTCATCAGTAGGTACAAATTCAAGCAATAATAAGATATTTCATCAATGTTTTTTGTAGGATTGTTGCATATTTAAAACTGTGCTCTGATAACTACTTATCTGTTTTAGGATCAATTTTGTGGTGACGTTTTTAAATTGCCAACCTCTCGTCAACAGTCAACGTGTAAAAAATTACACAAATCCCAAAAAAATAGATGAAACACAATCAATTCGAACATGCCGAGAATATTAGCTTTTATTTTATTGAATAACGTTTTAGTTAATGCGTTTTATCTACCAGGGTTAGCTCCTGTAAATTATTGCAAAAAAGATGATGAGTCCGAGACCTGTAAAGTAAGTTTAAAAGAAAAACATTTCCTTATGAAATATTCGTTTTATCATGTTATAAGTACCTAGAGATAATTTTTTTTATTTTTAGTCTGAAGTCAAATTATTTGTGAATAGATTAAATACAGATGAGTCAGTAATACCATATGAATATAGTCATTTTGATTTTTGTCTACCTGATAGTACCGAAAAATCTCCGGTTGAAAACTTAGGACAAGTTGTTTTCGGAGAAAGAATAAGACCATCCAAGTACAATATTGTCTTTATGAAAAATGAAACTTGTAACATTGCTTGTAGGAAAAAATACTCTGGAGATAATAATGATGATAATTTGAAACTAGGCAGATTGAGAAAAGGTATCAGCCTTAACTACCAACATCACTGGATAGTTGATAATATGCCTATAACTACTTGCTACGATACTGATGATTGTAGAACTGGTTTCCCAATGGGCTGCTACTCTAGAAATGGCAGACATAATTGTATAAGAGATGTAGGCAGAGATGATGCTTATTATATTTACAATCATGTAAATTTAACTATTACATATCATTCTGGAGCTAAAGAAGAATGGGGTACTCAGTTTCAAGAAAATGGGGGAAGAATTATTTCTGTTAAAGTTATTCCCAGAAGTATTGCTTATAAAGGGTGAATATCAAAAGTTATTTATTTAAATACTATTAATTAGACAGCTAGACAAACTGCTTGGTTATTGTTAATACATTTGTTGAAGAAAAATAATTTTTACAGCCCAGAATGTTCCCTAAGTGAAACGGAGCCACTTATGATACCTATGAAGAATCTTAAAAGTGGAGAAACATTTGAAATTTTGTATACTTATAGCATAAATTTTGTTGAAAACAATCATGTTAAATGGTCTTCAAGGTGGGATTATATTCTGGAATCAATGCCTCATACTAACATTCAATGGTTCAGTATCTTGAACTCGCTTGTTATTGTATTATTTTTATCGGGTATGGTAGCCATGATTTTGCTGCGTACATTACATAAGGATATTGCAAGGTATAATCAAATTGATAATGGAGAAGATGCTCAGGTGAGTGAGCTTTATTTAAGAGCATATAATTCAGGGTCTTGGAATAAAAGGGGCATAAGTGCATTTTTAACAATGATGGATCTTCCAAAATATGATCGGGTATCAAATAAAATAAAATACTGCCCCCATTTTCTTGAATTTTTAGATTTTCATACTTGGCAGACAGTATTAAAAATATCTTATGTAGAATATAATCATCTCAAATATTTTATTTTAATATTTCAAACAAATACTAAATAAACAGCTGTAATCAATATTTGCATATAACATTATTTTTTGTTGACAATTAAAAATTGTTAAATATTTTTTTATAGAAACTTATTTTGTTGGAAAAAATAACCACACGATTGATAACTGGATTTTTTTTATTTTATAATCGTCAAGTTTATTTGAAGAATCAATTTCATCTGTACCTCAAGTGGAACATTCCTATTATTTATATAATGTTATCTAATAAAATAAGTTTGGGTGAAACTGTGTATCTGCTACTAATCTCATTTTTCACCAATAGAAAAACAATATAGTCAATAAATATTGTAAAACATTAGCTCATTATTGTTTATTTCATTTTAATATGAAAGTTTTTACTAAAAAACTTGAGAAATGCATTGAGATAAAACATTCAAACCTCAGATACATGCTTATTTACTATAGATTATAGCTACAATTGTGGATTCGATTAAAGCACTAGCCTACATGGCAGGTGGCAGAAAATGGAACTAGTTTGTTGTACAGAACAAACTTGTCAAACGTAGGAAAATATTGTCACAACCCCTAGTGTGAATGGAGAGGGGTTGAATTCAGCTGTTACTGTTCTTAGAGGTATATCGAAGAGTAAAGATCAGAGAGTAGTCAGTGAAAGTATAGTTGAGTGAAACTTTATTCCTCTTCCTCCAAATACTTTCTCTTTCTTTCTTATACCCAGCCAATCACATTTCCATGTCTCCGCATTTGACAAGCTGTATATTGTTTTATAACCAAATTTTCCTTGCAATAAGATTTCCATTATTTGATTTTTTTCGTTTTTTTTAATTATATTTATTGTTCTATAAATATTACTTATTTATTTATTAATGATATAGATTTTCATTTACTAAATGCTATTAGTGTCTATAAAGTTGAAAAATATATTATTTTCAGTTTTGGTATACACTTTTTAGGATATATTATATAAGTCCACATGATGACACTCCCTATTTTGATCGTGTTTGAGTTAATTTAATTTTGATTTGGTGCTTTCTTCGACATTGTTTTAATTGCATAGGTATTTTAAAAGCTTTATCTGACTATTTATAATAAAAAGGATCATTAAATCAATAGAAAACAACCAAATTACAAATCTAAAATCTATACAAATCATTGTTTATCCTTAGGGTGACTGTCAGTAGTGTCAACTTATTAGTTGGTGGACATGCCCTACTATATTTAAACAAAAAACTAAATAATCTGGCTTGAAAATCAAAGAATACTCTTTCATGAATTTAGTCACTTCCTGTCTCCGTTTTAAAACAAACAAGAAACACGAAACCCCTAACCCAACATTATTTTTCATTTTTTAGGAGGAATTTGGCTGGAAACTTGTCCATGGAGATGTTTTTAGGCCACCACGAAAAGGCATGCTTCTGTCAGTACTGTTGGGATCTGGAGTACAAGTATTTTTCATGAGCTTGGTAACTCTGGCTTTCGCATGTTTGGGATTCCTTAGTCCAGCAAATAGAGGAGCACTTATGACCTGCGCTATGGTATTGTATGTCCTGTTGGGATCTCCCGCGGGTTACGTTTCTGCCAGAATTTACAAAAGTTTTGGTGGCGAAAAATGGAAATCAAATGTATTATTAACTTCCATGTTAGCACCAGGGTAAGTTGAATGTTCAAAATAATCTAATACATTGTTGAAATGATTTACATTAAAACTGAAATAAAATATTATAGAATCGTCTTTGGACTGTTTTTCATCATGAATTTGGTATTATGGGGAAACGATAGCTCGGCTGCTGTTCCGTTTAGTACATTAGTAGGACTATTGGCTCTTTGGTTGTTGGTTTCAGTACCACTTACATTTGTTGGTGCATTCTTTGGTTTCAGAAAACGGGTAAGTAATTTTTGTTTATCAACTTTTTATGACAATAAGAGTAGATGAGAGATACTGACTTACATTATTTTGTGCTTCATGTGTTTATGTATTTTTCAGGCATTGGAACATCCAGTACGAACCAACCAAATACCAAGGCTGATACCTGAACAATCAGTGTACACTCAACCAATACCAAGTATAATAATGGGTGGGGTATTACCATTCGGTTGCATATTTATTCAATTATTTTTCATTCTAAAATCCATCTGGTCTTCACAAATGTATTACATGTTCGGATTTCTTTTCTTAGTTTTTATAATACTCGTTATAACTTGCGCTGAAACGACAATTTTGTTGTGTTATTTCCACCTTTGCGCTGAAGATTATCATTGGTGGTGGAGGTCATATCTAACTTCGGGTTTTACAGCGGTGTATCTATTTTTGTACTGCTGTCATTATTTCTTTTCGAAGCTTCAGATCGAAGACAGCGCTTCGGGTTTTCTTTATTTCGGCTATACAATAATTATGGTATTTTTGTTTAATCTTTTGACTGGCACGATAGGTTTCTTCGCTTGCTTTTGGTTTATTAGGAAGATTTACAGTGTAGTTAAAGTCGACTGAAGCTATTTTAATAACTTTTTATATTATCAAGAATTATATGTGATTTGTTTGAACACTGTTGAACGATTACGTCCTAAGCTGTTTATGGCGCTTACTGTCCTTTTGTGAGTAGTTATTATTTTCTTTTATATTTTATTTAAATATATATGAAAAAATTGTGGCTGTGGAGTACTAATACAATAACATTTTACTCTTGATGTGGTCGGTTCTAATAATGAAAGATATTAATTAAGGGGAACAAGGGAATAAGATGGTTTGTACAAAATTGTAAAGCTTATAGGAAAGGAAGTAGTTTCTAATGATTTAACCCTCCGTTGGGCGCAATAGTAGATTTCACGCGTTTGGGCGTAATGCATCTTTTTAATTCATGTTGCGAGATTTTTTCATTGCAATTTAATTAGAGTAAAATCTGAACTGTAGAATATTGTATTGTTTAACAAACAACATTTTACAAAAATACATAAAAAAACATATTAATTAACAACTAAAAAAAGGATTTGGCATCTTCGGAGTTGTCTGGATTGTATAGTCTTTGACGTCTCTTCATTCTTGCACAAGGTTTATAGTAAGGAACAAAAAACACCATAAGGTGCACTGATACTTTTAAATTCATTATATAATTGCTACAAAGTACATCTTATGTCATGCGATCACATTTAGACCTTTTGCTTATGGTCTTTACTGACCCAATTTCGAATAGAGTTTGCTTGTAGGTTGAAATTATTGTCTTAAATGATCTACTTCACGTCTATATTGTCAACTAAAAGTGCAGAAATAGTTACTGATGGAAAAATACCTATATAATACATTTGATAATACACAACTTTATGCTAAAATACTTTTTCTCAGTGTGATTCGAGTAAAGCTGTATTTGTAAGCATTTATAATGGTTCTCAGTGTATGCTAAAGTTAGCTGACACCGTCGAGGTTATTTATTCTTGCCCCTCCAACAGCAAAGGATTTTCGCCGGGCTTCACTTCTTGTTGTTGTGTATTCTTTGACACAACGTTAGGATAAGTTGCGCCGCCGCACTGCCCGTTAGCCTACGTATTGGATGAAATACATTGAAATTTCATCGGTATGAATCTGTGAGATTATATGCGCCCGACGGAGGGTTAAGAACGTGTTTTTCTTTTGTTAAAGTCGTCAGCCTATATTTTTGTTGCAGTTTTATTAATAAAAGTTCCAAATTGTATGGAATCTTAGTTTTTTTGAAATATTTGCAAAATAAAGGACGCTTGACATGAATCAATACAATTTGCAAAAAATTGCGGAAAGGTCAGTATATTGCAAATGATGAATCTGTTTGTTTATTCAAACATAATATGAAGTTATTTTATTATTATTTAAAATGAAGATAGCGAAAGTGAGAAAAGCTCAGAAAAAAAACTAAGTGCATCACTGTTGATTATCAAATTACAAATGACAAAACGTCAGTCACCACAATCAGCTGATTGAAAACAGTCAGTTGGTTGGTAACACAAAAGAAACTAGATTTCCCCCTTGTAGGCAATAGAAATGGTACCAAAGCGATAAAATTGCAATTGCAGAAATTGATCAGCTCGGTCTCAACTGCGCATGCTTTCGATCAAGAAATCTTGCGTATTGCATTGCAGATTTTATTGTACCATGTCAAGCGGCCTTGTAACTTATAGAGCTTATTATTACTTGTTATAGGAATAATATTTTAATATTAATAATATTTTTTGTTTAAATCTGCCAGTCAATCTGCTCTGGCAAATGTAGTGATTTTCATTTTTCATTTGTTACTTTTTCCTTGATATTTGACAGAATAACTTCACCTCGCCTCCCACTTCCATATACTAGCAATAAAACTATAGTTTGCTACATTAAAATGGTCTATATCCTCCTTATTCTGCAAAACATCTTCCCCTACACCCTTTAATTATTATTATTCATGATAAAATCTTTCGAAACCGTAGACAATTTAAAAAATACTGTTTGTGTATTTAAATATACCAAGTTAGTTTCAAGTAGTATCACTATATCAATATTTATTCTTTAGTGGCCATTACAATTGTATTAAAATTTATTTTGTATTATTATATCAAATACATTTTGTATATCAAGAGAGTTTTATGTTCTAAACAGCTAACACTCCCACAGAAGCGACACCTTTTGACATTTCCATAAGAAATATACATTGTTGCTAGAGTAAGCGATTTCGATTTGACATTGATGACAGTATAGTACCTACCACTACCTACTGTCGAAAAAGAGTTGAGTGGTTTGAATAACTAAACTTGAAAACTATGTAACATTTCTAATGCAAATTAACAGGAAACCTACACAAATGAAACGAAAGAGTAGAGAAACCACGTGGAAACACTTTATGGCAAATTCAATTCACTTATGCAACATTGATATAGTAAAATTAATACCTATTTAGAGGTACCAGCCGTTTTAGTAACTTAACGTATGCGTCTTCTTGAACCATCTGAACCCGCATGAAAAAAATTAGGTTATGACCTTTGTCATGTCAAATGCTTGACATATTTCTTATTGCATTGGCGTAGTGACTTGAAATTTCATATTATCAGTGGCGGTTTGTAATAATACAAATTAATTTTATGAAATTCATAAAATTCTAAAGATGTTGACATAATAAAAGAATATAAAAGAAGCGCACTAATTTTAAAAACATTGTTTTATTAACTAGATACATAGTTTTCTTAAAAAAATATGGCAATTCAGAGTTCGATTAAGTACAAATTCTAGATTTTAAAAAAATGACAACGTGATCTTCAAGGCAAAGTTTAATTAGTTTCTAAATCAGAATAACTTTCGGAAAGTGATAGTTCATCATCGGATTCATTGGATACAGAGATCACCATAGGTTCGATGTTTAGTAGGTCCAGTTTGTTTTCTACTTCCCATGCTTCAGAAATAATTTTCTCTGTATGATTTATGTAATTCTGCCAGTGTTGCTCCGGTACAGTTTTTACAACGTCATTCCATACTTTTAAGACTTCAGTAGGTGACCTTGCAGTTTTCGTAATAGCTTGGTCATAATGCCTTTTAGTTTCTGACCATACCATTTCGATGGCATTAAAATGGCAATGATAGGGTGGTAGCCTGAGAGCACAATGACCATGCTCGGCAGCGTATTTGTCTAAATGATAATTTTTTTCTGGCAAAACTTGCTTTTCAATTATATTCCAAACAGCATCCTTTAAAATGTGATCTGGAAAAGGAATATTCTTTTTTTTGAGCCATTCTAACATGCGTGTTTTACTCCAACTTTTTCTTGGGATTTCTTCATCCAGGCGACTGTGATACGTTGCGTTATCCATTATAATTAACGATGGTTCTTCCAAGTTTACAATTAGTTGCTGTTTAAACCAATTTTCAAAATTTTCGGTGTTCATGTTATCATGGTAATCGCCTGTTTTTTTATTGCATTTAAAAATAAGCGATGCATTTGCCACAAAACCTTTTTTATTACCGGCATGAACAATTACATATCGTGTCCCACTTCCAGTTATTTTTAAATCACTGTGTTTAGTACCATCTTGCCACATTCTTCTGTCCCCGCTTTTACTAAAAACCCATGTCTCATCCAGAAAAACAGGTGTAAAGAGCTTTTCGCTTTTAGCAGCATAGTATTTGTTCAAAAATAATATTCTTTTTAATCTGACTGCAGGCATTTCCAATAAATGTTTTCTTCCATCCTGTTTTTTGAAATGGAAACCCATTTTTTTAATTCCCAAATATAACGAACCTTTGGAAATCTTAGTTTCTGGAGACTCTTCGATAAATTGCCGTAAAATAGTTTCTACTGTGATTTTATCCTTTCGCGCATACATTTTATAAATTACTTCCCTCAAACAATGCAGGGTATTTTTTGTAATTCGGGTTTTGCTTCGGGAAACGCTTGCAGACATATTTCTTCTAAATTCGAAATCTGTAGCTCTGTTTGGTTTTTCAAGATTATATAATGTGCTTTCTGGAACTTTTAGTGCTTCGGACGCTTTTTGAATTGCATTAAATCGAGATCCTAAATCGTTTTGAAAATAGTTTACTACATTAAGCATAAGTTTTTGGATTCATCAGAATATCGCATTTTTATATCTTATTTTGCGTTATGACATTAACATGAAATCAAAATTTGACGTAACTTCAAAAACGTGACATCTAATAAATTAGTTACGACGTTCATTTTTGTTGGTAATTTTTTGTTTCAACCGATTCATTAATAATAAATAAGGATGGTCTTATTCTAAATGGGTATAAAATTTACTATACATCTACTTTACACACAACATCCGTTAACAATAAAATGTCAGTAGGGGCACCGAATAATTGAGGTTGTTTTTAATAAGAACGAAGGTGTCGCTTCTGTGTGAGAAGGGTATTTTGTGGATAAAATACCGTTTTTTTTGGGGAGAAGGTCGAGGAACCAATAATAAAGTAACAAATGTGTAAAGAACGTATTTTATTTAACGCGGTCAAGGCCGGGCGAACGTTGAGACGCAGTGTGTCGTGCGGTGACGCGTGGTAAAGTGAATGCATGGGTGAATTGAATATTCCGCAGGGATTGTGTGCAAAATGAAACGCAGTAACGTACAACATACACTCCAGTATCTAGTGGAAGCATGTATACATATTTGTGTAGTTAGTTAGGGTTGGAATTTTGTTTGAAGAAGAAACTGCTTTTTTAATTTGGTTTTCATGGAATTAACATCACTGGTGTCCTATAACACTTTTCTACACCGAATGGCTTCAATTAGTTTTGCATCCATCATATCAGCAAACTTCAAAGAAAAAATTACCCGGTTTTGTGATTAGACCGCAAGATATCGCAGGTACCAAAACTGCGCCATCTCACGCTACGTTCGAACATTCGCTGATGGATTGACGTACCTATATTTGCAGAAATCTACGGTGACTCACCATTCGACACCTTAAACTGCGTCTCAACGTTCGTCCAGTCTAGGCGTCTACTAGATGGTAAGTCGGTACAATTTTTTTATTTAAAAAGGACAGTAAGTTGTTTAATATAAAGGCGTGTATTCACCAAAAAAGCATGCAAAAACGAGCAAGCCTTCTGCATTAATAATCTTCTAGTGAGTACGGACTATCGAGCGAATAAAACGAACGATTATTCTCGTTGGAAAAAGATCGGGAATAAGATGGTATATCAAAGACAATACTTGTTCATGCTCATTAAGTGTGAACGAGAAATGCTCGTTATTTATATAGAATTATTTTTAATTAGTTTAATGACCCTTATTCAGAATGGAAGGAACTAATGATAGTGTGTTGTAAACTGATAGATGCTCGCAGAAAATAAATAGATCAACTGTGAACCTGGATATATTCGCGTTCGTGTGGACGAGATGTCCACTAACACGAGCAAACATACACAAACTAGAACAAATGTTCGCTCTTGCTCGCTTATTTGGCGAATAAACGCATTAATACAAACCTAAGAGGTTTTATGGTTTCGGACAATTAGATAAAAAGTTTGCCGTCAGCAAATAATTAGGTTCTACAGCACTTTTTGCAATAATTTTAACAATACGTACAATTTCGTTTTTCCAAAAAATTATTTCATCTTTTTATATTTTTAAACTTTAACCACAAAGTTTTATTTTTACACCAGTGATGATAATATTGATTTATGACAATGGTCCTCTTGCAATATTCTGAATAAGAAAACTTTTTAAAATAATTTAATCTTAGAATATAATATATTTGGACACAATCAACCATTAGGTATCCATCAGTGCCTGACACAGTTTCAAAGCGTTTGGCGCATGACGTTAGTGGAGAGTGTTCAATCATCTGCAGTGGAATGCCGGTATATCATGGGAATCCAAGTTACTAGTAATTGTCGAAAGTGACTTCATGGTGCTACATAATATGCGAACATAGGTCGCGTTCATACCAATTTGACATAAATGGAAGTTAATGAATCATTGATCGGTGGCGTAGCGAATTTCAATACTTCTGGGAAAAATGGCGACTGCTATCACAGCGCTCAAATCAATCAGTCGACAAAACACGCGTTCAGCATAAAATTGATGATAGCTCCGGTAGCGCAACGTTGGGATGAACGCGACCAAAGTATAGTATACAGTTGGTAGGGAGTATTATTCAACAAACAAAGTTGAAAGTATTCAAAATAAGAAACGAGACCACAATATGCTTTTTGATTTGATTTTTCGGTTTAGAATGCTGATGAGAAAAAATGAAAAGGACGATTCAATATTTCTCGTAGATGTTTTAGGCAGGCATATCTCAAAGCAGTTCTCCAATCTTTGAAACACATTTATATTTGCCAAAGCTACATGGCTCTGAAACAGGGAGTATAAAATACAAGGTATCAAAATAGCAGATGTTCTAGCAATAGAGAGAATCTGGTTATTTAAATTCCTGGAATTTTCCTCTGGAAAACCTGGATTAACCGGAGGATAATCTTAGAAATAGGTGGGTACTATTGATTTTTGAAAGTATTCAAAATCTGGATAGTTTATCGGACGTTTTTTCCCTTTGCCCTAGCTCCTAGCTCTAGTACAAATCAAGTGCTGGTTTCAGTTTTTCTTTGAAAAAAATCGTAGTCTGATTGATTTCAACTTGAATAATGTATAGCTTAACATTGTAAGTTTGAATGAATTTTACAATGAAGACTATTGTTAATCTTGGTTCAGTTTGATGTATTAAGCACAAATCTATTATTTTACAATTTGTATTTAAGAGTGGTGCAAGCATATTTTGTGGTGATATTTTTTATGATTTATGTAAAATATAATAATAAATCAATTGTATTATTTTTTGAAAACATTAAGTAGGTACCTTTTGTTTTATATTGATAATCTTGAAGTAAATACTTGAATAAATGTAAATAATTGTATTACTGTATAAAATAAATTACAATTTCATTAGTATTTATTAATTTGAGTATGGATTTCTTGCTTTTACGACAACAGAATTAGAAATAAAATGAAAATATTGTTGAATTTCATTTTTACTGTTTCTCCCTACACATTTTTCAAATCAATATGGTTTTATATTTAAAGTTCATAAACTTCTGAAAATTTGGACAACTTGGCAACAAAATCTCGTCCCGTATTATAATCCAAATATAAATGTGTTCTGTCTACGCATCTAAAAATATTTTAGTATAGGTGAGAGTGTCCTCTCTATTTCATTGTACTATTCTATGATTATAAGCACCAGGGCAAAGAATACCCAACTAACAAGAAGCGAAACTTCGGATAAAAACTAGTTCACAGACGCCATGTTTTAAATTAGTCGTCATATGTCATGCGATCACATTTAGGCCTCTTGCTTATGGTCTTTACAGACCCAAATTAGAATAGAGTTTGCTTGTAGGTTGAAATTATTGTCTTAAATGATCTATTTCACGTTTATATTGTCACGAAAAGTGCAGAAATAGTTACTGATGGGAAAATATCGACAAATATCTATATAATACATTTGATAAAACACAACTTTATGCTAAAATACTTTTTCTCAGGGTGATTCGAGTAAAGCTGTAAGCATTTATTATGGTTCTCAGTGTATGCCAAAGATAGCTGTCACCTTCAAGGTTATTTATTTTTGCCCCTCCAACATCAAAGGATTTTCGCCGGGCTTCACTTCTTGTTGTTGTGTATTCTTTGACCAGGGAGATATGCAACCGGACAGAAGTTGCAAAGAATATTTGGTTGCATACCTAATCGACAGTGCCATTTCGATAGATGGCAGCATCTTACAATATTTTAATATAGAGTGTCCTCTCTATTTTATTGTACTATCCTATGATTATTGTCCTATTTGTAATAAATATGTTACAAATTTCTCTAGTCATCTATTTAGTAATCATGAAGAAAATAAGAGTGTCCGAAAAATACAGGCATTACCAAAGGGTAGCTAGGAGAGAAAGAAACTTATTGACTATTTAAGAAAACAAGGAAATCTTTCAATTTATTCGGAAAAGGTTATAAGGCCAGTTCAGAGACCATCAAGGTGCTCAAAGAATACAATTTCATCTTCCAATTATTTGCCACGTAAATACTGTAATGGTTTGTACAATAAAAAATCACTTAGCCGACATGCAAAGAAATATTTTTTTAAAAAGGCAACTGGTAATTTAGAATCACGCTATACTAGTGAAGGACAAACCATTTTATCATTTACGGAATCCAGAAGTGCTTTTTTAAATCGTTTGCGATTAAAAGATGAAGTTTTTACCACGATGCATGCAGATAGAATATCCCTTAATGCTAAAAGTGATAGCATAGCGTGCCAGTATACTGAGGAATATCTTAAGAAACACAAAAGACCGCAAATTAAAAATGTTGTTGCAAATAAATTGCGAGAATTGGGAAGACTTTTAATTCCTTTGCAGGATATTTATAAAATTAATTCTTTGCTGGAAGCACTTAAGCCCGAGCATTTTGAGGAAGTAGTGTCAGCTGGTAGAATAATATCAGGGTATGTCGAAACATCAAAATCTTTCAAATCGCCCTCTTTAAAGGGTAACAGACAATGCTTTTAAAACAGGATCCCGTCCAGTCACAAACCACACAAAAGCCCTGAAAAAGATCAAACAATTCCAAGAACTTGTCGATAAAAATTCGAAATGGGGATATCAAAGGATATTTTATTATTTAAAAATCACTGTGAAAATATAGCAAATCATGCTAAAAACGAAAATATTTGTAATAAAAATGAATTAAAAAAATTTTCAGAGGTTTCTTTAGTTCTCACAATTTTGCTGAATAGAAAGCGAGCTGGAGATGTACATTATTTAAAAATGGAAATATATTCACAGTATTCAAAAAACAATAATCAAGAAGAGTGCCTCGATATTTTAACCGATACTGAAAAAGAAATTTGCAAGAACTTTAAAAGAGTTATTGTAACATTGGGAAAAGAAAGTAGACCAGTACCAATTCTTTTTCCTCCAAAAATTCAAGAATATATTGAAAAAATGTTAGAAGTGAGGAAGAAAACAACGATTATTTCTAGTAGCAATCCGATTTTATTTGCGTTAACTGGAACCTCCGATGAGTGGATTAACGAAAATATTCTAAGAACTGTGGTGCCCAATATCCTGAATCCTGATAGATTAACATCTTCCCGCTTACGGAAGCATAGAGCTACTGTGCTACAAATATTAAATTGGAACGAAGTGGAAATGGAACAAATTATTGCTACCTTTATGGGACATACAAAAAAACCCACGAACAATTTTATAGGTTGGTGTTTTTTTAGTTCTTATCTCTTTATTTATTTTACAAAAAGTCCCATTAATAAAGCTAAATAACATAATATACACAATTCTGTTTTCAATTTTAATATCCTGTATATTCATTTTTTTTGTGATTTATTTTGGGAAATCAAAGCACAATCTTTTTCATGTTTTTATTTCAACGTTTCGGTAGCGTTCCAGCTACTGTTATCAAGAATATGTGTACTTTTTTTTGTAAAAAATTCCATTTACGATGGGCTTACGATACAATGTTTAAAAGGGATTCATTTATTCGTGTTTTCACTTTTCTCGGCAGTCCCATGACTGGACTCTACGTTTTTTTGTTGGTGGGTTATCTGAATAAAAATTGCTGTTACATGCTTAAAACATTTATTTTAACAATCAGTATATAGTAAAGTAAAAAAGATTTTATGCGTAAATAAAATTAAAATCGGTATAAATATCAAATTTCAGATGAACCTTTTCCAGTATAGGATACGGATGGAACGGATCTGGGGTCCATTAAATTACGGTAGAGGTCTAACTAAAAAAAATTAACATTTCACTCAACAGATTCCCCTTCAGGTCGAGCACTTTTTGTTCAAATAATAATAAAAATGTGACCGTGAAGATTCAGCAATGGTAGTTACACCACACAATAACCCACTTACACAGAATCGACACCTTTATTCTTATTAAAAACAGTTTCCATCATTGGGTACTGATACTGTAAGTTTAGTATAGTTTTCGCACTGTGAGTAATTTCGACAGCTTTCTCAGTGCGTGGCAGGTGCCGATACTGTCATCAATGGGTGTGAGGAGGTTATTCTGTGGTTATATGCAAATACTTACATCACAGTTCTGCTGATTCTGAGTGTAATACTGTTTCTTATAAGGCTGAAAAGAGGAGTCGAGAGGCGATAAAAGAAGTGGAGTAAGTTCATTGGAAAAGCTAATGCTAGAGCTTCTCCAGGATTCACTGATACCACTATCAGGATTGCTTTCCTCCTCAGACCAGACCGTTGTTTTGAGAAGAAAGAATGTGGTGGTGAAAATTCCCTAAAAAAATTCAATAATTTCAAACTAACTTGAAGTGATGTCAAGGTTCAGCTTTACAAAAATATTTAAAGTAAGTTTACCAAAGAAAATGTTAGTATCGCCATTACAGTTGAACTAATTGGGAAACCATATTTTTCCAAAAGAAAACCACCAAGGGCTGGTCCGATAACTTCACCCAAAGAATACATACAGGACCAAATACCGGCTACTACACTGTATGTAACTAGAGAATCTTCATAACCTGCATTTCTGAATAAGAAAATGAATAAATCAGAGTTAAAATTTTCATTAGACTAAAAAGGTAAGGGTAATACTTACGTAGCGGATGTTAAGATACCTAAAAAGGTTGGCATAAGGGCCAAAGCTACTGAGATTCCAAGAATTGACAGAGCAACCAGATCTAACCATAGATTACTGTGAAAAAAATATTGCAATAATTTTACAACTTGGCAACATTGAGATTTCGTCCTACATAAATATTGTTGTAATTAAAATCTAATTGTTGCATCGATTTTACTTACGGAGACAATCCCGGAAGAAGAGGAGATGGTCCTAGCAATAATAATCCTAACGTGCTCATAAATAATCCAGCAACCATCATAAACCAATGGTGGCTTACTTTGTCAGCTATCCAACCCCATACTGGACTGGATATTCCATACAACGCAGAAAACAGAAGAAATATCAAACCAATTTTTTCTGGACTCAAATCAAACTAAAAAAAATGATAATGACTGTATATAGCTTATTTTGGGGATAAATTTTAAAACAGGCAGGAGGGCATGGAAAAAAGGGCCTTTAATTACTGCAGGAATGGCCTACAGCACAGATGGTTCAAAAAAGGTATAGGAGTAGGAATATATAGAGCCAAAGAAGAGAACTTACTGTTCTTAGTCTGTGTACCAGGTCACTTATAGGACAATGAAGAGGCAAATTCACTAGCCTAGGAAGGGGCACGACGTGCTCCTATGGGCTCAGAACCTTTCTGTGGTATAGCGAAAATGCTGCAGTCTCGATAATGGTGGAACAATGTGCCGGGAATAAGACAGGTCAAAGAGTTCATCAAGGAACCATCGACAAAATTGACAGAGTACCTGTTAACCCAGAATAGGCGAACAGCTATGATCCTGGTTGGGCTTGACGATAGAGAGGGTAAAACCACAACCCTCCCAATATATAAATGTCCTGAGGGCTATGGAGTCTAGTAATAAGGACGGGTCAAGACAAGGAACTCTAGCATAACATGAGGACATAAATAGTGAATCTGCAAAGGTCGTAGAAGCATATAAGTCCCATCTTCATCTTACTTGATCTAATTCAGGTTTGGATATTCCTTTTAAATTATGCTGGTAATAAATAATCCTCTGGCTGGTAGTTTTCCTTCGTAGTTTTCACAGCCGTAGATACGATTTGACGTTACGATTGGTTCACTTAGCGAATTATAGATAACTAACAGTGATATACTCGAGTTAGAAAAGGAGGAGTAGTCGATTTGACTTAATGCAAGTGATTGCTATGTATGACGAGACGTTGAGAACTCTGAAATGTACTTTATATCAAAAATTATTTTAATTATACTTACATCTCTTAAATGCGGCTCTAGTGTAGGATCTAAAAAGGCCCAAACACTCGAGACGACAACTACAACGAGACCGGTAACCACTACGGCGGGAATTTGTATCAACTTGAACATGGACGTTGTTTTGTTTGTTACAGTATCACAGTCTAGAAAGGAAGGAAAATTTGTTAAAATATATAATAAGGTTAACAAAATGTCTGAATAGTGTGAATACGGACAAAACTTTCTAGAAAACGATACTAAAATATGCAAAGTCAATTCAATATTCAAGAAAACAATTAAAAAACATATTTTAATTTTTAGAAACTTTAATAATATAAGTTTTTAGTCTTACCTTCGACGTTTGGTATCAGTGACACATTTATAAACGCTATAACAATCATAGCTATTCCCAAGGTATAAAAAGGCACGCTAAATCCACCGAGCTGTCTAGAAAATAGAATTGGAAATACATCCTCATAGTGCGTTCCACGAAAGATGAATTTTTGTTGATACGGTTTCCATCAAAAATTCATCTGTAATCGTTGAACCCTTTTATCATACAGTACAAACCACATCAGTATAGCGGCACGACAAATATATTTAAATGCCGTGATTAATGTAAGAACGATAGTTAACTAGACTAATATCCTAGTGCTGTATGTGCATTACGGGAGCAATGAGAACATGCCCAACGGCAGCCATGGAAGTGATTCTCAACCTCACATCACTACATATCATTGTGGAAGGTGTTGCAAAAAGTAGAAGATACAGACCAAGTAGAGAGGGAATCATTAAAAAAAACCACCTCCTCACTTCTTAGAAATCAGAAAACCTGGGACATGCCATTAGATGGTATAAAGGAAAGTATAACTTTTCAAAGAAATTCTTTACGGAATTAAGCAACATGAAGGAATGGGATCCAAATACCATTACCAGACTTGGAAAGAATGCCATTCAATGGTTCACAGACGGCTCAAAACCAATAGAAGGAACTGGGATAGGAATGTACGGGACAGGAACCAAATACTCTGAAAGCTTGGGACAAACCCCAAGTATCTTTCAAGCGGAAATTCACGCCATAAGAAAGTGTGCCCAGTTCAATATTGATAAAGGATATAGAAGGCAAAGGATTATTATAATGTCGGATAGTCCAGCAGCCATTAAAGGACTGAGCTCTTGTGTAATCAGTTCCAAAATGGTGTGGGAATGCCTAGGCAAACTCAATGAACATAGGCGAGAACAATATAGTTACCTTACTGAGGATTCCAGGACACACTGGAATAGAAGGAAATGAAATAGCAGATGAACTAGCAAAGAGGGGGACTGAAACACCCTTTAGGGGACCGGAACCCTTTTGCGGTATCAACTCCAATGTAATATTCGAAGAAATAGGTAAAGCCGAAAAAAAGAGAAGATCCTACCATTGGAAAGATCTAGTAGGACTTAGAGACAATCAAAGATTCTTCTGGGTGATTACAACCTATTGAGATCAAATGAATGCATAAGTTAAAGTGAACGAGTTTTAACGGGGATCTTAACGGGACATTGTCGCCTGAATGGGCACCTGAAAAAGCTCAAAATAGTGGAGGAAGAAGAATGTAGGTTCTGTGGCATGGAAGAAGAAACCTCCATCCACATGCTTGCGAATTGCACAGAAATTCAGAATCCTAGGGCACAACACCTAGGAGATTACTGGATAGAAGAGGGACATTTACCTAAGTTAAATCCTGCAGACATCCTAAAATTCTTCCGGGAAATAGGACTAAAGGAGCTACTAGTCTGAGACTTTCCTCAGGAACTAAGTAGAAGTGAGATCTTTTAGGTCTCAGTGAATGTCACCCCAATATACATAATATCCTAGTGCTCGCACATGCGTGGTTTGTACTGTGTAGTGAAACTACCTTAAGTTTCTTATTGTATAATAAAGCTTGTGATATGTTTTTTTAAATAATGAGATAATGAAGATGGGAAAATTTTGATTAAGGATTTTTTCGTACATACCGAATACAATATGCCTCCTACAGCCGGTCCAATGCTCATTCCTAACCCAACAAATGTTTCTAAGATACCCTAAGAACATAAAAATCGTCAGTAAATAGTATAACAGTATAAATGTTTTTTTTTACTTACTATCACTGCTCCAATATTTTTTGGAAAATAATTAACTACAAAAATATAACTAGCTGTTGAAAAAGCACTAGCACCTAAAGCTTCAAATCCTCTTATTAATATACATAGGGCGGTAAAAAGTGAATATGTTTCTATATATTCCAATAACCTAAAAAAATATTAATCTATATTGTCTATTAGTTCGATTAAGGCATGTCCACCAACTGACAAGTTTGGGCATCGACCCAGCAGTCAGCACTGTAGTGGAACACCTCTGATGCGATAATTACAGTGTAGCAGAGTCGAGCGCGGTTAGTACTTGGATGGGTGACCACTGAGGAAACATCGTCGTAGAGCCCGTACAGCCTGCAGCGAAACACCTTAGAATATCACAGCTCGCAAGCATTATACCAATGAGCACGTGGTATAATGTAGATGCTCCCGAGTCCATGGATGTTGGGTTCGATAAAGATCCCTACCACTGTTTGGAACACCAGTAGATTCGGCAAAATTTCCGGTTAGGGGTAGAGTGCTCCCTGCGTCGATGATTAGCCTCAGTTGCAGAAATAGACCGACGTTAAATAACCGAATAAAAAAAACTGACAAGTTGACAGTAATGACATACGCCCTGAGGTAAAACAAATATTTGGTTATATTTTAAATTTGTAATTTGGTTGTTTTGTTTTGTTTTAAGTATCCTTTTTATTATAAATAGTCTGAATTTTGCCTAGATTTTGTTCAGTAGTTGATTGTGTGTTGTAGACTCAAATACGATCAAAATAAACTAATACATACAGTGTGTTGTGCTGAAAACGTCTGTTTACCTCAGGGCGATTGTCAGATGACGTCACGTGGACTTTTCCTATTGCTAGAGTTAACGGAGATAGAAAACAGTACAGACACGTCATCAATCTACGCGCTAGTTTCCAACCGATTCTCGTTCCAGTGTCACACCCCATTTAAAGTTATTGAAAATATACCTACTATTTAAATAGATGTCGAAGATAATAGTACTATTATAACGCCTTGGAAAGTTTTTGAAAAATATTTTTCAAAGAACAGAGACCGTTCACCAAGAAGCAACAACTACTTCTCGGGCTATATGCTCCAACAGACATTGAATTAGACTTCTAAGTTAAACGGGGTACTCATCAGGACAAGGAAGATGTCATCCGTCCAGAAGCTCTGAGAGCATAATCCTGGACTGGAGACAACGATGAAACCACATCAATACATTAACCATCTCGGTTTTGTAGTTATTTACTTAATTACATTAAACTGTAATTGA
The DNA here is from genome assembly GCA_947563755.1 of Lochmaea crataegi. Classification (NCBI taxonomy): domain Eukaryota; kingdom Metazoa; phylum Arthropoda; class Insecta; order Coleoptera; family Chrysomelidae; genus Lochmaea; species Lochmaea crataegi. The sequence goes on from OX387434.1 coordinate 9,294,503, forward strand.
GTAAATACTATTTAAATTCTTAAAATATCCTCCTAAGAGTCGAACTATAACTAAAGGTAGGATATTAGATATATAAAAACTCTTCATTCTCATAGAAACAAACCGTCACTAAACAACAAAAGAAAACAATAATAAGCTTTCGTCTAGAAACGATGTTTATCGGACGCCTCTTAGACTAAAACATGTGATCAGTTGCCAAGCAACCGGACGTTTTCAGTGATGACGGTCTGTATTGTTCTCTATTTGTGTTAACCGATTTTAAAGTACGCTTTCGAATGACTAAAATTTTACTCACCCAAATAATATGTTACAGGTAGCTGCTACGAAAATTCCAAGTATAAATAAAAATTTTGCTCCAAACATTGGTAGCTGAAAAACGTTTAGATACATACTGTTACTCTTTTTAGATGCAATATTTAGTTACGTATTTTTAATATGGATACTTCAGAATATATAACATTATCTCTAACAGAATACATTTTCTTATCATTTGATCTAATACAATTTTCCAATTCTTTTTCACCGACTTCAATAAGAGATTGCCGAATACTGGCCAATCACCACTCCCAATTTCTGCCCAGAAGTCGTTAAAATTTGCAAAATTTGTGGAGTTCCTTTGAAAAGCAAAAAATTTTTTAGGGCCACGCTTGTTTTATATAAAAATGATGTTCCCTTAAAAAACAACCATATTTTATTCATTTCTTTACATATTAAATATGTCAAACTTAAATTAAATGATAATTAGTCTAAATCTTTTTAAAATTTAAGTACAGCCTTCGATCTTTTGTATTTGCAACAACTTATTACGTCAAAACACAGTCCATTATTCTCATTATTTCGTTTAAAATGCTCTCCTTTAAATCTGCCAACCCTTCTACTCATCTCTTTTCTAAGCGTGTAATAATCAGCCGACGTGATTCATCGTCGATATTAAACCGGGCTTTTGACCCATCACTTGTAAACTTCGGGCGTGTTTCTCTCACGCCGCGAAGATCGTCAGCGCTCGGCAAATTCCGTTCCAATATAACACCTTAAGGTCAACGGTGAACTCCAGCCCGCTTTCCAATTTTGGTTTTCGTCGAGTACTTGATGCTTGATAACGTTTAAACGGGGGTCTTGAAACGTTTTAGGTAAATTTCACTATATGTATGTATAGTAGGTATATTTTATTTTTTTAAATGCTTATTTAATTTTTTTTTAAATTATTTTTTAATGGGAGGTCATTGACCCAATGACCTAATGGAGAAGCCACCACTGAGAATAACCAGAGTGTTTAGCTCTATAATTCTTATAGAAACAAACATATATGATATGACATATGACAGCAGCTATTGCCAACAGAAAATAGTGATTTAGAAGAAGCCAACATTCTTATATAGCACTCATTTCTTCAGTGTCGTCAAATTTTCGTAGAAACTAAATTTATCTGTTGTTTTGTATACTTACAATTTTTCCAAAAACTGGAGACGATAAAAACATGACTAGAGCATAAAAACTAAAAACGAATCCGGTCATTGTATCTGACATTCCCTTTTTATAAGCTTCTTGTGGAAAAAACGGAGCCATTATCGACATTGAGCAGAAACTCATAAAATCCACCAAAGCCAGAGATATCAGTGTCATAACTTGAAATCTACTCAAGTTCCTTAAACTTGACGTAGTTATGCGTGGATTCAAACTAAAAATAATAAAACAAAGTATAAAACCAGCGAAATATATACATTTATCTATGAGTATATTAGTGTTATTTATAAAACCTAGTTTAAGGGTCTTTTCAATCAAGATCTATTGGAAAATTTTACTTTTAAAACAAGATAAGCAGAGCTTAAGATTTTAGAAATTTATTATATATATTATCAATAACCCAAATACCATTTTTCAATGGTGTGGGGTAACATTTCATTACTTAACATTAATGTTATGTGGAAATGTCTTCGTGAACAGACTTGGCTCATCCCTTCTTATTTCTTGCTAATATTTTTGCCTCATTTCATGATTGTCCCTTTTCTTGCAGAATTTTTCTAGTGCAGCTGCCGTCCCTTGTTTCTCTTGTTCTCCCACGTTTCTTCTTATTCGCTTTTCTTGCCTCCCATATTTGCTTAACTTGTCTGGAATTTGACATTCTTTGTAGGTGTCCCCACCATCAAATTGTCTTTTTTGAATATAAGTGTCGATTTTATTTCTAGATCCTTTCTTATTTTTGTATTTTTTACTTTATCTATCCTTTTGTCTCCTTTAACTCTTCTGAGATATTTCATTTATACTGCTTGTACTTTGCTCTACTGTCTGCATTTATTATTTTTGCTAGCTTGGTCATAAATAAGTAACAAGCTCTGTATGATTTTTTATAACAATTTCAAGAAAGCTAGAAGCAACATCTCACGCATTATGATTATTTCCAAAGAAAACTATAAAAAAACCCGACAATATTACGAAGAATCTGGGTTTGTAAGAAATTACATCATCTTCATTGTTCAAGTCTTCAAATTTATAGTTTTTATATGCTAAATCTTGGATTTTATCTAATCTTCCGTAATGAATACCAAAAATGTATCTACCAGGAAATGAGCATTAGAAACTTTTAAATGTCAAATAGTAATTTTATTATATTGTATGATTTAAACTCTGAGGTTATTCAGCGAAAAAAGTAAAATAAAACAAGAAATAAGATGAGTGCTGATCAAGCTTTAACTTTTCATTTCTTAAAATGAAAAAATAGAAGTGCGCATGTGCCGTATAAACAGACAAGAAGTTGACAGTAGAATGAATGTCATTGACAAACTATCCGTTAATTTATTGCGAGATTCAGAATCCTTCATCTTATCTGTATAAGATAACCCACAGGAAGATTCGCATTTCAATGCATCTGTTGACAAAACGGACTTCATTGTTTATTCCAAATTTGTTTGTTATTTTGTTGAAAATTTTGTTCAAGTACTGTATCTACGTCATAACTATTATTATTGGATAAATTAAATTATTGTAAAAGACGATATGGATTGAAGATAAATACGCCAAAGCCAAAGGTCGGGATAATAAATGCGATAAAGTCAATACATTTCTTTGGAGTAAGGCTGATGTACTGCACATAAATAACTGCTATACTAGAAATTTATCTTATTTTTAATAGATATATTGATGTGAATGAATCGAAAGAAAAATAAATACAGATAGAGCAGCAACAGGAAAAATATTAAAATGTTTAAGATAACCTTGATCAACCCGAAGAACACAGAGTATATAAATTTTATAATAGTTTTATCCACGCATTTTCAATTTGGATAAAACGCAACTAAAACACGAATGCAATACAACGTTTTATCCACAATCACAGTCATTTAGAATCAGATTTCATCAAAAAGTGATTTGACATTTTGCTCTGACAGCAGCTGTAACGTCAAAAATTATTGAAATTAATTAAAAAAAATTTGGGAGGTGTAAAATGGTTATTAGATTGTATTTTTCATTATTCCACTAGTGGATAAAGTAGTACTTTATATGCTTCATAAGTGTGGATAAAACTCCAATTATAATGTGATTGTGGATAAAACATATTAATTAATCTTGTCTCCTCTTTTGACCAAACTACTGTTATAGTCTATTTCAGAAAGGTATAGAGTAATAAAATGGGGAATTCCGTCCAGTTCGGCTCAATTTCGGTGTCGGCCATAGGCGTAGATCTTGAAATAGTATTGTTTGTAACATTAAAATTTCAGATGACGAAGAATATTATGATTTTTTATAATTTAATTTCTGTATAATGTATTTTTTGTATAATGTTCTATAAAAAATAAGTGTACGTAATACTATGTACATAATGCCTAATTTTTATTCTGTTAAAATAAAATTCTTTCCTTTTTACGAGTATCCTACCGGCACACCTTTGGCACACTATTTTCAGTGTTTGTGAATGGATAACAATAGGCTATTCCCATATAATGACCCCAACCCGGGTGGTATTACCTGCACTTGATAAAAAAGAAGAATTTTACAATGAAATCAATGCGAAACTATGAAAGTGGCTTAAATATTCGTTGGGTCACTCTGTGCTCCCTTTTTATACCTAATGAGGTTTTATTACTCTATACCTTTCTGAAATAAACTATAATTATTTATCTTATAAAATCACTTTAAGAACTTACCTAACCAATTTTTCGCGCATACTTCTAACCTCTGCAGCGGTAAACGCTTCTGGAAAAACGCAAGACATGGATTTGCTTCTTTGAATAGTTCTAAATATTGACTGACTCGCACTATTTTTGCTAGATGTACTTGAACTACAGTTATCTGTATAAGTAGTAGATTTTCCTGGGGTAAATAAATCTTTATCCATTTTTCCTTAAACTGAAATTAAAAAATATTTTTTTCATATTTTTTGTTATAAATCCGACACCGATACATTATCATTACGAGTGCGGAAAGTGACATTTTTCTTCAGTGGGAAATATTGTTGCGAGGTCACCAACTCAAAGCCGGCCCTGACTCTCTTCTATAAATTTTGGCGAATGCGCTCCGTTCGAGAACATTCTGGAAGACGCTTTGTTTACGCATAGGATGAGCGCGGAAAATACAAGAACTTTCCAGAACTGATAAAGACTATATTCGCGGGTTTTTGAGTGAGTTGACAATTAGTGAAACGAAGACAAAGAGTTAGTTTACAAACAGTTCTTAGTAATCGGACAGTGAATGAAATAATGAAGATAAATAGTGTAAAATTCAAGTGGTAAAAATAATAGATAGTAATTAGCCATAGTGTGTATAATTTTATCTAACAAGTAAAAACTATTTAAATAAATAATAAAAACATTATAATATTGTAGCAAGAGGAGTAGCCGAGTACGACAATCTTGCGAATGTGGAAAATCACTTTCGCACAAGTAGAGTATATTATTAAAAATATTTGTTTGAATCTACTAAATAGAAAAATCCCTTTTGTACAAGTGAAATACAATATTTTTTCTACAAACAACCCGTATTAAGTTATAAAATTCATAGAAGAAGATGTGGATATACCAAATAAACTTCTCCACAAAAGTTGGTGAAGTTCACAAATTTTGGATTCATGTTCAAAATTATTAACTGTTTCATTCACCAAGGTTTTGTCTGTGATATATTGAATGTCTACTTGTTTATCTGACTAGTTTTTTTGTGCCCAAGTTTAAGGCAAGCTGAATTTTTGGAACGTGGATTGCTTCCAGCTTTCAGATTCAACTATAATGGTGACTATCACGAGGACATATGAATGTCGATGTCTTCGAGGAATATTTCGAACCGATGATTAAACTTATTCCAGAAGTTATAGTGATGGATAACGCAGGTTACCACTCAGAAAATGGAAAAAACTCTTACTACGTATTGGCGAAAGGAAGAAAACTGGAGGGGAGAAAAATAAATAAATTTCTGAAAACTTCGTAAAAATGGAACTTTTAGCTATCGCAGAGCCGCAATATTCAGAATATATTGTGGATAGCATGGCAAGAAGCCAAGGAAACTGTTCATCGATTACCACTTTATAATTGTGAACTTAATCCCATAGAGTAGTCTGAGCACAAGTGAAGGAATATGTTGCAAATTGATCGAAGTGAGAGTAGATGTAACTCTTGCTACGCTTGGCAACCCCGCAAAACTGTCTCGAGCTGTCATATAAAGTAACACGAAAACATTATAAGTAATTAAAATCTCTTATTTTCGGTAAGTCTAATATATTAATGAACAAAATAAATTTGTTTTTCATTTGGAAAAATCAAACTTACGTTTCTCATCAAGATCGAAGAAAATGGTTGACCACCGGAAGCACTCATTCACCAGACACGATAAATTCTAGAATAATAATAATGTGTACCGTCTTTATGATTCCAATTTCTTGGTAAACAAAAGTTTATCAACTCGCGGTTATCTTTAAAGTTCAATTCATTGTCGACTATAATTTATTAATTACGTCTAGATCACCAATGCATGTGTGCATACATCTTTAATTCCCGAAATTCAAATTTGTAAATATATTTTTTGTGGGAAAGAGGTTAATTTATCATGTTTCCTATTAGCACTGTCATTTAGTACTGTCTTTGCCGCTCGCGTCATCATATTGGAGAAATGACAAGTAAAAACAGTTTCTCCTTTCCGACAAATTTTATGATGAAAATAATTATGGGAAAAATTATAATTCTCTATATTTTATGTAAGAACATTTTTTTTTGTTTCCATACCTACCTCTTCTGTGAAAAAAAAAGTTCACCATTAAACACATTTTGGGATGAGGAATCTACTGGTGGGCCAAGTTTTTTGATAAAATTAAAATTTTACATAATAATTTTCGAAAACAGGCATTTTCAACATAAAAAGTCTTGATGAAATAAAACAATTTAATTTGTTTAAATCTTCATTATTTATTTTGAACTATCGTTCAAATTAAAATTAGTGACCCGTTTCGCTACACAGTAGCTTTTTCAAACTAGTTTTTCATCATTAGTATGGATCTTCATCAACTAAAAGCCTCATCTATTCAATTTATAAAAAGTCTTGTGAATACCGCGAAACTGTTAATATGATGCTGACATTTTGGGAGAGTACTCATAACAGACCTATCTACTAGGGGGATTCCCTTTTATGAATTATTAATGTAAAAGGTACTCATAACTCGACTATTTGAACAGATAGAACGTTGTTCCAAAGAATACACCAGCTAACAGCTAACGAGAAGCGAAGCCCGACGCATTTTCTTTGATGTTTTGGTAACCAAAATGTATGACCTTGAGAGACCGTCGTTGACAGATAACTTGGTAAATACACTGAGAAATTGATAAACTTTTCAAATATCGGCGATATAATTGGTCGACAAAGTGGAGTATGACAAGCATCTTATTATAAAAATGGCGATTTTCAGACATGCGCATACAAAAAATGATCGGAAGCTTCGCTTCTTGTTAAGTGGTGTATTCTTTCAAAGTACTGAAAATTTCGAAAATCCACATTTTGAAACCAAAAGGTACCTACTCATAACTCGATTATTTGAACAGATAGAACGTTGTACTCTCCACCAATCGATTCAGGGGATAATTTTACATATACATGTTGATTTTGAATCGATATTTCCAAGTATTAAGGGAATTGGCGGAGTCAATTTTAAATCGCGAAATATGTCCCGTTTTTCTAAATTTCCAATGAAAAAAAAATTTTTTTAGGATTGAAAATCGTTAAAAATTTGTAAAATGGGGTGATTTGGGACGAGAAATCGACTGGTCGACATAGTTTTTTGATAAAATCATTCTTTCACCTTCAAATGGTAACATGAAAATTTCGAAAAAACAAATTTTCAACATAAAAAGTCTTGTAAATAATTAGGGTTTGTAACTAAGGGATGAATATTTCGGGGATGATTTTTTCTACGCTATATTAAAGTGTATTAAAGTGTTAGAAATGGAATAGATCAGTTTTTATCCCATTCGAAAATCTCTATTCGTTTAAGAGATATAGCCTGGATAAATTAGTCTGGGACACCCGGTATATATTTAGAATATTTTCAACATTAAAAGTCTTGTAAATACCACGAAACTACGAATATTGAACTGAAATTTTGGGAGAGTTTTCTCGAAAGGCTTGTATACTACGAAAAAAATTAACGAGAGCATAACTTGAAGGGTTTCCGTTTTATGAATAGTAAATGTCAAGGAACTGAAAATTTCGAAAATCCACATTTTGCAACCAAAAGGTACTCGATACTCGACTATTTGAACAGATAGAACGTTGTATTCTTGACCAATCGATTCATGGGATAATTTTACATGTACATGTTGATTTTGAATCCATATTTCCAAGTATTAACGGATTTAGAGGAGTCAATTTTAATTCGCAAAAAATTTCCATACCTTTGATTTAAATTTCCAATGAAAAAATTTTTTTGGTCTTGAATATCGCTAAAATTTTGTAAAATGGGGTTATTTGAGACAATCAAACGACTGGTCGACATAGTTTTTCGATAAAATCATTCTTTCACCTTCAAATGGTAACAATTAATTTTCGAAAAAACACATTTTCAACATTAAAATATTTTTATATATACCGGGTGTCCCAGACTAATTTATCTCTTAAACGAATAGAGATTTTCGAATGGGACAAAAACTGATCCATTCCATTTTTAATACACTTTAATATGGCGTAGATAAAATCATCCCCAAAATATTCATCCCTTAGTTACAAACCCTAATTTTAAATTTTTTAATAGCACCTAGTACATTTTTTTATAATTTTGGATGTCGTCTTCCATCGTGTATTCAACAAATTTTTCAAAAATAAAATGGGGTCGTAAGAAAGCACGAAAATATCAATCTATTATTTATTTTTGTTAAATTAATCAAGAAAGCCTTAAAGCTTAAAGGAACAGTACAAGTAAATGTAATAAAAATTACATGAAAAAAATGAATAAAAATAGCAATTAACTGAATAATATTATTTTCACATTTTCACAAAAATGTATCGAAAATTTGTTGAATAGACGATGGAAAACCACATCCAAAATTATAAAAAAATGTACAGGGTGCTATAAAAAAAAATTTAAAGTTAGGGACTGTAACTAAGGGATGAATATTTCGGGGATGATTTTTTCTACGCTATATTAAAGTGTTAGAAATGGAATAGATCAGTTTTTATCCCATTCTAAAATCTCTATTCGTTTAAGAGATATAGCCTGGATAAATTAGTCTGGGACACCCGGTATATATTTAGAATATTTTCAACATTAAAAGTCTTGCAAATACCACAAAACTATGAATATTGAACAGAAATTTCGGGAGAATGTTCTCTAGTATGAAACAAATTAACGAGAGCATAACCTGAAGGGTTTCCGTTTTATGAATTATTTATATAAAAGTTATAACATGTCTATCGACCTGTTTCGATTTTATAGAATAAATCCTTTTAATTACCGCTCGTCGTCTCATTAGCCACCCCAATCTTCAACCCTGGCCATAAGAAAATTGACGTCTGCCAACGGTCGCTTCCATTTTTTCAACGCCACGAGTGACAGCCCTTTCCGCTATCGGCTCTCATCGAGGAAAGACCTCCATTTTTTTATCGCTTTTATACCTTTCCTATCTAATTAATTTTGCTGTGGTAAGCACAGCCCCTAGACCAGGATAAAACCCCTAGGCTAGTATAGAAGCCCTAGACCAAAATACAAGCCCTAGACCAGGATACAGGCCTAGACCAAAATACCGCTCTTGTCCAGGACACAGCTGCTAGGATACCGTTCTAATCAAGACATCTCTATCGACCTATCTTCTTCGAGATCTAGACTTCGAGATCTAGACTTCGAGATCTAGACTTCGAGATCTAGACTTCTCAAGACTTCGTAGAGGCAAGACCTTTTTACCTTTTCCGGGAACAACCACTTCATAAGCTAAGTACCTATAAAAGTACAAGTCTTCACATTTGTTCCATTTCCTGTGGCAGAAGAATAAATATAAATTTGTTTTAAATCCTATTTTTTTATAAATCCTAAACTATAAAAGTTGAGGGAGATATCGCCCGGGGTAAAGTTTTAAATGTTCTGTTTTTTAAGTAATTTTTTTTATTTTTTGATTTCTGTTTAAACTTTTATTTAAATTCTACAAGGCGTTTCTACCTTTCCCGCCTTAGTTTTTTAAATTCAATAGTATTTTTTATCGACGTCAAAAAGGTAGTGGCGCCCTCAATTTTTACAACCTTTTTGTTATCCTTGTGAGACATAAACTTGGGGTCGAATCACCCTTGAGAGGAGTCTCTAGCCGGCGCCCTTCAAACTGGAGCGTTTACCGTTACAAATTGGCGCCCCATACAGTTACAAAGTAGTGAAAATTTCGAAAATACACATTTTGAAACCAAAAGGTACTCACAACTCGACTATTTAAACAGATAGAACGTTGTACTTTCCACCAATCGATTCAGGGGAATATTTTACATATAGAAGTGGATTTTGAATCGATATTTCCAAGGAATAAAGGAAAAAAAATTTTTTCTTTGGAAAAACAAAAAATTTGTAAACGGGGTTTTTCGGAATAGATCTGGCGTATCCAGTTTTTTGATAAAATTAGTATTTTACATGAGAATAGTGTAAAAAATTATAGTTTAATTTATTAGATAGTCGCCATTTTCCAATATTATGGCGACGCGAGAGGCGACGATACAAAGAGGCAAAGTAGAAATTCAGAAAAAAATTGTTAAAGTCTATAAAATCAAATTTTCGAAACGTCCAAATAAAACTACTAAATAACTGTACTGTATAAAAAGATCGATTTTTAAGATAACTAATGAATGTAGTGTGTTTAAGAGTGACCACTGTATAAATAAAAAAAGCTGTATATTTTTTCAAATATCTTTAATCTGAATTTACACAACTACGATAAAAACAAGTTTTATGAAACTGTAAACATGTCTGTTTTTTTTTATTGAACTTTATTAGCAATCAGAACTATACATTCTATGGGCTAATGTGATGACATAAGAACTAGAAAAACTAGTTTTTCTAGTTCTTCCATGGCATGATAGAGCCTTCCCCAGAGAGGAGGCTCGTAATAGTTCTTCAAATCAAAAGACCAGTTCCTCTTGAGTCTTCTATGGATTTGTTATTCTAGTGTGTTTGTATGATTTTGAAGTTTGGTGTGGTCTTGTTTGCTTTTATCTTTGATGACGTCCATGACCATTGGCACGTTGAGGTCTTCATGAAGAGTTTGATTCGATACATACCAGGGAGCATTAGTGATCATTCTTAGAATTTTTGACTGACTTCTCTGGATTATTGCCAAATTAGAGTTGCTTGTAAAACCCCAAAGTTCATTGTTTTCTAGTGATAACTTGGATCTTCTTCCAATTAGCCACTGCATTTCTTTAACTTTTAAATCTACCTGTTTTCTTTTTTTGCTTATGTGTTCTTTCCAATTAATCTTATGATCCAAATGAATTCCTAAGTATTTTGTACTTGTAGACTGAGGGATTTGAATTCCATTGAGAGAGACTCTGGGACACGACTCTTTTCTTAAGGTGAAATTTATTTGTGTGGATTTAGTTTCTTTTATTTTTATTTTCCATTTTTGTGTCCAGTTTTGTATCTGTTGAAGGGATTCTATAGGCTACTGCCTGCTACGTTCGGATCTTCATTCTCTGAAAGTATAACTGTATCATCAGCAAAGGTACCTATTGTAGTGTTTTCGATGGTTGGTATATCCGCCGTGTATAATACATATAGTAGTGGGCCAAGTACACTGCCTTGAGGTACTCTCGCTTTTATCGGAAGAGTGCCAGAAATGCTTTCGTTAACCCTTTTTCTGAATTCTCGATCTTCTAAGTAAGATTTCAATATTGTTAAATACTTGATGGGTAGTAGTTTTTTGATCTTATATAGTAGACCTGTGTGTCATACGTTATCGAACGCTTGGCTAACATCAAGGAATACTGATGTGCAGTATTTCTTGAGTTCTAGTGACTGGTTTATTTTGTTACTAATTCTATGTATTTGTTGGATAGTAGAGTGATTCTCGCGAAATCCAAATTGGTGTGAGGGCATCCATTCTTCTGTGTTGGTGTCTGAGATTATTCTTTGAAGTAAAATTTTCTCCATAAGCTTCGAAATAATTGGTAATAGACTTATGGGACGGTATGATGATACTTTGTGGGGATCCTTTCCTGGTTTAGCTATCAAAATTATTTCTGCTATTTTAAGTTGCTTGGGCCAAAATTTATATCTAAGGATGGCATTGAAAATATATTTAAGTAGCACTAGTCCTTTTCTAGGAATTTCTTTAAGCATTTTTGGAGTTATTTCATCTAAACCTGGAGCTTTTCGAACATTCAGTAACCTTATTTGATTTTGAATTTCTTTTAGAGTGAAGCGTTTTACTTCCTCTATGTTGTTGGGAATACTGGATAAGTCATTTTCGACTTCGTTGTCTGGTACGTCATAGTTAGGGGTGAATACTTCTGCGAATCTATTTGCCTTCTCTTCATCACTTCTGGCCCACCCTTGAACAGGTACATGAAACAGTAAACATGTCTGTGAATAAAATTTTATTGAAAATACCAAAAAAAAACATGCTTTTTAAGAAAAAATAGATTCCAATAAAGGTATAGAGTGTTAAATTCATGTATTGAAGTAACTCCTATAACTGTAGATATCAAGACACGAGTAAGAAAATTTTAAACAAAAATAGAACAAGCCAATGTTACCAGTAATATATATTTAATTTCTATGACACAGACTTTTTATTGATAAAAAATTTATTTCTAAGGATGATGCACGAAGTAAAGGGAATCGAGACGGTGAATATCACCATTTAACCCAAAAGTTGGAACAATACGATTAATACTTTTTTCAGCAAGAATGCCCTTTAAGAAATCTTTGTAAAATCGGTTGAATTAATGACTCGATATCCATAATCAAAGCGAGGGAATGCACGTTCAGCACCGTCAACCAGCAACCAAGAATTAAAGCTGTCGCTCACTTAACTTACCTCGGCACTGACGTTTCCGGCGACAAATTGTCAGATTTACCATGGATTTACCTACAGATCCATCGCACACAGTTGGTAATTGGTGTCTTGAAGGAACTAGGAAGAAAAAGAGAACGTGAGCCAATCCTATTAATCAAAAGCGGAGAGTTTCACCATCTATTCGAAGATGGAGGAACATTTTTTCAATACTTCAAAATGTCGTTATAGAAATTTTCAGGACTTTTCGATATTTTGGAGCCTGAACTAACGTTACAGAGTATCAGAGGGCAGTCGGCGAATGACGGTACGCTCCTTAGACCGTTCCGGTACGGCACGGAAAAGATCGGATGTTCGGAATTCCGTTCATCGCCGGATCTGCCGTTACGTAACGTTCCAGATTAAAGTGTGCGTATCTATAGCCCGTTCAGTATTAAAACCGTTGCACGTCACATCTGTCATAACTGTACTATGTTGCCAAGCCTTTGAAATAATATGAGAATCTAGTATAAGTCAAATGAAGTTTATCAAATATTCTAGGTTAGGTTTAGTTATTGATGGTTATTGCATGCAAAGAAACTTCGACTTATTTCAGTTACATACAGAGATGTTACATATAAAATTTTAATTTGTATGTTAACCGTACATCACTAAGAAATTCTTATTTTGAAAACTATGGAATTATTTTTAGCACTAAAAAGGTATGTATGGAATAGTTAACACTTTTATTTGTATGTTTATACCACACACTTAATTAGTTAGAAGTTATGGAACTATTCTAGTATTTAAAATGCATGTATATATAGTATCAAGGAAAAAATATTATCTAATATAATTTTTAGGTTACAATTACCCAAGTACATGATGGCTTCTAAAATGTTGTCACTACAATATGAAAGATTGATGTAAGGTTTACAGACAAATTATAAATAAAAAAGTTCTGATAACCTGGATCTATAGTAAAATTAATACCTATTTAGAGGTACCAGCCGTTTTAGTAACTTAACGTATGCGGCTTCTTGAACCATCTGACATTAACATGAAATCAAAATTTGACGTAACTTTAAAAACGTGACATCTAATAAATAAGTTACGACGTTCATTTTTGTTGGTAATTTTTTGTTTCAACCGATTTATTAATAATAAATAAGGATGGTCTTATTCTAAATGGGTATAAAATTTACTATACCTCCTTTTTAAAGGTAGGCAATTTTATTTTATATTTTGTTGAAATAAATCTTAAATTTTTTTTAGAAAAGCCGGTATGTGAAGCTTTTAGTGTGTAGGTCATTCTCAACAAGGAAAATCATCCTGAGATATATGATCATTGATCATAGCAAAAGAAAATTGTGCATCAAGCACCACCACAGCTCAGAAAAGGAGAGCAAATCCATTCTATTCTCCGAGTGAAGGTATATGCAAATGATTGACTAAATCGTAGCACTGAAATCAATACATATTATAATTATCAGTATTTTATTATTTATCACTCCATCATCTTCTAATCAATCCAAATTTATATTTACCATTTTGTTTTAGCTCTCCAGCATCTACCGCAACTGAAAGTATTGCTAATAAATGATTGATCGAATGAGACCTTTCAATTCAATAAAAACTATTAAATTAATTCTTTGTAGTTTTTATAAAACTTTGTGATATACACATGTACCTTTAGAAAATGCTGCCTGAATTACATATTTTGAATATCATGATTAAAATAAAATAATAAATAATGCCACCCCAATTTTTATGGAATTGTTTTATTAAAAAGAAACATTGCAATTTTATAAATTAGTTACTACACCGAAAAGTTTGTAATACTATTTTTTTCAATAAGGTAGAACAATAATTGTCAAATAGAAATCTTTCAAATTTGAGAGGTTCACGGACAAACCAATTCTAACCCGCAACTTCTGGAATGCATCTATCGGCTTGCTTGGCAGTAGCCAGTATTAACTCAATAGGATTTTTAAAAAGATGGTAGGTAATACTTTATTGTGACTATACTGTTCTATCATATCCACAATGTATTTTGTTGGGGGGTTTGTTTCTGAAAAAAAAAATTTATTGAAAGGGCAGTATTCAAATAACCAATTCTTTTCTTTTCAAATATACCTATATTATTATTTTTGTAAAAATGAAACAGCATTTATTGTCTATTAGGTATAATTTGAAGTAAGAATTTTGAATGTATTAAACTAGTTGTGTAGTCTTCTGAATTCTAACATATAATTTGCTATACCACTGTTCAAATACAGTTTGTATCTACTTACTAGGCTGTAATATAAATAAGCTCAGCTTCAACATTTGTTGATTGAATTCTATATTGTGTTGCATTAACCCGATATTATCGAAAAGCATTGTCCATAATTTATTAAAGGTTCAGAAAGATTCAATAGTAAGTAATTGGTTTTCAAACCATTTAAAAACATGTTCTTCATTCATTTTCCCATGATAATAACTCAACTGAGATTCATATAAAAATATACTTTCTGCTCCATCAATATAACCATTTTCATTCTCAGCATGTAATACAAAATATCTAGAATAAAAACAATTTTGCATTCTAAAATTTTACATTATCATTGTAACATACCTTTTGACATGAACAGCCTACAGCACCATTTTGGAAAATTCAGGATTCATTAATAAAAACAAATGTATACAGTGTGGTTTATTTTTGTTGAAAGTTCCATAAGTCCTCTTTGTGGATGTATCATATTTTAGTAAACTACTCAGGAACATTCTACATTTAATAATTATTGTTCTTCCTCCAATTACTGCAGTAACATTCCTAAAGTGACATGATTATCTATAAAAAAAATATCCATGTATAATTGCCAAGTATTAAGAATAATGTAACAGAATATAATAAATACAGTTGATTGGGTATAATATTAAACTTATACTTACTTGCTTCAAAAACGCTGTAAATAGTATCAGGAGTAAATGCATCAACTATTGCAGTATTATTAAGTTTCATTTATACGTTTTTTTGGATGTGACTTTAACTTTGATAACTCATTACTGCTTGTGAAAAATTACTCACAGTTCTTTGCAGTTTTTGTCACAACATAACCCCAAAAATGTCAAGACGTCAACTGAACCTGAAATAAACCATTTTAATCGCGGCAACAGCGCGCATTTTTGCCAACATAAAAAGTTTTTATTAAGACTGACGTTAGTTTGAGGTTAATATTTAATTAACCTACGAGCTGCATTTGATATGAAATTAATTACGAAACCTTTCTTTAAACATATATTTATATTCTTTAATACAATGCGATCTACAAATTTCAATATTCATTGAGTTTAGAGAGGCTTAACATAGTGATTGACAGAGGATTGACAGCAGCAATCGAATGACATGATATAAACGAACGTCTCTTTTTCGACACTTTGATGACGTGCAACGGTTTTTGTACTGAACGGGCTATATCTTTGTTTACATGGATTTTATCCCTTCCGTTTTTTGACGGTTCATTGTTCATTTCGTGCCATGCCGTGACGGATACTTGAAATTTTTAGGTTATTGTTGCTTTTATAATAAAGAAAACAAAATTTCAACTGTTTTTATTTTATTAATTATATTACAACTAATATTTACACGTTAACTGAGAAATATCAAAACACAGTTCATTGATATTACTCATATTAATTGTTCTGTAGTTTTCTGATAAGTATATTTTTCTTTGGGGATAAAAAAGGAACTTTTACTTATATGTACAAAACGTTGAAAGCTGCTCTTAGTAAATACAATGCTTTTTTTTAAATTTACTCTCAGTATAACACAATAAGTTTATTCCTTGTGTAAACACCGCTCATATCGAATGTTTACGCTGGTCGATAGATGTTTGTTTTGTTTTTGAACCAAATATTTCATGGCTATTGTATTGTGAAGATAATAACTAAGGATACTTTTTTTATTCGTTTGAATTGTATTCAAAAAGGGTGAAGTGTACAAAAGAAGATTTAAAAGTAGTGTTTACAATACATCGTTTTAAAGGTAAAGTTCTCAACTCCGATTGTGGGCTACAAACAAAGTGTGTTGTCAGTATATATTGTGGGTTTTATTCATATATTGTTTTAATGATGGGAGAGTGCGTGACACAGAGAGACAGTAAACCAAACGTCTCGTTTGTAAAAACATTGAGGTTAAAAATGACCTTATAGAATGCATGGAAAATAGCCAGTGGGTAGACTAAGAAAACAATGGGAAGATGAAGTGTCACAGATTAGAGAGTGGCCATCAGCAGATAGAGTGGAATGAAGGATGCAAATAAAGAAAAACAATGAAGAATTCGGGCTGTAGTACCATAGGATAATGAAAAGTACTTTACATTAATGATCGTCAAGGTATTTAATAAATTATAGATCTTCCAGATAAATTTTTGCTGTAAGAAATATTTGAACAGTACGATGAAGGAACTCTAGTCACATGGAACATATGCCATAAACGACAATGTGTTAGAAAGAAACATGAGAACATAACACGCGGCAAAATTGTGAATTAGAAAGACATATTGATATAATTATGGTTGCTTATACATAAAAGAACATCAAACTGAAACTTAAGATTATCATTGACAACGCCATGTATCTTCAGTATTTTAACTGGAACCATTACATTTTTAATTACAATTGCATGAGAGTTGAATTATGTGGCACTAGGGAATGTTAGCATGTACAGTAAAAATAACTAATTAAATCGAATTTTGGCTCATGTCATATCGTTTAACTAGGAGCGCATAAATGACAGGTGGGAGTGTGAGGGAATCAAGCAGTCAAGACCGGTTCAAAACTATGACACCTACCAAATATACTTCCCTGTTATCAGAGTTCCTCTCTCGTACTGAATAGTGTTATGAAGTAGATATATTAAATAATAATTTAGATTAAACCTACTACGTGTCATCAGGCATCACAAATGTCTTTGTGGAGTGTATATTGACACCTATCAGGACGTACGACATACACAACGATCAACGTTATAGATATTTAACGATTCCAAAAGGAGTTGGAGACTTTCAAATTGACCCAACTTTAAACAAAATAGTTAATTTATCTTATTTTTGTTGGAGCAGTAGTATTTTAATAAAATATTCTCCTAGAGGGCGCTTTTTTTGTTAGATTTATTTAATTTCCTATAAATAACTTATGGATTGTCATGTGATGTTGGTAAGGATTGTATTTCTTTTATAAATAAAGGAACAACATGATAAAAATTTCATTTTAGTTGCTTAAAAAACGAACGATCCCAAAAATTTTGTGTAGGTATGTGCATTATTTTTCATGTCATTTAATAAATACAAATTCACAAATAAATACTAAAAGGGAGGCACAGTAAAATCATTACTGTTACATTTAACCATGCTTTTTTCTTATTTTGTTTTGATATTTTCCGTCCTCTTCTGTTCTTTTTCGATTATAACGTCGGCAGTGCCGTTTTGATAAATCTCTGGTTTTGTAAAAACGCTCAAAATATTTCCTTTGAATGATAGATGTTTTCTATTCATTAGAAATAGCGTTGTTAGGGCTCCTACGATTAAATTTAACGCCGCAAACGTCGCGCAAGTGTTGGAAAACTCGTAATGTTGCATGAGGCTTCCTCCAAGAACTGGACCAAGGACTTCGCCTAGCGAATAGACAGACGACCACAAACCTGCTATCACCGAATGAGTTGCTATGTCATCGGCGTATCCATTTTCTCTGGAATGAAAAATAAATTAAAATAATTACATCTCCACAATTGCTAACAAAAAGTGTATGGACCAAAATAAAGGAGTACATTTTTTAATTCAAAATAAATAGGCTGATTCATATTGTGTTTTTACAGGAATAATTACTCAATATATTCTCAATAAGATGACAAGATTAGATAAGGTATAGATTTACAGGACCGGACTTTTTAAAGAAAAAATGCTTACAATCATATGAAAATATACTTACAAGGCACTGTCCAAAATGAACTGATATGTAGGCATTAACGACATGCCTACAGTTATCCCTAAGAGGGAAAGACTCACCATGTTCAGCCATAAAGACCTGAAATGAATATTCAATTAATAGTTATTTATCCAACTAGTGTTGATACACGTTTAATACACGTGTTAGTTACAAAATTTTTTTGCATTTGCACCAACTAAATCGGTTAGTTATATATGCGATCGACTGTGTCATTAAAATTATTTACAACATTACTTATAACCGCCAGTAACGGTTACTTGTGTTATGTTTAGATATGTAGAGCAGTATTTTATTTCAACTACATTTGTTTTTATTATAACTATTTACCAAACGACCAGTCAATTTTATAAATATAATTTATTAGTAATTAATTAGAATCGCTAGTTGTCAAAGATAACAGTTTAATACTATTTATTATAACGCCTTATTAAACTATTATCTTTGACATCTATTGATAACACGCTTTACTAGAATATGACAATTTTTTACAGGTAACTGTAATGCCATCAATGGGATTAAAAATCTCTT
Source organism: Lochmaea crataegi (assembly GCA_947563755.1). NCBI lineage: Eukaryota > Metazoa > Arthropoda > Insecta > Coleoptera > Chrysomelidae > Lochmaea > Lochmaea crataegi. The sequence goes on from OX387434.1 coordinate 9,313,453, forward strand.
CCTTCTCATACAATTTACAGAGTATAACAGAAAATCATTCAATAAAAGATCCCGTTGAATAATGATTTTGTAGTTTTTCACCATATGTCACATATAGAAGAGATCAAACTCCCCATGTATTACAATTTTTGGTCATTTCACTGAAGAACAATAACAGCCAATCATAAGCCTTGCATACTCTTTGAGTTCATGGTGTTTTATAGGTTGCTATCTCATTTGATAGTATGTGAGGTAAGTGAGGTTAGGAAATAGAAATTAAAAATTTTGTGAGTAAGAAATCCGTTTTTGTCTTCATCTTCATAAATATTGAAAATTGTGATCGTTTGGTTTAGAAGACTTTGAAGGTCCACCACAGTTATAATGAGTATAATAAGTCTTTGAAAGAAAAATGTGAAAAAGCCACCCTTAGTGCAAGTAAATATATTCTAGAACCAAGTTTAAAAGTCTCCATGACTACTTTGACGTTTTACGTAAATTTTGATTAGGCGTCTTTGTAAATCAAAGTTTTTTGCTGTATTTTCCTATTTGTCACACATGCAGGAAACGTTTTAGCAGCTCGAGACTATTGATTGATTGATTGCTTATTTTCTTCCCTTGTGACACAATATACTATAAATACAAGGGCCGTTCGGCAATTAACTCCGAAATGGAGATTGAAAGGAGTGGAACAGAAGCAGATTTCTCGTAAAGTAAAAGGATAATTATTTGTTACCGAACTCTCAAACTGTCAAAAGAGGGACATCTATCAAACGTCAAATTCAAACAAGTCATTCGTTGTAATATGTTGGTGCTTATTTTTCAGTATTTTTATAAAATATGAATAATTATTACTTCGCAATTGTAAACTATGTAACCTAAAATACATAGGAATTTTATTTTTTGGCCGGTAATCGAAATGCGCATATTCACTCCTAAAACCCTACCTCGCCGAGGTGGTGCAATTGGAGCAACTCTTTTCACACCAATCCACAGTATACGAACGATTTAAAGACTGCTCCTTTTACTCGTTCTACGGTTTAAAGAAGGGAGGAGTGTTCGGACTCAATGGAATAACGTTGCCGAACGGCCCTACAGTTAGCATTTTAGGTTAAACGTTGTTTTTAAATAATTAATTGATTATATAACACTGGTTTTTAAAACACTTATTTGATAAAATTATAATTGTTTGTACTTACTCTGGCAGAAAGCTTAAACATGGTCCTAAAAATAATAATATCACAGAGTTTCCAATCAACCCGACGGTCATTAACCACCAATAAACATCTAGTTTGTCTGTCAACCATCCCCAAAACGGACAGGAGATTGCATATGTTCCAGACATCATTAGAAATAACAATCCGATCATTGTATTGGACAACGAAAATTTCTAAAATAAAAAATAATTAAATGAATGTGGGACTCAGACATGTGATTAGGATAAAATGTCTTTATAAGCGAGCTATTTACCTAGAATATTCTGAAATGAAACTAAAGGAACAACTAGTCTCTGGGACTTTCCTCAGGAACTATGTAGAAGAAAGGGGGTATAATAGATTTTTAGGTCTCAGTGACATACACGTACATACCTTACTTAAATGCGGTTCCAGCGTGGGATCCAAAAATCCCCAGGTCATTGATACTACGATCATGATGAAACATGTCATCATTATTGGTGTTAATTTCAAAAGACTAGTTAGAGAACCAGAGTTGGCGTCTATCTTGGATTCTGTAAGAAAATAAAGAATTAAAGCTACAACCAGCAATCGTTAAATTCCAAAAATACGTCGGTGTTTAAAAACAAGGTTATGTGAATTTTTTTTGTGTTCAATGATCTACGACAGCAGTAAGAGCGTTTCCTTCCTTTTTTCTGCAACCTTGTATCTTCATATATGTTTGGGAATTTAGGTGAAAATGGATTAATCTTGCTAAACGAGATAATTTAGGTCGCACGAAAATTATTACGCCTGATAAAGAAGACGAAATATTAGTTAACATTGTAAATAAAATATGATATTGGCAAGCCTGTGATCTTGTCAAAGAATTCATACAAATGACTGTTGACTTGTTTTATTATTAGTCGATGTTAGACATATATCTTGTTTGATTAAGAGCCAATTTCACCGACTATTTTAAGGGCTGATTAAAGTTAAAATTTTTATTGTACCGTATGTCAAACTCAATTTAAACCTTCCTTAACTTAAGCCGTCAATGGCGGACTTCGGTCCAAGTTGCCAACCCAAAAATATTGGACTTTTCTACAACTGGGGAAGGGAAATTTCAGAACAAATTTGTCATGTTTAGGCTCGCGCTGTTTATAAATACAGATACATGCAATGAGAAACGCAACATAGCTGTTTAATGTATTCTTCGATCTAAATAGTCCACTAACAAAACATTCCTATAAATTCACTTCAATGAATATCAAGTATTTAGCTGGACAGCTGGATTCAGAACCACTATAAGAAACCCCGCCCCTTCACCTTCCAAAATTTCTTAGTTATGTGCATTTGTTGCAGTTTTGCAAACATCCACAATTACGAAATTTTTGAATTATTCGTAAACTGTGAAGGCGCTGGTCGGTTTTCAAAAGCAACAACGAATAAATTTACTTTTTCCCTAATCGAGTGACCTCCAAAATACCACGATAAAATTTGATTTTTTTCCTGAAGAGTGTACATTTTGATTTCTCTACGAATTTATTATATTTTCTCTCAGCTATCGACTGTTGTTTACTGACTGTCTGACGCTAATTAAGAACCTCCCACAGTTGAGAATACGGAGTGATGGGAATTGTACGATACGATATGTTGTAGGTGTCCAAATAAACGATTGTAACAATCGTCTTTTTAATCTGTTGAAGCTTGATGTTGGTCGACTAGTTAAAAAGCAGTTTTGATACAATGCTTAAAACCCCTATGATCCGTTTCTCATTGCATGTATCTGTATAAGTAAACTGAGCCTCGGCTCTTCAAAGCAGGTAATTGCATCCAAATATTGATATTTGCAAAGATCATATCCGATTGGCTGAAATTTATGTTGGAGCTCCTGATTTTACGTCAATAATATCTATTGTCATCGTATTATGATTTTCCATACTTCAAAACCTTCATCTTTAAATTTTTAGGTTCATATATCCAAAATATTTCTATTTACTGTGAAAAAAACATTTTTTACATTCCAACTTTGCCATCCTATATCTTTTTTTTTATCAATATTTTATTGAAGTTGTGTCAGATCGTAATAGCATCTGCCATTTCAGCTTGAATCGTTACTTACGGACCACCCTGTATATTTGCTCTATGATTTTTGATGTGGTTATTGTTTTTGGACATCCTCTACGTGGATCATCTTCAACGCTATTTTTTGTGTTAAAAGCCGCTTCAAAAAACCAGAGTATTCATTTTTATTATTCATCGTTTGATAATTGACTGAATCCGGTCTTAATTTAGCTTCCTTTTTTAATGAAGTCTATTTTCTTGATGTTGTGGGTTTGGACAAATTACTCAATTGAAAATTATGTTCCTAATTTTACTTTATTTGTTTACCTTTTCCATTTACAAATAAGTTGCTAATTCACAAAGGCAGCGGTATTAATAGTACAGTTGAAAAAATAAGCTTCTAAATACACTACCAAGCACAACACTTTCTCAACTTTTGCTTGCAAACAACCAAATTGTGTTAAATTGTTTAATATTCTCTTCACTGTGTGACGGCTGGGTCGGGGTCGATCTGGATATCTTGTAGCAAATAAAACACATGTTCTAGTAACAACTCTGTCACATTCACCATGTATTAAAAGTAAATTTAGATAATCTTCATTGTTCAATTCCAAACTAGCTATTTATATCACTGTACGATACGATTGACTTCAAATAATGGCAAAAAAAACTTAATTATTCCTGATAACGGTAGCTAGAACGTTACCGAAACGTTGAAATAGAAACATTGTGGCTTGATTTCTTATTCGTTGGAGCTTATCGACATAGGTCTAAAAGTATTAAATATCTGCAATTTTTTTAAATTACCAAAGTTGCAGTTATTTGCCATAATTTAAAATAACCATGATAATCACTTTATCGATAATGAAATAAATAATTATTAGTTTTTGTAAAAATTAAACTGTTTAAAATTATAATACTTACTTTGAGGTTTTTCCAGTATGCACAAATTTATTGGGGCTATTAGTACCAAAACTATTCCTACTACATAAAATGGTAGGCCAAAGCCTCCGATCTTCCTAGAAAAAAGGCGTTAATAATTTTTGAATTTAATTAAAATATTTTTAATATATAAAAAAATGATTCAAAAATCCCGAATAAACAAGAATATTACCTAGATATTACCAAATCACCTAGATAAAATGTATCCTTTGCCTTAGTTACAGGGTGTTTTATATAAAAATTTTAAAATTATTTGTGACCAGTACTTTAAAACTATTTGACATATATAATTGTCATATTTGGCGAGATGTATAGGAACTATACACTTTACTAAATTATATTGAAAGTAGATATAAAATGACAGTGCAAAAGTGCTGAGTAGAAAGTTTTCTAATGACAGACCAAAGTTGCTAAGTACGAATGACCTCCTTTATATAATAGGAGGATAATAATATACAGAGAGCAATGGAAGTTAGTATGCTAATCACAACACGGAAAAATATTAGTATATAAATAAAAATTTAATTATACAGATTGCAGTGAAAGTATGTGTGCTCCGACATATCATTGAAAATATATTATACAGGACAGAATAAAAATTTCATTAGAGAGAATACACAGCGATAATAGTTATTTAACCAACAAGTGTATTAATGAGGGACATTAACAATCGAGATAATTTAACGCACGAGCAAAGCGAGGGCGTTAATGTTCGAGATTGTTAATTGCCCTTTTAATACTCGTGTTAGTTACAAAGCTTTTCCGTCGACTGTATCAGTTGAATTCGTTTTTCTCAATATTTAAAAACTAAAAATATTTATTTGTTTCATAGGTAAGTACTGTCAAAAATAAATAATGACATTGAAATGTCATAGAGAAGGTCGCCAGTTCAAATGTCACTGTTTTCGTTTTTCTTACATTATATTTTGGATGTTTCATTGTTTCAACACTAATATTATTATAATTTTGTAGAATAATAAAATAAAAACGATATGTAAGTCAAAAACTAGAAGTATTCTATACTAGGATTCATTTTTGAAGGCGTTATTGTATGTTTGGTTGCCTACATCACAGGTAACTGTCAATATAAATATAATGTATAAGATGTGCGTTGGGTTGCCTGCAGAAAATCGTTGATTAATGTAGGTAAATCATGCATTAATGGGGGTCATTAATGTATGATTTTGTCTAATTTTGAGAACGTTAATAGCATATGTTAATACACGGTCGACGGAAATAGTTATTTAACCAACAAGTGTATTAATGAGGGCCATTAACAATCGAGATAATTTAACGCACGAGCAGAGCGAGTGCGTTAATGTTCGAGATTGTTAATTGCCCTTTTAATACTCGTGTTAGTTACAAAGCTTTTCCGTCGACTGTATCAGTTGTATTCGTTTTTCTCAATATTTAAAAACTAAAAATATTTATTTGTTTCATAGGTAAGTACTGTCAAAAATAAATAATGACATTGAAATGTCATAGAGAAGGTCGCCAGTTCAAATGTCACTGTTTTCGTTTTTCTTACATTATATTTTGGATGTTTCATTGTTTCAACACTAATATTATTATAATTTTGTAGAATAATAAAATAAAACCGATATGTAAGTCAAAAACTAGATGTATTCTATACTAGGATTCATTTTTTGAAGACGTTATTGTATGTTTGGTTGCCTACATCACAGGTAACTGTCAATATAAATATAATGTATAAGATGTGCGTTGGGTTGCCTGCAGAAAATCGTTGATTAATGTAGGTAAATCATGCATTAATGGGGGTCATTAATGTATGATTTTGTCTAATTTTGAGAACGTTAATAGCATATGTTAATACACGGTCGACGGAAAATGTTATTAAATTACTATGAATGTTCTTTAATGACAGTTCAAAATGAGCAAGGGTAATGACTGCAGTTGAACTTTTATATAATAGGAGTGGGGTAAGGTGGTATATGAGGGAGCAGAATGAAAATTCAATTATTAGGTATTGAAGAGTAGAGAATGTTATTAAATTATTATTAATTTGATTAGCAGGAAAGAAATGGAAGCTAGCAGGTGTGTGACACCAGAGATTAGTTTTAATTCAGACTGTGTATACTATAGTGCTCCAAGATTAGCAAGAATCGCTGCAAATGCTGCATATTGGTGTATCAAAGACGTAAATAATAAGAACTTTGGTGTGTCATTAGAAAACTTTCTACTCAGCACTTTTGCACTGTCATTTTATATCTACTGTTGAATAAGCGTTTCAGGCCACTACCATAGGCGTACGCTAAGGGAAATTTATTTCGATTTTAATGTAAAACCTGTTCATAGTCATAAGAAAGTAAATTAAGCGGATTATTGAAGGGTAGCTATTAACTAACAATTACATGAAATTTATTACCCGATTTTCGTAGTTTTAGAGCAGGTAGGCTATGGTCCGTACCTATTTAAAATGAATTAATACAGTTTCCTGTAAAATTGTCGTATTTAGTAAAGCGTTTTAACAACAGATGTCGAAGAATAAAAATATATTATTCTACGCTTCACAACTAGTTTTGAAAAATATTTTTCAAAAACAGTGACCGTTCAACGAAGAAGAAACAACTACTTCCCGGGCTACATGCCCCGACAGATATTGAATTACACTTCTAAGTCAAACGGGGTTGGTAAATCGTTGAACGGTCACTGTTTTTGAAAAATATTTTTCAAAACTAGTTGTGAAGCGTAGAATAATATATTTTTATTCTTCGACATCTCCTATTTAAAATCTTTATCCTATACTTTATCAAGGGGTACTTCCTAATAGGATTCAGTCAGTCACTTTCTTATATCTATGAACAGGCTTTATATGAATTATGTTTGCAGATGAAATATTTCCAATTAGTACTTGAGGATCCCTTTGGGTCTCAAAATGAAGGGATTTTCTTGAAATAATTTGTTAACAAGCTTCTTATTTGTAATAGTTGAAATATTGATTTTTGGTCTTTTAACCCCTTTGTGAGAACCCTTCAAAAGAGGCTTGACAGCGATCCTTAATCATATGCAAAGGAAAGAATTCCTGAAAATTTTGTTTGTTGCATTACTTTTAATTTTTCTCGAATAAATAGATGGTGGCACCTAGAAACACCACCTCACGTGATCAAATTTAAATTATCTTCATAAGGTAAAACTTTCAAAAACACAAGTTTTTAACTTTCATTAAAAAACATATTTTACTTGTAGTATTCAGATTTATAGTTTTATTTTTTTGAATAAAAAAATATTTGAAACTCACATCAAAAAGGACACCGCCAATTCCTGGACCCGCACATAGTCCTAATCCCACAAATGTTTCTAATATTCCCTAAAAATAAAAATATATTGTAATGAAACAATGTAAAAAATATTTTTCACATTCCCGCTAGAACCGTCCACACGAACCACTTTTTTTTTGGCAGAAAACCTTTTATTTTTATTGTCAGGAATCAGTATTGAGCAATATGTCATTCGATGCAGTAGAACATCCCCTAAGTTGCGCCACCAAGTCGTTCGTTTAGACAAATCTGGATTTATAAGGAGCTAATTTATTTGTAAAAAATTACATCTACCATGGGCGTACGAAAAATATTTTTAAAGGGATTCACTTTTTTAATTTTTTTCACTTCTCCGTGACTGCCATTTCTTTTTTATTTTACGCAACTGCAAATTAAAGTGATTTTTACTTACTCTGATAGCGCCAGCATTATCAGGAAAAATATTCATTACTATCACATAAGCGGCAGTAGAGTAGGCACTAGATCCCAAGGCAGCGATGCCTCTTATTACAAATGACAGTGCTGTAAAGCCACTATAGTCTTCTATGTGATGTAACGTCCTGAAATAAACAGTACCAAGTGTTTTATTTAATGTATTAATAGTATTAGCCTTATTATTTATGTGTGACGACAAATTCAGTGTATAAACAATTTACTACAAAATATTATATCCATTGCATTTATTACATGCTCAAGTATATTTATCAATCGCCTTTCTTTGTAAAACCAAATAACTTATTCCGATGATTTTGGTCTGGAGATTAGCTCCGAATTATGAAATATCATCGTTTTTTAATACGAGGGCTAAATTTTAAATTACTACGCAATTAATAGAAGTTACAAGTAATAAATAATCTAAAAAAACTCACCCAAATATCACAGTACAAATCCCTGATGTGAACAAACCAACTATAAATAAAAATTTAACTCCTACTCTTGGACACTGAAAAAAAAATGCTTTTGAACGACATTATTTCAACAACTAAATAATAGTATAATTTATCATACTATAAGTATTTGCAACAATTCATGTCTTATATTATAAGAAAATTCCTGTGCGCAACTACCTTCTCAGAGTCGGTAAGTATAGTAGCAGCAATTGATATAGTGATGCAAACGGTGCTAACAAAATCTTCCGTCTGTTCTTATTAACGTGCTGAAAAGAGATAATAAAGCAAGGGCTGTCTGGCTGTCAGTTAATATGTTTATTCTATAAGTGACTCTCCTGTATTTGTTTAATCTGGCACACTGGGAAAACAGAGGTATGCTTTCCTAGTGAGGAGGAACATCTTGTGCTCCTCATTTCCCTGTTTTGTTGCTCAGGTTCATTTGTGGTAACTGTCAATTATCAAAGCATTGTATTGTTACGTGTCAGCTGTCGATTGTCAAAGCTGTCAAACGTCAATTGTCACGTGTCAAACGTTATCACAAAGTGCCATCTAGCAATTCACTGTCTCTACAAAAAATTGCGACTCTGTGAACAAATTATCGTATCAGGTGTATGTAGGTGCGTTCGGTTAATGGAACGCCCGATATTTTAGTTGTAAATATAATTTGGATTTATAAACTTAGAGGTAATTGACTTGCAAATTATTATGCTAACTATATTTTTTTAATAATATGTATAGACAGATTTTATTTATACATTCGTATAAATTAATAATTAATAACATCAGATTTAAAATAACAGCTGTCAACGTTCAAGTTATTAATAATAATCTTCGATTGTGTTTTCAATTGGAGTGTATTGCTCTAATTTATCAATGTTCAGCGCTACCGGGAGAGCAAAAATGCAGAGGTAGTGGAGTTTATGTTTTGATTGGGTGCACTGACTTGATAACTTGCGAAGATGATATTATATTTATAGCTATGTTCGTGGGTAACAATCTAAACCGATTCCCAACCACTTCAGGTTAAATTCTGAATTGTTTAAAGGGTATACCTAGTTACGAACCAGCAAAGGATTTTATTTTACCGTGAACGATTTTAAAACCTGAACGAAAACAGGTAAGGTTACTGATGCTACTGTCTCTAACCTAACCTAGCTTTTTTCGCCTTTTCGTTATGTTCCGTTTTGATATTTTGTGTTGTTGATTATTGGTAGGTATTTTGAAAGAAAACAAATATTAAAAATGAGGGGAGTGAAAGAAGATAATACAGCTAAATTAGATAAGAGTTTGATAATTGTTACAATCGAGCAATCGAACCGAACTTTCAGTCCTTACCAGAATCTGAGAACCGCAAGGGCTGTTTCCGAATCGAATATGAACCAATCCGATATGACCCGCGAACACCGAACTATTATTAATAATTCGGAATTTTCTCAACCGCGAACGCCACTTTTCAAATTGCGCATGCGAATAGTCCCTGAATTGGTTCGGAATTGCAACCGCGAACAAACCTATTATAGTATGATAAGATTTTACTGTGGTAAATAGAATAATATACTTACAATTTTACCGAACACCGGGGATGAAAGAAAAACGACTAAAGCGAAATATCCGAAAACGAACCCAGCCATCGATTGGGTCATTCCTCGATTTGCAGCTTCTTGTGGATAAAATGGTGCCATTATCGACATTGAGCAATAACACATAAAATCCGCCGCAAGCAGCATAAGCAGTGAACATTTTTGTTTCCATGTGAATTTTTTGGTTAAACTGTAACAAAAATAAATATATAAAATAACAAAAATATAGAAAATATATAAAATGTAAAATTTTTAAGGGATCTTAATATTGATTTTACGAAAAAAAGTTATTCTTCATTAAAAGTTCTACATGGTCTGAAATCAAAAATACAACCATCGGATATCAAGTCATATACGAGGTATATCAGAAAATTTGAATATTTTTCACCAATTCGAAAATTGTTTTAAAAAAAATTTATTTGAATGATATGACTGTCCGTAAAAGCCAAGCTAACCGTCTATAAACCAATCTAACTGTCCGTTAAAGCCAAACTGACCGTGTGTAAACTAATATAACTGTCCGTAAAAGCCAAACTGACCGTTTGTAGACTAATCTGACTCTCCGTAAAAGCCAAGCTGATCGTCTATAAACCAATCTAACTGTCCGTAAAAGCCAAACTGACCGTTTGTAAACTAATCTGACTGTCCGTAAAAGCCAAGTTGACCGTCTATAAACAAATCTGACTGTCCGTAAAAGCCAAACTAACCATCTATAAACCAATCTAACTGTCCGTAAAAGCCACGCTGATCGACCGTAAACTAATCTAACTGTCCGTAAAAGCCACGCTGACCGTCTCTAAACTAATCTGACTGTCCGTAAAAGCCAAAATGACCATCTATAAACCAATCTAACTGTCCATAAAAGCCAACCTGACCGTCTATAAACTGATCTGACTGTCCGTGAAAACCAAACTGACCGTCTATAAACTAATCTGACTGTCCGAAAAAGCCTAAATGACCATCTATAAACCAATCTAACTGTCCATAAAAGCCAACCTGACCGTCTATAAACTAATATGACTGCCCGTAAAAGCCAAGCTAACCGTCTATAAACCAATCTAACTGTCCGTTAAAGGCAAACTGACCGTCTGTAAACTAATCTAACTGTCCGTTAAAGCTAAACTGACCGTCTGTAGACTAATCTGACTCTCTGTAAAAGCCAAGCTGATCGTCTATAAACCAATCTAACTGTCCGTAAAAGCCAAACTGACCGTTTGTAAACTAATCTGACTGTCCGTAAAAGCCAAGCTGACCGTCTATAAATCAATGTAACTGTCCGTAAAAGCCAAGCTGACCGTCTATAAACCAATCTAACTGTCCGTTAAAGCCAAACTGACCGTCTGTAAACTAATCTAACTGTCCGTAAAAGCCAAACTGACCGTCTGTAGACTAATCTGACTGTCCGTAAAAGCCAAACTGACCATCTATAAACCAATCTAACTATGCGTAAAAGTCAAACTGATCGACTGTAAACTATTCTAACTGTCCGTAAAAGCCACGCTGACCGACCGTAAACTAATCTAACTGTCTGTAAAAGCCACGCTGACCGTCTGTAAACTAATCTGACAGTCCGTAAAAGCCAAAATGACCATCTATGAACCAATCTAACTGTTCATAAAAGCCGAGCTGACCGTCTATAAACTGATCTGACTGTCCGTGAAAACCAAACTGACCGTCTATAAACAAATCTGACTGTGCGTAAAAGCCACACTAACCATCTATAAACCAATCTAACTGTCCATAAAAGCCAAGCTGACTGTCTTTAAACCAATCTGACTGTTCGTAAAAGCCAAGCAGACCGTCTGTAAACTAATCTGACTGTCCTTAAAAGCCTAGTTGACCATCTATAAATCAATCTAGCTGTCCATAAAAGCCAAGCTGACCGTCTATAAACTAATATGACTGTCCGCAAAAGCCAAACTGACCGTATGTAAACTAATCTGACTGTCCGTAAAAGCCAAACTGACCATCTATAAACCAATCTAACTGTCCATAAAAGCCAAACTGACCATCTATAAACCAATCTAACTGTCCATAAAAGCCAAGCTGACCTTCTATAAACCAATCTAACTGTCCGTAAAAGCCAAACTGACCGTCTGTAAACTAATCTGACTGACCGTAAAAGCCAAACTGACCATCTATAAACCAATCTAACTGCCCATAAAAGCCAAACTGACCATAAACCAATAACTGTCCGTAGAAGCCAAACTGACCGTCTGTAAACTAATCTAACTGTCCGTAAAAGCCAAACTGACCGTCTAGAAACCAATCTAACTGTTCATAAAAGCCAAGCTGACCGTCTATAAACAAATCTGACTGTCCGTAAAAGCCAAACCGACCATCTATAAACCAATCTAACAGTCCGTAAAAGCCAAACTGTAAACTAATCTGACTGTCCGTAAAAGCCAAACTGACCATCTATAAACCAATCTAACTGTTCATAAAAGCCAAGCTGACCGTCTATAAACTAATCTCTCTAATCTACTAAACAAAAATGCATCACAGAAGTTGGGAAACTTGAAGGTTACCAACATTTTTATGAACCAGAAGACTAATTTTTTTGATAACAGTTTTCGATGTGTATGACTTGAAAATTTCGATATCTGATGGTTGTATTTTTGGTTTTAGACCCTGCAGAACTTTTTATAAAGAATAATTTTCGTAAGGTCGACAATAAAATAATTTCCCATATGCTTCTTTCGAGGTATATAAAAAAGTTAAAATGTGTATAATTTATTAAATAAAAAACAATTGATATCATTTTTTTGGTGTGACTAATGATTAAATTTACATTCATTTTCGAAAGTGTTTTTTGCCTATTTAAATATGCAGTCGTAAGTGGAGTTATCTATGCAAAGTGAGCTGACAATAATACTACGTTTTGAGTTATGGTGCGATAAATACAGGACATAAAGATCCTTCTGTTTTTTTTTCACTTTTGTTGGTAATTTTGGGATGATCAAGGTCATATTATGTACAAATTTAAAGTCTTAAAAAATGTATTTTAATTCATCGCAGTCAAATATTGTCATTAGGAAATCATTTGACAACTCCAGTTTCAGGTGAAAAAAAGTGCGGTCTATTCCATAGAAATGTCTCAAGCTTTTATTCACACTGTATTCTTCAGTAAACGAATTTATCTCGTGTTTACTAAGCTGTATCTAAATGGAATGAATTGAATAAATCATTCGTTACATATATATTTTACATTTTCTGAAGACAATGCAGACAAATAAACGACGAGCTCTTTGTATTACAAATGTGACCTTTACGCGTATAAACTACAATGCCTCTTAAATGTATCGTTTCCTCTATTAGACAATTCATACTTAGATGAAGCGTTCGTTGTAAAAACCGTACATTCATTTTTGTAAACGGCATAACCGATTTTATTAGAAATTCTGAAATAATTCATTACTTATACTATAATTTGGGGTTCGACAAGGTTTTTGAGTATCTAATGGCGAATTGGATGATGATTTTTTATTGCTGAACTTCATAGAACTCTAGAAAAGTTATACTTTTCGAGTGGGAAAAGTAACTTTGTGTACATGACGTTCTCCAAGTCAGTGAAACTGTCATTTTGCGGTTTCTCCGTAGGTATCGAGCAACTAGAAACGAGAGAGAAAGGGGAAAGGGGAAAGAGGAAACTGTAAACAGGAATGGGATAAGGATGATAGACTTCTGTGGAAAAGATATACATTCGTGGCAGAAGAAAGAAACGCTAAAAGCCTAATAGACTACATAGAATACACACAAAGTCTGACCGAGAATATACTGAGGATAGAAACAAAAATAGAAGCAGAAATAGGGTCCAATCACAGACTAGTAGTGGCTGAATGTGCGTTAAATATGAGTATAAACGAAGATACACCAGAATATACCAGCTTAGCAATATACAAACTTAATACAGAAGAAAACAAAAATAGATATCGAGAATATACTAATCACGAATTTCAAAAAATAGAAAATGAACGAGTAAAATGGACTTTAGAAGAAAGATGGACGGCATTTAAAGAAATAGTTTTAACAACTGCAGACAAGATATGTGGAAGTAGAACATATAAAAAACACCTAAAAAGGACGAGCTGGTGAAATGAAGAGATAAAAAAGATAGTAAGGGAAAAGAAAAAAGCCTGGAAAAAATATATCCAAACAAGAGCACAAGAAGATAAAGATGACTATAATAACAAGAAAAAATTAGTAAAAAATACTATAAGAGAAGAGAAAAAGGAATCATGGAAAAAATTTGGTGAGCGGTTTGACAGAAACACATAAAGTCGATAACCGAAAATTCTGGACACAGATAAAAAGAATGAGAGGAGGTGAAGGAAAAGAAATTATTAAAGCAGTGAGAAATATGAATAATCAGTTAAATGTGGGCTAAATATTACGAAGATAAATTTAACACTCTAACACAGGAAGAAAGGATAAACAGAGAATTTGAAGAAGAGCAGGAAATAAGCATAGAAGAAATAGATGAAGCTACACATAAAAAAAGGACATGGCAAGCAAGTGGAGATGATGGCATTGCTCCAGAAATTATAAAATGACTGGGACAGAAAGGAAAACAATGTATTTGGGAAGTATGCAAAGAGGCATGGAAAAATACCTGGAGACTGTGAAAATAACTTGATAATACCAATATATAAAAAGAGGGACCAGATGCAATGTGATAATTATAGAGCCATTTGCCTAACACAAACGGGCTATAAGTTATACAGCTATACAGATTAAGAGAATATGTAGAACAAAAATTGGAAGAAGAACAGGCAGCATTCAGACCAGACAGACAAATTAATGATACTATATATATAATAAGAAAGCTAATAGAAAGAAAACTAGGAAAATGAGAAGAAATGGTTCTAACATTTATTGACCTGACAGCCGCCTTCGACACAGTAGAACGAATGGAAATCTGGAGATGCTTGGATGAGATGGAAATACCTAGAGGGGCTATCAGAAGCACATACGAGAACGTAAGGGCTAAAGTACAAATAGCAGGAATGAAATCAGAAGAGATTTTAATGAAGAAAGGGATAAAACAGTGGGATAGCTTAAGTCCGCTTTTATTTATATTAATTATGGATAAAATAACGAAGCGAATAAAAAACAAAACTGAGCAGTTGAACACAATAATTGGATACACAAATCTGAAACCAGTAAAAATGAATTCACTACTATATGCAGATGATGTGGTATTGATAGTAAAAACCAGAAATAAGATGCAGAAGCTAGTGAATATATGGACCGAAGAAATAGAAAACCTGAAAATGGAAGTGAATACAAATAAAACTAAAATGATGATCATAAATTGTAAAGAACAGGATCAAATTACTAATGAAATAAAATGTAAAGACGAGACATTGAAAAGACTAACGACGTATGAATATCTGGGAACTATATTGACAGAAGATGGGAATATTGAAGCAGAAATAGAATAATCAACGAGACTGGGACATAGAGATATTGATATGCAAGTTAAAATGAAGATCCACAATACAATAACGATACCAATAATAACATATGCAAGTGAAAATTGGACACTGAGAAAGAAGGATGAAGCCAAGATGAACACAATTGAGATGAAGCACCTAAGAAGATTAGCAGGGAAAACGAAGTGGGACAAATGTAGAAATGAAGACAAATAACAAAACAATAATCAATAATAAGAAAAATAAAGAGAAAACAATTAAATTGGTATGGATATATTGTCAGACTGAAAACAGATAGAATTACAAGAAAGGTGATGGAAGCTGGAAGTACTATTCCCAGATGAATGGGTAGACCGAGAAGAAAGTGGATAGACCAAATAAAGGAGATAGGGAATAAGGAAGGAAAAATTCTAGATGAAATGAAAAGATTAGCAAGAGACAGGAAAGAGTCGAAGCATTGGGTACAAGAGGAACCGTAATCTTCGTCCGACACCTGAAAAGATAGAAGGAGAAGAGAATAAGAAGAAAAAGAAGTGTTCTGAAATTAAATACTCCACCCAGCACAAAATTGCAATTCATAAAACACATAAATTTTGACAGAACTGGAAAACTCCACCGCTGTTGATATACTATTGGATTATTTTGACATAAGTGTGCAAAAGTAAGACATATGTCATTTTTTGTATGGACAATTTTCTACTTTGCGAATAAAAATATCTGCCGAAAAGTGGCTGTAGTAAAACTTTTCAACATTCTTCTCACTTTATATTACCCGATTAATAATGTAATGATTTATTTACATTTGTTTGTGTATTTATAATTTTTTCATGTATTTATATTATGTAATAATTTTTATGACGTCTTTGATTATTCCAATTAATACAAAATCATTCCGACTAATTTTGAGCATTAAAAACTTTTTAGCATGATGCAATAACGCAAAAGCTATGTAAATGCAGTTATCTCAGTGACTGTCCAAATTTTAAAAAGTAGTTAACCCAAGATGATGACCTGTACTGCTGAGAAAGATATTTGTTTTAGATAATTACACCGATTTAAATTCTACGCAAAAAGGGAAATTTCATTAGAACAAAGAGTGTATCCTTAATACCTATATCCATTCGACAAGGCTTACTTAATCCTTGGGACTTATTATACAAGGTGTTCGGGAACTTAATACCAATAATTCGGAAGCGATAGATGAGGTCAAAATAATGTAAGAAGTCCAAATACGAACCTTCATTTCGGAGTTACAGGACTCTAAAGTTTCGAAATTAAAACTTTTGATTATACATAATTTCTAAACTATACATTGGAACACTATGAAATTTCAGTGATTGATTACATTACCAACAGAAATCTAGGGGCGGATTTTCCAGTGGCTATCAATTCGTAATTGTTACAGGGATAACCTGTACAATTGATAACCAAGACCAAAGTTAGCGAAGCGAGGGTAGTTGATAGTTAAGGGCTGCTAAAGCGTTTCCTGCATGTGTGACACACAACCAAAAAATCGGAAAATATAACCAAAAACTTATATAGAGCTTCTCTTGTCAAACATTTTTTTTATCGTTTTTTATTTTTTTTGGATTTTTAATATTTTTTTTTTGGGAATTTTTCATATTTTGTTTTTTTAAATTAATTTTATCAACTTTTTTTATATATTGACGGAATTCTGCGGTCTTTAGTTTGCGAAAAATGATCAATAAAATTGCATCATTTTGTTTTAAGTGTTTTACAAAAATTTTTTCAATAGATATTAAACTAACATTGTATAAACGATTTTGGTCCATTCTATTTCGCAGGTAAGTTTTAATTCGTTCGAGAGTAGAAAATGATCTCTCCACCGACGTGACAGGAATGGTGACTGTCAAACAAAGTAGTTTATAAAACTGAGGTAAAACTTGTTGCAAATCATTGTCTATTATATATTTTTTCATATCGGCGAACTGACTGTCGTACTGACCTAAAATATCTTTATCCGCGTATACAACGCATAATTCATTGTGCAGTTTATATTTTAGAACTAAGTTATCTAAAAGTGTATTGGGAAACTTATGAAAAAGATTCGAATAAGCTCGTGTATCACCGCGAGCGCTAGAGGCAAGCCTCCTGATAGTGTTGCCATTTCAGCTATTTTTTACGGTATTAAGCAATTGGACTGGTCGAAAAAATGGCAACTGTGTTGAGCTGCACGTGTTTAGGTATTGAGATGTGTAAAATCTAGCCTCAGGGCACTGTTGTCAGATTTAAAAATAACTACTGAAAACGGGGAATTAATTGTAAAATTTAAAAATTATTGAGTAGATAAACAGGAAATAAAATGAAGAATTTTCAACAAAATATTTCTTGTGCTATTTGCTGGATAAATTGGTGAGGAGGCTGAGCCTCCTTCGAGCTCCTTAGCCTCCTTCGAGGAGCCGCCACTGACATTCACTTGACGTTGACAGATGATGTAAAACTTCAAAAACCGTGGCGTTAAGAATTTTCCGCCTTTGGGCTACTAAACAATACTTTCCGCCCTATTTTTTGGTGTTCATATGATTGGTTTTCCGGAAGAGTAGGCGAAAAACATGATTTTGACCTCATTTACTCGTTCCCTAATTTTTAGTATTGAGCTCCTAGACAACCTGATGTATGTTCACGTTTTTGTACCCATCGTAACTTCTAAATGAAAGGTGCAATTCGAATAATTTGAAGAGGTTAAGGGTTAATCTGATATTAATATATTTCGATTCTACCCGTGTTTTGATACAAAATTGTTATTATAAATTAAATATAATGGTTAGACATATAGCCTCGCGGGTAATGATGAGTACTATAAGCATGTATAGTACAGTCTCCAAATTATTTGAAACTGAACCAATTGACAATTGACCAATTGACTCCACCCTGGGTAGAGTTGACAACCCTTCTCGGGGGTAGAAACTTTTTTTCAAAATAATCGATAAAAGACCCAATTTTAAGCAAAACATTTATTATGAAGTTTTTTCGAAAAATTAATACTTTTTGAGACTCTTAACCTTTCAGTGACGAAGGGCCATCTTACAAAATTTTTGTCTTGCCATGGATCACTAACCCACCTTTTGGCTCCAATAATCTTTAAGATTGATTCTCGAATATATACTTTACTTGAATTCCATCAGGCACCTCAGAAACAATGACAATGGAAGGATTTAATCCACTTTTCATATTTTCCAAATGAAATGGATTTTTCAGCACACTGTATAGCAAATAATCAGAAGGATTTTTTAGTTTTCAGCAACTCTTTGTTCTTGTCAATTAAGAATGCTAGTGATTCCTCTTTGTCTTTGTAATTTATTTAATAGTTTTCGGAGGGCTTCGTGGACCACTGGTTAAGAACCACTGCTTTAAAGGTTTGTTCGAGCTCATTTCAAACAAATACTAAACTTTTTGTTAATTTACCGACTCTTTTTAATTTCCGAAAATTGTAGCACCGTAGGATACACTTTTTAATCAATAAATTTATAGATATTTTATATACATTGATCCGAATTTTAAAGTTGAAGGTCACGATTATCTTATTAGACGTTTCATAACGTATGTTATTTATGATAACCTTTCACAAAAACCAGTTTATAGTTTTTATTTTTGAATAATATGTGAAGAAATTAAAGCCCAAGAGAGTTTTTAGCTAATTTCTATTTTTACACAGCCATGATAATCACAAATAAAGTGTTAGAAAGCTAAATTTCGTTTTGTATGGTCATCGCATGAAAAATTTGAGGTTAAGGCAAAGGAAACTACTACCTTATTCTTGTACTCATCCCATTTTTTTGTCCCCCGTTTTTCTTTAACCCTGGCTGTTGTACTCGTCATACGCGGTGGCGTAGCGTGGAGGAGGCAGAAGGGGCCATGATTCTATGCGACATACGAAACGTGGCGGCAAATCGCGCCTGCAATGGTGTTTGCCTAGCGAAAGAGAGGAGGCGAGATAAAGTCGTACTGCCGAAGTACTTACTAGTGACCAGTGACAACTGCCGGCGCCACCGGCACCGAGTTTTCCTGAACGCGAACGAACTGTGGGTTCCTTTCTTCTCATGGTTGTATGTTCCTTCCAAAGCAGTGATGGTTTCTCTTGTTTTTTAATAACTTGTACGTTGAATAAAACATTTAAATTTTACACTAATAATTAAAATAAGGGGGACAACGAATTTCCGGCCGTCCATGCTACGCCAATGTTTCAAACAAAATACTGCAGTGTATATATTAATGTTACACGTTTGTCAATAGAGGCGAGAGTGTAAAACTATTATCGAGTGATATTCTTTTTCAAATTCTATCATATTTGACCTTGTTTTTGCTACTATTTACCTAAAATAGCTATTTGTGTATTAAGAGCGCAAAATGATATATTGTCGATTTAAAGACGGTGGCAATCTCTTGAAATCGACAATGAATTTGCGCTCGAATTACATACAAGATTTTTTCTACAATCGAGGAGTTCACATATTAATTTGAAGAATAAAAAATAAAAAGTACAGTTTTTACAATTTTTTATGACAATTCCAGACGATGAAGAAAGTCTAGATGAGTTTGAAATTGAATCTTCCGCCATTGTTACTGATTCAACAATTTGCACTTTAGATGATTCACCTTTACCCACGTTTTTCTGTGCAGTTTCAATTTTATTATTGATGCTTTCTTCAATGTATCCCTCGGCTGTAGAAGAACTTTTCCAACATCTATGACGTTTCAGTTGGATGATATCACCTGATGATAATTTATGATTTGATAAATTCAAATACTGGGCGATTTCACAGGGTACTTTTCCAATTATATTCATTCCCACCACTTGTTTAGAGCATTTCACTCAAATGAAAGATGTCATTTACTCATACTCTGAGCAATGCATATTTGATTTATAGTTAATAATTGGGAGAGCGAGCGTTTTTTTTATTTAGTCGCTTATAAGCGACAAAGTGACATTCCTCGAAAAAGATGACGTTTGCGTTGTCAAATACGAGCGCAAATGCCTACTTTGGATATCGATTGTAGAAAAAGTTAATTTTTATGTAAATGTAAATATATAATCTCGTTTTGACTTGCTGATTATCATCAACAATACAATAAACCTGAAATGAAACATTGTATTGTTAATTATCATTGTTGTGTTGTACTTATTAATAAAAATGTATAATTAGAAAATACATTTTTTAATACGATAACGATACTTCAGTTCTTCGAGAACTATGTTGACTTTCGTCGGTTTTGGTTATTCTTACAACACTGACTGACAATAATGTATATATTTTTATCTACGACCACCATTAAAATTAAGCATTTACAAACTCATATAAATAAATACGTGAAATTACGTTTTATACATACGTCTAAAGCGTGTGAAAAAGAACAATGCTTTTTAAATGGGATAATCATTATATAAACACTCTTTTTTATTTGTATATTTATTAAGTTACCTTAGATAATTTTGTGATTTGTTTTCTGTCAAAGGTTCTGTAATTGTCAGAATCTGTCAAAAATTGTCAAAAACTGTCAAAAATTGTCAAAAATTGTCAAAAATTGTCAAAAATTGTCAAAAATTGTCAAAAATTGTCAAAAATTGTCAAAAATTGTCAAAAATTGTCAAAAATTGTCAAAAATTGTCAAAAATTGTCAAAAATTGTCAAAAATTGTCAAAAATGATCAATAACTGTCAAAAATTGTTAGATATTTTAAAAAATGGTCAAAAATAGTCAATAATTGTTAAAATTTTTAAAAGTTGTCAAAAATTATCAGAAATTGTCAAAAATGGTCAATAACTGTTAAAATTTTGAAAAAATGGTCAATAATTATAAAAAACTGTCAAAAATGGTCAATAATTGTCAAAATTTTTGAAAAATGGTCAAAACTTTTGAAAAATTATCAATAATTGTCAGAAGATCAGAAATGTCAAAAATGGTCAATAATTGTTAAAATTTGGAAAAATGGTCAAAAATTGTCAAAATTTTGAAAAAATGAACAATAATTATAAAAAACTGTCAAAAATGGTCAATAATTGTTAAAATTTTTTGAAAAATGGTCAAAATTTTTGAAAAATTGTCAAAAATGGTCAATAATTGTCAGAACCTGTCATAAATGCTCAAAAATGGTCAGTAATTGTCAGAATCTGTCATAAATGCTCAAAAATGGTCAATAATTGTTAAAATTTGGAAAAATGGTCTAAAATGGTCAAAATTTTTGAAAAATTGTCAAAAATGAACAATAATTGTCAAAACTGGTACAATTGGTAAATAATAGTCCAAAATGGTCAATAATTGTTAAAATTCGAAAAAATGGTCTAAAATGGTCAAAATTTTTGAAAAATTGTCAAAAATGATCAATAATTGTCAAAAATTGTTAGATATTTTAAAAACTGGTCAAAAATAGTCAATAATTGTTAAAATTTTTGAAAGTTGTCAAAAATTATCAGAAACTGTCAAAAATGGTCAATAATTGTTAAAATTTTTGAAAAATGGTCAAAATTTTTGAAAAATTATCAATAATTGTCAGAAGATCAGAAATGTCAAAAATGGTCAATAATTGCTAAAATTTGGAAAAATGGTCAAAAATTGTCAAAATTTTGAAAAAATGGACAATAATTATAAAAAACTGAAAAATGGTCAATAATTGTTAAAAATTCTAAAATTTTTTGAAAAATGGTCAAAATTTTTGAAAAATTGTCAAAAATGGTCAATAATTGTCAGAACCTGTCATAAATGGTCAATAATTGTCAGAGTCTGTCATAAATGCTCAAAAATGGTCAATAATTGTTAAAATTTGGAAAAATGGCCAAAATTTTTGAAAAATTGTCAAAAATGAACAATAATTGTCAAAACTGGTAAAATTGGTAAATAATAGTCCAAAATGGTCAATAATTGTTAAAATTCGAAAAAATGGTCTAAAATGGTCAAAATTTTTGAAAAATTGTCAAAAATGATCAATAATTGTCAAAACTGTCAAATTTTGTCAATAATTCTCAAAAATTCTCAAAAATTGTTGAAATTGTCAAAAATGGTCGAAATTTGTCAAAAATGATCAATAATTGTCAAAAATGGTCAATAATTGTTAAAATTTGAAAAAATAGTAAAAATTTTTGAAAAAATGGTCAATAATTGGATTGGAAATATTATTTGTATTTCTCCAGTCAATAAACCGTTGATATAGTTTTTCGTACACTTTCTTAGATTTTTGGGGCAAAATATTTAGTACTGCATTTTCTGCTCTCTTCGTTATGTGTGGAGTAGTCGATGGTAATTCTTCTAAATCGCTGACATCAGACATTTTGATAATGTAATTATCGAAGTTTAGCTATATTTTACGAAAATTTAATACCTACTGATTTTGACAAATAAAACAATTTGATAGGAATCTAGGACAAACGTCAAATGCACAGAATGCTTATTGAAAAATAATTATGGGTTTCTATTGATTAAAAATCTGTATCGTTTTGAAAAATGTGTATCAC
The DNA here is from genome assembly GCA_947563755.1 of Lochmaea crataegi. Lineage (NCBI taxonomy): Eukaryota > Metazoa > Arthropoda > Insecta > Coleoptera > Chrysomelidae > Lochmaea > Lochmaea crataegi. Next base: position 9,336,243 of record OX387434.1, read on the forward strand.
AATGGATCTCATTATGAAACGGATTATGGGCATATAAGAGTATTATTATAGTATGGGTGTAGAAAAAATTAATTAAAGATCTGTCAGAGAGGTATTATGGATTGGATTTTGACCGAGTTTTGGAATGTTGCATTCCTATTGGATGTAAACTTTTATCTCAATGCAAAATCTATATCTTAATGAATGCCATTAAAGTACAGTTGACAAAGAAAAAACTTGTAAAGAAAAAAGTTTCTATATTTTAATTTTAAGACAGATGGAGTACATTATTTGAAAAACAAACCGATTCAAGGTAAGTATTACTACAGTTACACAAGAAATGCAAAATCAAAACAAACAAATATCAAATACTATTAATTCGAAAAATAAACATTACATTAATATTAATGGAAGATGTTAGATAAAGATTTTATAGAGTTAATAAAAACATAAGGTCAAATAGTAATTCATTCTAGTGAGACAACGAACTGTATGTAAATTATTCATTATATGAACTAGCAGTTATTTCTGGTTTCTGGAAATAAGAAAAAAACCATACTTGAAAAATACCAACAACAGAACAATGCTATTAATGGGTGTGCTCACGTACAAAAAGCGGAAATAAATCTTCCCAGTCAGTTAGACGTTTTCGACAAGTGATAATGAGATATTTTTATTAGAGAATTAATGGTTGAAACTGTAAAAAAGAACAGGTGTACAATAAATTAATATTTAAAGAAGACAAGCCGAATATTAAGTACATCACCTATGCAGTTATATGTTTTTTAAGAAAGTTGAAGAATTGTCGACAAATAACTGAGGAAACTAAAATCTGGAATCTAGAAATTTGTTTGAGGAATGTTGGAAAAAATAATAATTTCAGTAGATTATAATCTGTAACAAGGTTAGAATGAAAATTCGATGCGAGTGGAGAGCGAGCCGAAGGCGAGCGTGAGGATCTACGAGCATCACGAATTTTCATTCTAACCGAGTAACAGACTATACTTTCTTCACGATCAAAGATTTTAAATATATTTGTAATATTTTTCATATTCATTCCAGTATATTATTTGCACTCTTTGTAATTTCAGGTGGTGTATTTTCACACTCTGCCTCTGAAAAACTGGATAAATTCATGATACTTTTTATATTTTCGAAAGGAAATGTGACAGCAATAATTTTGACAATTACTCAAGTTTTGCTACTACGATGACAATGAACTGCGTCAAGGCTAATGTTATTACTGCTAATCAGTGTGAGAATATTATTCTATGACAAGAGAGAGAATGTAAATATATTTAAATTGCATGGCAACAGAGGTGTTGCTGAATATTTCTTCAATCTCAAGAGAGAGAATTCCAGCATTCTGTAATCAAATTTGATTTCAGAATTGGCAAATTCTGTGATGGTCGTAGAGAAAATATCTTCTTATGTTTAAGCGTTGTTTAATACTCGTGTTTCATATTCTTATCAATGTTCTTTTACATTTATTTTTCCCGCCTTGCTTAAACTTTTCCTCATATACATAATTTACTTAGATCTTGGTCTAACTCTTCTTCATCTTCTTCTGTATAGTGGCTGGCATAAACTGTCATGTTTAATTCTCATTTATCCTTTTTGTTCCTTGATACACTCTCAATAATATCTACCTCTCTTAGAACTGGCATTATCTATTGATTTATTCCTATTTTGATGTTGTCTTCTACCTTCATTGATTCCAATACGACTGTGAGCAAAAATTATCCTATTCTTAAAAAAAAATTGGTGTTTATAATGTATTTTATTGCTTACAGAATTTGTGAAATCATTTACTAGGTTATTAGGACTACTGTTTCCTGGCTTGTCCTTAATTTCTTAAAACTTGTTTGCTTCTGATTTCTATTTTTTTGTAATTATCGTTTATATCTTTTGTATGTTCCTTGTGGTCTATTCATTATTCTTTTTTTCGGTTCCATTTTCCAATTTTTGTCAATCTTTTCTAAATGCATATTTTCTTTTATTTTCAGTTTAACGTGCTCTGTCACATCTCTAACCATAAGCACCAGGTACGATAGTTGGTGGGGTACTTTGCTAAGTTTGAATACTTGAAAAAAGGCATCCAGTTCACCAGCGATAACGCTACAAGAAGCATAAATTCGGTGATGGTAACAGCACATCCGACTCTAGTTTCGCTCTTGGATGCGACGGTGAAGAGGACTCGGCCAAATTGTTTTTAATTGAATAGTTCTATGACAGATTATCTTATGAGATCGATTCTAGTTCATTTCTTGTTGAATTTAGTAAGTGAAAGGTTTTGGACCAAGGAGGGGTACCTATATGGGAGGGGTACTTATATGGGAGGGGATAGGGATAATTGAATTTGTGGTTTTAATATTTAATGATTGAAGAAGAAGATTGCGTGGTGTGGTAGTTGTTTAGAAGAAATCTGGATTGAATAGGTAGGATGAGGTCGAGACGGCATAAGAGAGGAGGAGAAATTGACGCCTGAGCCATTGGCTTCTAGGTAAAGCTCTTAGCTGGGCTGGAACCAAAGGCTACCAAATAGAGTCGGATGGCAGTATTTTGAACATCGTTCAGGGCTTTTAGGAAAGTTTTGGGAGCTGATATGTATGCGGAACTGACATAATCAGGTTTAGATCGAATAAGAGCCCTGTATAGTTTCAAAAGGGTGGATTCATCAACTTAGACGTTTTAGGCAGTCACTTCTAGTTTCTTGGATATGGTGTTTCCAAGAAAGTTGGGGGTCGATTATTAATCCTTGCAGTGATGGATGACTGGAAGAGGGATGCTGTGTAATAAGATTTCAGGGACTGAAGCAATATTTCTGCTACATTTGAGAAGCTTGGAATTTGTAGAAGATAGGGAGTAGTCGAAAGCAGATATCAACTTTGTAATAGGTTTCATTTAAAGGAATTAACAAATAGTAGGAGTCCAGACACAATGACAATAAAATAAAAGGTCGTTAGCAAACATAGCAGATGGAAAGGGGCGATTGTAGCATAGATGATTAATAGCTTAGGTGGTGCTTAGGATGGAGCCTTTGGGGACATCGTCCTGGTGGACGCAAGATGATGAGAGACGGAGACCTTATAAAATCTAGTACTAAGAAAACTTTTTATAAAAAAAATATATTGCCTTTGATGCCTTATAATGACAACTTATCAGGTATAGTCTGCCTGAATATTTTTATTCACTTCTTTGCATCTGTCACTTTTTCCTATATTCTATTTCATTGAATGTATTTACTTTCTGTTGTATTTTTCGATTCTGTCAATATTTTCAATGTCAACGTTAACGAAGCCCAGGTTTTTACCGGTATGATTTACATTTATTACGTTTCATTGTTATTGTTATTACTTTACCTTGATATGTTTCAATTGCACTTTCATCCTTTGATTATCTGAATAATTAATGCTCGCAATCTTTAAGTTTTGATTTATTAAAGTTACCAGACCCGGACTTCATTAATATATTAAGTATTTGAAAATATAAAAGTGACATTTCATTTTGATTAGATATCGGATTAAATTGATTGTTTGATTGGAAAAATGTTTACATTCATTCTGAACGAATGAACTTCCTGCACTGCTCTTCGATTTGTGGCACTAAAGGAAGAGTCCATATTCGGACTATCAGAAAATCGTCCATACCTCGACTAATCTGTGAACAATGAGGAACTCCATTCAGCATTCCAATTTACTTGTTCACTAGCCCATGCCAAGCATGCATATGTGTTAATGGAACTCTTCTTAAAAGTCGTCTAAAACGTGAGTTAACCTCGTGTAATCTTCGACGAACGAAGCATTCAAGCATTCAAAAGACGCTGTTGTATGATCTGACAAGCACTCGGATGTTTTCTACAGGTATACAGTATACAGAGTTGGTAACCCTTGGTCGTCCACTTCTCTCACGTTTCCAGTTACTTCTCTCTGAAGACGACCCGCCCCAATAATATCAATAGCCCTACTAGTTTCATTAGCACCAAGTTTACGTCTAAACATTATTCTAACTTTCGTATCTTTTGTAGAGCAGTTTATTGGTTGAAGTAAGGAATATTGTGTTGTTGCATTTAAGCAATAAGTTCCAGCGAAGGAGTTGTTTTTTTTTTAAACTATTAGTTTGTATAGGAAGATTTATATCTTGCTAGTGTATCGTGCCTAACAGAATCCTCAGCTAGCTCATTTTGAGTTATTCCAATGCGAGCTTTGACATAAACTTGACTTCTCTATGATCTTTTTGTAGTTCGTAAAAATGGAAAAAAATGACAGCAAAATTTTATTTTGAGGATGTGAATAATTGCCTCATAGAATTGCTATGGCTTTAGAACTAAAAATAGATGCCTAGAAAATTAAAAAGGACTTGCTGGAACATCGAGATTAAGAAACACATATGTAAAATCAGTAGGTTAAAATCAGTAGGTTTGGTCAAAGTATGTATTTGTGAAATATTTCTGCCATTCTTATGATAAACTTATTTTAACAGTAAATAAACTATTATAAAATTGATGAGTAATATTATTTAAATTTTATATATTAAAACTAAGTAAACGTATTCAAAACAAATATTGAAAACCATTACCCATAACCTAAGAAAACCCATTTAATAAAACAAATAGAAACGAAGGTCAAATTTGTATCTTCATGACGTATTTTGACACGGTATGATGAATGCTAAATATATTTTAACAATCAAGAAATTGATGGAAAATTTGAATAGTTTTTTCGATATAATTTAAATAATTTGCGAAGTATGGCTGTGGCAACGGATGCGTTCAGCCACGCTAGCGCTGAGTAAGCGGAGGGCTAATTTGACCGCTAAGTGACAGCGCTAGCTCTAGCTGTCGACGTTTGTTCCAGCGAATTCATTTTTCGCTAAGTTGGTCAGCGGTTTATTATGTCAACAAGAACAAACAACAATTCTAACCTATAAGTTAAAATTTTTGTATTATTTAGTTTTTATTAGTGAATTACTTCCTCGAAATAATTTAAATTTCTTTCAGGGTTTTCTGCTCCTCCCAGGCGCGGTCGCAGCCCATGATTTTTGGGGGGGGTCAACTTGGATCAAATACAGTTCTAGAAGCAACTTTACCAGTGAAACAACTAAAATATATTTTTAATAAAATAAAAAAAGATCACAAATTTCAATTACAAACTGAAAGGTAGTCTTCTATTCGTTTTAGAAGATTTTCGAGACATCAGGGGTTATCTCGGGATGTATATTTAAAAGGGCTAAACCCGTCAGCCTATCTTCTGACATATTTGCTCTTAACCAAGTTTTTAGGCGCCTTAAAGTGGAAAATGACCTTTCTGAAGTCGCGGCGCTTATGGGGAGGGTTGCCAAAATTTTAAGTAAAATATTGATATTTGGATAGAGGTCATTATCACTAACTTCGATTGTAGAAGTTACAGAACTGGACACTTTCAAATTATTTTCTGCGAGCTCCCTTCTCCACTTCGAAACCCATAGCTGATACTCTGTAACGACTGTGGAAGCAGAAACCCCCAGATAATGGGTATATAATTCTGCTGCCTTCTTCACATCAAGAAAGTCTTCTTCCGTATATTCGCGTTTTGCCATAAAAATTCCCAAGCCAAAGAGGTTCAAGGTATCTGGAGATAGGCGGTCTTCCAGGTCAGTCGTTATGCTGTCTAGTAGTGCAATATACATAGTCCTCCGAGAATTTTCCTCTTCGGCTCCTTGCTGATTGGCTTAATGAGTCTGCCGAGAAGCAGTACGTGGTGCCTTTATCTCTGTATCCAGTTTTCTAGCTAGATCTTGTGCCTTGACAGGAGCCTCCTCCTGATGCTAATATGTCTACATATTCTTCTTGTCTTTCAATTACAGGTGGAATCAATTCCACAATATTATTTTCATCCGCAAGTTCTTCCAAGATTAAGTAATTTATAAGGTTTTCCATTGAAGGCGCTTTATATTTAGAAAATAAATTATGTGATATGTTTATCTGTTTGTCACAGAGGATCAAAGCATAGACTTTGCGCTAGCGAGGCTGAACGCACTCAATGTTGTAGTCTTGTATTTGCAAGTTCTTGGAGTTAGTGCTTTTAACGCTAGTTCAGTGGGTTTTATTTTAAAAAGGCAAGGAAAGCAATTGACATGAAGGTAAACATATTTGTTCACTATGTTACAAGGTGATAGACAGTAACATTTTTAAATAGTATTATCTAAACAATTACCAGTAGTAGAGCTATTTTGTGTCCTAAGACTTCGTAAACTATCGAAGAAATAGAAACATCACGCGTCTATCACCTATCTACAAATGCGCTATTCTCTTATCATAGTGACCTTGCCGTGATATGATATTTAATTTTACACATTTTGCAATATCTGCTCTCCTATTTAAACCAATAGAAATACCATAAAAGTCTTTGTGATCGATATTAAGAGGACAAGAAATCCTGCTCAGTGGTGAATCCATTACTTTTACATTTCTTTATTTACACGAATCTTTCTCTTTGTAAAACCTGATCGTCAATGTTTCTCTAATATAAGAGTTGGGTATTTTGGTTTTAAAAAGGTATTTGAATAGAAAATGAAAAAAAAATGTAAAACCTAATTGGAATACAAAGTAGAAAATACTTTTTCGAAATTCATGCAAAATATAAAATAGGCATTTGTAATAAAAAATAAAAGTGGTGCAGTTATGAAATTATAATAAATTTAAATGTTTTCAGAAGATGTATATAGAGTGTTTCATTAAAAATTGTTTTGTATTTTATTTATATAATGTAGTATAATTTGATGTTCCCAGCTAAAGACTAGCAAAACAAACACTCAATTTATAAGTAAATCGCGCGACCCCTGTATATACGGTGCCCGTGTTTTTCAGCGACAGTTTTCGGCATGTCTTTATTAGCGCGACATAAAAGCGCCGACGACCAGTGAACCTACTATTCATTGTTTATGTATAAACACAATGGTCGGAGAATTAAAACGATTATTACCATTTTTCGAATCTATTTTTTCCAAATCTACTTGTTCCAGCCTATTTGTACCCAATAAAATAGCAACGGTTCGATTATCAATGAAAATTTTCTTATTCTTATTATAAAATAAGGGAAACCACGTATTAAATCTTTTTTCAACATATTTGCAAATGAATCAAAAATTTCCTACCGAATTATAGAAACTCCCATTAGTTGTAGTCTTTCTCAACGACCTCCCTCAATTTTTGGAATTTATTTGACATGAGTATCCAACTACGTTTATTATTCGTTATCAAGATTAAAATTCCTCACTAACTACCAATAAATACAACCACAAACTAAATAAACGTCAATCGGTAGATTTCATTTTGACTTTTCACCATTAGAACTCGAACTTTTGTGGGATATTCATTAGTTGCAGAATAGAAAGTTTTGTAATGAGAATGCTTTCAAATTCCAACTTCATGTGAACTCAAACCTCATACTTTTTTGAGATAATCATTAGTAACAGAATACGGAGTTTTGAGTTTCAAAAGAACTTTTTCATAAGAATGCTGTCAAACTCAAAGATCAAGTAAAATCAAACCTCAAATATTGTGAGATATTCATTAGTAACAGAATAGAGAGTTTTGAGTTTCAAAAGAACTTTTTCATAAGAATTCTGTCAAACTCAAAGATTAAGTAAACTCAAACCTCAAACTTTTGTGAGATATTCATTAGTAACAGAATAGAGAGTTTTGAGTTTTAAAAGAACTTTTTCATAAGAATGCTGTCAAACTCAAAGATCAAGTAAAATCAAACCTCAAATATTGTGAGATATTTATTAGTAACAGAATAGGGAGTTTTGAGTTTCAAAAGAACTTTTTCATAAGAATTCTGTCAAACTCAAAGATCAAGTAAACTCAAACCTCAAACTTTTGTGAGATATTCATTAGTAACAGAATAGAGAGTTTTGAGTTTTAAAAGAACTTTTTCATAAGAATGCTGTCAAACTCAAAGATCAAGTAAACTGAAACCTCAAACTTTTGTGAGATATTCATTAGTAACAAAATAGAGAGTTTTGAGTTTCAAAAGAACTTTTCCATAAGAATGCTGTCAAACTCAGAGATCAAGTAAACTCAAACCTCAAACTTTTGTGAGATATTCATTAGTAACAGAATAGATAGTTTTGAGTTTCAAAAGAACTTTTTCAAAAGAATGCTGTCAAACTCAAAGATCAAGTAAACTCAAACCTCAAACTTTTGTGAGATATTCATTAGTAACAAAATAGAGAGTTTTGAGTTTCAAAAGAACTTTTTCATAAGAATGCTGTCAAACTCAAAGATCAAGTAAAATCAAACCTCAAACTTTTGTGAGATATTCATTAGTAACAGAATAGAGAGTTTTGAGTTTCAAAAGAACTTTTCCATAAGAATGCTGTCAAACTCAAAGATCAAGTAAACTCAAACCTCAAACTTTTGTGAGATATTCATTAGTAACAAAATAGAGAGTTTTGAGTTTCAACTTTTTCATAAGAATGCTGTCAAACTCAAAGATCAAACTTTTGTGAGATATCCATTAGTAACAGAATAGAGAGTTTTGAGTTTCAAAAGAGCTTTTTCATAAGAATGCTGTCAAACTCAAAGATCAAGTAAACTCAAACCTCAAACTTTTGTGAGATATCCATTAGTAACAAAATAGAGAGTTTTGAGATTCAAAAGAATGCTGTCAAACTCAAAGATCAAGTAAACTCAAACCTCAAACTTTTGTGAGATATTCATTAGTAACAAAATAGAGAGTTTTGAGTTTTAAAAGAACTTTTTCATAAGAATGCTGTCAAACTCAAAGATCAAGTAAAATCAAACCTCAAACTTTTGTGAGATATTCATTAGTAACAGAATAGAGAGTTTTGAGTTTCAAAAGAACTTTTCCATAAGAATGCTGTCAAACTCAAAGATCAAGTAAAATCAAACCTCAAACTTTTGTGAGATATTCATTAGTAACAGAATAGAGAGTTTTGAGTTTCAAAAGAACTTTTCCATAAGAATGCTGTCAAACTCAAAGATCAAGTAAACTGAAACCTCAAACTTTTGTGAGATATTCATTAGTAACAAAATAGAGAGTTTTGAGTTTCAAAAGAACTTTTTCATAAGAATGCTGTCAAACTCAAAGATCAAGTAAAATCAAACCTCAAACTTTTGTGAGATATTCATTAGTAACAGAATAGAGAGTTTTGAGTTTCAAAAGAACTTTTCCATAAGAATGCTGTCAAACTCAAAGATCAAGTAAACTCAAACCTCAAACTTTTGTGAGATATTCATTAGTAACAGAATAGAGAGATTTGAGTTTTAAAAGAACTTTTCCATAAGAATGCTGTCAAACTCAAAGATCAAGTAAACTGAAACCTCAAACTTTTGTGAGATATTCATTAGTAACAAAATAGAGAGTTTTGAGTTTCAAAAGAACTTTTTCATAAGAATGCTGTCAAACTCAAAGATCAAGTAAAATCAAACCTCAAACTTTTGTGAGATATTCATTAGTAACAGAATAGAGAGTTTTGAGTTTCAAAAGAACTTTTCCATAAGAATGCTGTCAAACTCAAAGATCAAGTAAACTCAAACCTCAAACTTTTGTGAGATATTCATTAGTAACAGAATAGATAGTTTTGAGTTTCAAAAGAACTTTTTCAAAAGAATGCTGTCAAACTCAAAGATCAAGTAAACTCAAACCTCAAACTTTTGTGACATATTCATTAGTAACAGAATAGAGAGTTTTGAGTTTCAAAAGAACTTTTTCATAAGAATGCTGTCAAACTCAAAGATCAAGTAAACTCAAACCTCAAACTTTTGTTAGATATTCATTAGTAACAGAATACGGAGTTTTGATTTTCAAAAGTACTTTTTCATAAGAATGATGTCAAACTCAAAGATCAAGTAAACTCAAACCTCAAACTTTTGTGAGATATTCATTAGTAACAGAATAGAGAGATTTGAGTTTTAAAAGAACTTTTCCATAAGAATGCTGTCAAACTCAAAGATCAAGTAAACTGAAACCTCAAACTTTTGTGAGATATTCATTAGTAACAAAATAGAGAGTTTTGAGTTTCAAAAGAACTTTTTCATAAGAATGCTGTCAAACTCAAAGATCAAGTAAAATCAAACCTCAAACTTTTGTGAGATATTCATTAGTAACAGAATAGAGAGTTTTGAGTTTCAAAAGAACTTTTCCATAAGAATGCTGTCAAACTCAAAGATCAAGTAAACTCAAACCTCAAACTTTTGTGAGATATTCATTAGTAACAGAATAGATAGTTTTGAGTTTCAAAAGAACTTTTTCAAAAGAATGCTGTCAAACTCAAAGATCAAGTAAACTCAAACCTCAAACTTTTGTTAGATATTCATTAGTAACAGAATACGGAGTTTTGATTTTCAAAAGTACTTTTTCATAAGAATGATGTCAAACTCAAAGATCAAGTAAACTCAAACCTCAAACTTTTGTGAGATATTCATTAGTAACAGAATAGAGAGTTTTGAGTTTTAAAAGAACTTTTTCATAAGAATGCTGTCAAACTCAAAGATCAAGTAAACTGAAACCTCAAACTTTTGTGAGATATTCATTAGTAACAAAATAGAGAGTTTTGAGTTTCAAAAGAACTTTTTCATAAGAATGCTGTCAAACTCAAAGATCAAGTAAAATCAAACCTCAAACTTTTGTGAGATATTCATTAGTAACAGAATAGAGAGTTTTGAGTTTCAAAAGAACTTTTTCATAAGAATGCTGTCAAACTCAAAGATCAAGTAAACTCAAACCTCAAACTTTTGTTAGATATTCATTAGTAACAGAATAGATAGTTTTGAGTTTCAAAAGAACTTTTTCAAAAGAATGCTGTCAAACTCAAAGATCAAGTAAACTCAAACCTCAAACTTTTGTGAGATATTCATTAGTAACAGAATAGAGAGTTTTGAGTTTTAAAAGAACTTTTTCATAAGAATGCTGTCAAACTCAAAGATCAAGTAAACTGAAACCTCAAACTTTTGTGAGATATTCATTAGTAACAAAATAGAGAGTTTTGAGTTTCAAAAGAACTTTTTCATAAGAATGCTGTCAAACTCAAAGATCAAGTAAAATCAAACCTCAAACTTTTGTGAGATATTCATTAGTAACAGAATAGAGAGTTTTGAGTTTCAAAAGAACTTTTTCATAAGAATGCTGTCAAACTCAAAGATCAAGTAAACTCAAACCTCAAACTTTTGTTAGATATTCATTAGTAACAGAATAGATAGTTTTGAGTTTCAAAAGAACTTTTTCAAAAGAATGCTGTCAAACTCAAAGATCAAGTAAACTCAAACCTCAAACTTTTGTGACATATTCATTAGTAACAGAATAGAGAGTTTTGAGTTTCAAAAGAACTTTTTCATAAGAATACTGTCAAACTCAAAGATCAAGTAAACTCAAACCTCAAACTTTTGTGAGATATTCATTAGTAACAAAATAGAGAGTTTTGAGTTTCAAAAGAACTTTTTCATAAGAATGCTGTCAAACTCAAAGATCAAGTAAAATCAAACCTCAAACTTTTGTGAGATATTCATTAGTAACAGAATAGAGAGTTTTGAGTTTCAAAAGAGCTTTTTCATAAGAATGCTGTCAAACTCAAAGATCAAGTAAACTCAAACCTCAAACTTTTGTGAGATATCAATTAGTTACAGAATAGAGAGTTTTGAGTTTCAAAAGAACTCTATTAAAATGATATAGAAAAGCGTTTTTGTCCGTATTTGTACTATTAAGATTCTTATTAAAAGCTAGTGTGAAGTGAATTTTCTGTATCAAGTTTTCTACATTATTAATTACATTTTCGACAAATTTTTAAGGATTTTAAAAAATATTTTTATCCCAATAAGTAACAAAGTACGTATTGTCAAAATATCCGAAATAGAATAGAAATTAAATAGAACAAATTTTAATGGATTGAACCTAAAAATAATCTCCTCAATACCATTTGACAGCTAAGAGAAACATCAGATATGAACCGATCTTTGACCTCTTTTATCGTTAACAGTTTACTTTGTCCTAAGAAAAAATAATAACAGATAAAAATAATGGAACGGATAATATAATTCGAACGAAATTATAAGTAAAACTTACCTTTTAGTTCCTGTCTCGTTTCCTTCTTCAGCCTTAACAACGGTAGTAGTGAAAGTAATTCTTTCGTTATTATCAACCACTTCGGAGACACTGGGTATATTTTTATTCACATCTGGTTCCATGACAGAAATAAACCGGGTAAATACACAGGATAGGTAATTTAAAACTGAACAGTCTGTTTGTAAGTAACAATTAAAAAGGTAGTTATCACAACTATTGTCATTTTAAACATCCACGATTTGTTAACTATTTAGTTCGATGTGGCCGACTTCTAATTCGAGTTGTTGCTGAACGGTAAGTAAGTTGTCGTAGCTTCTCGAATAATTCCAAGCTTATAAAAGCTCATCTTTTCAACAATTTATTCATTGCGTTAGCTGGTGGGAAAATATGTGCGGTCTTGTGTAAATACTAGGAAATTACTAATTGAAACATTTTGAATGCAGCCAATATTTATATAGACTCTGTTTCTCTTCCATCGGTTCAAGTGATAAGACTAATCAAAACAAAGCGTACAGAGTGTACTCGCCTATAATTATTAAAGAATAGTTCGGGTTTTTTGTAAACATTAATTTTGAAATATTTAATATAGTTAACGATAACTGGTTAAATATTTTTATCGGTTTACTTTTGTTTTTGGTACTCTCTATAATAAATATATCCACGCAGCTTTAATCGATTCTGCGTTTTATACAGAATGGCATCGCCAAAAAATTTACATGGCTACGCAAATAATTATATAGGGTGGTTCATAACTATCGAAACATAGCCAAGAGGCGTCACGTGATTGATTTCTGATTAATGGAATAAACTTTTTTTCTACAGAACTTCTGAGTGATTTTAAATATCATTTCTTACTCCTGTTTCAGCTGACAGATGACGTAGGCTTACTGCAGGGCCCGTATTTTTAAGGGACCAGTGAGAATCTCACCATGAGATTGGTGTATTACGGGTTGCTTGAAACGAGAGAGATTGTCACTAGTCCCTTAAAAATACGGGATCAAGATTTTCATCTACTGTCTATCTACTAACAATGATTTGCTAGTTGGCTGCCTTCTGCCTGGATAAATGTATGTATGTATATTGGGGTGACATTCACTGAGACCTAAAAGATCTATTGCGCCATCTTACTTCTACTTAGTTCCTAAGGAAAGTCTCAGAGACTAGTAGCTCCTCTAGTCCTTTTTCCCGGAGGAATTTTAGGATATTTGCAAGCTCTAACTTAGGTAAATTTCCCTCTTCTATCCAGTAATCTCTTGTGCTCTGCAATTCGCACTTACGTGGATGGAGGTTTCTTCTTCGATGCCATAGAATCTACATTCTTCTTCCTCTACTATTTCGAGCTTTTTCAGGAGCCCATTCCGGCGACAATATCCCGTTAGGATCCCTGTTGAAACTCTTAGTGCAGTTTTACTTTGACTTATGCATTCATTTGATATCAACAGGTTGTAGTCACCCAGAAGAAGATTTGATTGTCTAAGCCCTTCTAGATCTTTCCAATGGTCAGATCTTCTCTTTTTTCGGCTTTGCCCAATTCTTCCAATATTACATTGGAGCTGATACCGAAAAAAATGGGTGTTTCAGTCCCCCTCTTTGCTAGATCATCTGCTATTTTATTTCCTTCTATTCCAGTGTGTCCTAGTGGTGACTATATTGTTCTCGCCTAGTTCATTGAGTTTTCCTAGGCATTCCCACACTATTTTGGAACTGATTACACAAAAGCTCAGTGCTTTAATGGCTGCTTGACTATCGAGACATATCCAAGGGGCCTCCTGCCTGGATAAAACAACTCATACCATCCGGCTGCAGAATGACAGCAATAGTTTTTTTGTAGGTATACAGTAATGATATCCCGCATTTATTTATTCCTGAAATGATTATGACGAGGTATTTTAATCGATAAAGTATAGGGTAGTTTAAAAATAAATTTTTCAGTTAAATGGTTTTATTGAAAACAACGTATTCAGCCACACATTCTTCAGCACGATACTAAACCTTGACTTGGGTAGAAAAGCCATGCTTGAATTCCGATTATAAGTTGACAAAGTTCTTTGTTTTGATTAGATGTTTGGATTTCTGTTTTAATGTATAAACTGTCTAAACTATATGTAGTGATGAGCAAAGCAAGACCAAGACCAAGACTTGCACAATCTTGGTCTTGGTCTTGCTGATCCAGTCTTGGTGTTGCTCAAATATGTCCGGTCTTGGTCTTGCTTATTTAGTCTTGGTCTTGGTCTGGGTAATTTTATCTGTCTTATTATTATTATTTTTTCAAAGATGGTCATAATTATAAATTTAAAATAATTTACAAGACCATATGCTAGGTCTTGTTGACGCTGTTAAAAATATTTCTCATACATCGTCCCCTTGTTGAGGAGTGTTTTTAACTGAAAATCTCAATTAGGTACGAGGTTTTCGTAGAAAGGGGAAGATACGCTCTGAAGTGAGAATTTTCAGTTCAGTCTTGTGAATTTGGTCTTGGTCTTGCATATTCGGTCTTGGTATTGGTCTTGTTCTTGTTCATTCGGTATTGGTCTTGCTAGTCTAATGATAATCTTGGTCTTGATTTTTCTCAAGACCGAAACTGCAAGACCAAGACTTCAAGACCAAGACTGCAAGACTAAGACCCATTGCTTGAACAAAGAAAATCTAATATAAAAAATTGCTAATTTTTTCATCCACCATAACTCACTAAATTCCAGGAGATTTCAACCAAAATTATGGTATTATCACAGTTAATATAAGCACAATAAAACCCACGTGATGTGGGATAGGCCACTATCGAACAGAAACTTCTTTCAATTATAATTAGGCCAGAAAGAATATGTGCTGCTATCTATGAACAACATACCAAAGGTAGATTGAGCCACTCTGGTTTTGAAAATATAGTGGTTAAACTTTATCAAAATGAATATAACTCGATTTTTACAAATTTGTGGGTTGCGCCACTATGGTTCTGAGCGCCTCATATATGATCCGCCATGCACTATAATCCTTGCATTTTATATCCATATTGAGGAGGTTGAAAAAAAATGTAATTCGCCATTTTGTGCTAAGTAAAACCTTTTAAAAAGTATAAATTCATCGGAGACAACGTCAACTGTCATTTTGAATATGACCCCGGCGACAATAAATATACTAACTTTAATTTCTGTGCTGTTGATTATTCTAAAGTTATTTTAAATAATTAGAACAGATTCTTAAATAAAAAACTGAAGAATATTAAAAGAAACTCATATTATATATTAGATTAGTCCTCTAAATAACATTTTATATATTTTAGTATTTTCGGATAGATAATCTAAATACGAAAATAGAAATGTTTTTATATTCAAAAAAAGTGTCGATGTCGTGATGTACACAAATGTAGCGACATTATCATCATATTTAATTTTAGTGATGCGAAATTGAAAATAAAAATTGACCTTTCTTAGAAATATTGTCAAAATATGTTTATACTGAAAAATCTCTAATATGCTCACTGTATAATAAAAAGCTATGGAGATATTCAAACTCCTTACAAAATAGTTGATGTCAAGTTGTAGACCTGTCAATAATATACAGGGTGTCAATTTTATATCTCGTAAACGAAAAGAAATGTCTTAAGATATGGGGTAAGGTTCATAGTGTAATCACAAACGGTTGGAAACTGGACGACTCATGCGTAGAAACGATTTTTATACACTGTCTATTCTTATCGTTTTAGTTCTTCCTCTCTACCCTAGAAATGGTTTTGAGTTTTTTTTGACATCTTCTTTCGTTTCACTGGAAGTTTTAAAATTGACACATTGTATATCTAAATCAGAAACGGAATATGACTCAATATAATACTAGAGGACAAGACGGAAAATTAAAAACCCCTATTCTATACAGAATGTCCAGAAACTCTCCTGCCAAACGTAAACTACAGATACTAGATGCGATTTTATGTCAATCTACCTAAACGGTGAACGATTGTGATTGACATAAATCACATCTATTTATTTATTTTATTTATTAACGGATCCTCCATTTTTATAAAAGAGTACAATATCAAACACAATGATTGGTGTCAATTACATCAATAATAAAAAACATAAAACAATATGTGCGGTATGAGTGAGAAGTATGTAAAAAAAAGTAAGTGAACTAGCAAAAAGACCTAAGCCGGTTTACGCAACATTAAGCCAGGCCACACATCAAGGAAACTACTAGAAACGTGGAATATGAAATATGAAACATGAAATACGAAACAGAAAGTTTGTGCTCCATCGATGCACAAACCAGAATCAAATTAAATTATTTTGTTTCATTTAGCAATGGACATCGATGATAGTTTGGACGACGCGGTAGTTGGGGTTGTAACCATATTATTATTATCAAAACACAAAAATAAATCAAAACGAAAGAAACGACGTTACTGATGGGTACATACGTATAACCATATAAATGTTAATATGGTTCTTATATACCTCTCCAACTTGTAATTATAAAGTACCTCATGTTTTTCAATAACTGACACAAACACTACATTAAATTCTACGTCGACTTTCATTTTTGAAACTGATCAAATATTGCCTGCAACGCGAAATAACTAGCAACAAGAAACAAAAATATAAAGATTGCGAAAAATCTTATCTCGACATACGATTTGCACAGGTGCGACGGGGATAGTATGAGCAACGCTGCTTGAGGGAGAGAGAGGAATTGTTCGCACACACCCATCTAGATGGGCGTGTACGAACAATTCTTCTTTCTCTTTCAAGTGGTGTTGTTCGTATTGTCCTTGTCGTGCTTGTGTGGGTCGTATGTCGAGATAAGATTTTTCGCAATCTGTAGAACAGAACCTATTTCATCTAAACGCGTTTCTACAGTATTTGCTTCGCTATGACGTCACATGAAACACATTTCGCTGATGTGCGTATTCTCATTATAGCAATGTTTACTTATTTTATGAAACGTGTTTCATGTTTCTTGTTTCACATTTCATGTTTCCTTGATGTGTGGCCGGCCTAAGGATACTACTGATTATTTGTTTCTTAAAAACATTCAGTTATGTAGCGAAAAGATCAATTTCTAGGTATAGGACTGTAGTAAGCGTAATTTGTATTATGGAAAGAAACATAAAAAAGTTTTCTATTTCTAGTGTTACATTACTGTTAAAATAAATGAAGGCAAGTAACTTTGGGCGTCGACTGCATTATGTAATAACTTATAGATAATAAAACAATTTGTTATTTGACTCCTTACATTTAATCTATATATATTAAGAGTGTACAAAGTATCTTCATAATTAAACTGTCTATATGTGCCCATCTTGAATGCGATGTACTTCGCAAACTTGATCTGGATACTTTCAATGTGAGAAATGTCAGAGTTATAAAATTGTGACCATAAGATAGAAGCATAATCAAGTTTTGATAGTACCAGAGAGCAGTACCTATAATACATTTCTACTGTTCCTCATAATGAGGTCCAGTGTCTTATTTGCAGAAGTACGGATTTCTTGCATATGTTTTTTGAATGTTAGATGTTGGTCAAAGACCACACCCAAAACTTTTATTTCGGTTACTCTTTTCAACAGCGTATTCCGCCAACATCCTTCCCCTAGAAAAATATATAACACTGCATTTATCAATATTAAGTTGTAACAAATTTTTGTTTGTCCAGTTGAAGAGGGCATCAAGATTGCTTTGTAACACGTTACTGTTAGTAGCGTTATTCACTTTGTAGAATAATTTCAGATCGTCAGCAAAAAATAAAAAATCCACATCCTTAATTACTTGTTTTAGATCGTTTACATAGTAAAGGAGCACAATGTGACCCCTGAGGTACACCACATGAAACTTCGATATCGCCTGAAATATAATTATTAATTTTGTCGACGCCCAATAAGGAAACTGTACACCCAACCGATAATATTTTCTCAAAAACCTAAGTTTGTAGCTTACTTATTAGTAGTTGGTGGTTAACTCTGTCAAATGCTTTTTTAAAATCTGTATAGATTGCATCTTTTTGAATACCTAGTATCTAGAGTTTGCGTTTGACAGAAGAGTTTCTGGACTCCCTGTATATACACTTATTTTTTAACTAAAATTAGCACTATATCAAAACTCAACTGTGACGTATTGCAACTCGTCAGTCCCAGGAAGGTAGAGACCAGACTCGGAGTGAAGTTTTCTAGTGTTTTTTGGGTTTTTAAGACCAATTATTGTTATTATTATTTATTTATTGTTCATAGAAAAATATAATATTTTACAACAAGAAGTACTACAAATAA
Source organism: Lochmaea crataegi (assembly GCA_947563755.1). Classification (NCBI taxonomy): domain Eukaryota; kingdom Metazoa; phylum Arthropoda; class Insecta; order Coleoptera; family Chrysomelidae; genus Lochmaea; species Lochmaea crataegi. Next base: position 9,354,543 of record OX387434.1, read on the forward strand.
ATAATATTGAATGGAAAAATCCCCATTTATAAGCTTTTTCCTAAATTACTGATAGGTATTTTGCACAAATTAAGAGAAACTTTTAATGTTTTAATCGTTTTAATATTATTTGAAGTTAATTAATCTGTTTACAGTGAACAAAAATTGTGCATTTGGATAAATTAATTGCATGAAAAAACCAGAATTTTCGACCTTGAAAATGTAGGATAAATGTTGGGGCATCATCAGTATAAATTCTGATAAAAATAAAATTATAAAGTCAATAACCTATTATTTTGGAAAATAAAAAAAAAAGCAAAAAATGTGAAACACAACAAACCACTTTCCCTCGTTAAACTTTTGGTATACTTTATACCTTTCGGAATTTCTACAATTTGGAAGGAACCATAGACCGTTCATAGTGTTGATATTTTTATCTTGTTGAGACAAAAGGTACTACGTAGGAGGATGTTTGTAATTTCGCCTAAAGAAGGTCTTAAAATCATTTTATTATATAGTGTGTCCACGCCCAAGAGGAGAAACTTTTTTTTTTGTAGTTTTAGTGAAAAATGTCATTCTTGATAAAGAGTTTTGCTTGTTCTGAAACCACATTATATAAAATAAAATTCAAGTTTTTCAAAACCTGCTTCATTTTATATAGCCCGTTCAGTATTAAAACCGTTGCACGTCACATCTGTCCTAAATGTACTATGTTGCCAGGCCCTTGAAATAATATGAGAATCTAGTATATGTCAAATGAAGTTTATCAAATATTCTAGATTAGGTTTAGTTATTGATGGTTATTGCCTGCAAAGAAACTTCGACTTATTTCAGTTACATACAGAGATGTTACATATAAAACTTTACTTTGTATGTTAACCGTACAGCACTAAGAAATTCTTATTTTAAAAACTATGGAATTATTTTTAGCACTAAAAAGGTATGTATGGGATAGTTAACACTTTTATTTGTATGTTTATACCACACACTTAATTAGTTAGAAGAACTATTCTAGTATTTAAAATGCATGTATATATAGTATCAAGGAAAAAATATTATCTAACATAATTTTTAGGTTACAATTACCTAAGTACATGTTGGCTTCTAAAATGTTGTCACTACAATATGAAAGATTGATGTAAGGTTTACAGACAAATTATAAATAAAAAAGTTCTGATAACCTGGATCTACCTCCTTTTTAAAGGTAGGCAATTTTATTTTATATTTTGGTGAAATAACTCTTTTTTAGAAAAGCCGGGATGTGAAGCTTTAGTGTGTAGGTCATTTTCAACAAGGAAAATCATCCTGAGATATATGATCATTGACCATAGCAAAAGAAAATTGTGCAGCAAGCACCACCACAGCTCAGAAAAGGAGAGCAAATCCATTCTATTCTCCGAATGAAGGTATATGCGAATGATTGTCTAAATCATAGCACTGAAATCAATACATATTATAATTATCAGTATATTGGTGAATTATATATATTTACCATTTTGTTTTAGCTCTCCAGCATCTACCGCAACTGAAAGTATTGCTAATAAAACGATTGATCAAATGAGACGTTTCAATTCAATAAAAACTATTAAATTAATTATTTGTAGTTTTTATAAAACTTTGTGATATACACATTTACCTTTAGAAAATGCTGCCTGAATTACTTATTTTGAATATCATGATTAAAATAAAATAATAAATAATGCCACCCCAATTTTTATGGAATTGTTTTATTAAAAAGAAACATTGCAAATTTATAAATTAGTTACTACACCGAAAATATTGTAATACTATTTTTTTAAATAAGGTAGAACAATAATTGTGAAATAGAAATCTTTCGGACAACGGACAAACCAATTCCAACCCCCAACTTCTGGAATGCATCTATCGGCTTGCTTGGCAGTACCCTGTATTAACTCAATAGGATTTTTAAAAAGATGGTAGGTAATACTTTGTCCCTATACTGTTCTATCATATCCACAATGTATTTTGTTGGGGGTTTGTTTCTGAAAAAAACATTTATTGAAAGGGCAGTATTCAAATAACCAATTCTTTTCTTTTCAAATATACCTATATTATTATTTTTGTAAAATAAAAGTAAAACAGCATTTATTGTCTATTAGGTGTAGTTTGAAGTAAGAATTTTAAATGTATTAAACTAGTCTTCTGAATTCTAACATATAATTTGCTATATCACTTTTCAAATACAGTTTGTATCTACTTACTAGGCTTCAATATAAATAAGATCAGCTTCAACATTTGTTGATTGCATTCTATATTGTGTCATTAACCTAATATTATCGAAAATAATTTATTAAAGGTTCAGAAAGATTCAATAGTAATTGGTTTTCAAACCATTTAAAAACATGTTCCTCATTCATTTCCCCATGATAATAACTCAACTGAGATTCATATAAAAATATACTTTCTGTACATCAATACAACCATTTTCATTCTCAGCATGTAATACAAAATATCTAGAATAAAAACAATTTTGCATTCTAAAACTTTACATAATCATTGTAACATACCTTTTGACATGAACAGCCTACATCACTATTTTGGAAAATTCAGGATTCATTAATAAAAACAAATTTATACAGTGGTTTATTTTTGTTGAAAGTTCCATAAGTCCTCTTTGTGGATGTGTATCATATTTTAGTAAACTACTCAGGAACATTCTACATTGAATAATTATTGTTCTTCCTTCAATTACTGCAGTACCATTCCTAAAGTGACATGATTATCTGTAAAAAAATGTCCATGTAAAATTGCCAAGTATTAAGAATAATGTAACAGAATATAATAAATACAGTTGATTGGGTATAATATTAAAGTTATACTTACTTGCTTCATAAACGCTGTAAATAGTATTAGGAGTAAATGCATCAACTATTGCAGTATTATCAACTTTAATAACTCATCACTGCTTGTGAAAGATTACTCACAGTTCTTTGCAGTTTTTGTCACAACATAACCCCAAAAATGTCAAGACGTCAACTGAACCAGAAATAAATCATTTTAATCGCGGCAACAGCGCGCATTTTTGCCAACATAAAAAGTTTTTATTAAGACTGACGTTAGTTTGAGTTTAATATTTAATTAACCTACGAGCTGTATTTGATATGAAATTAATTACGAAACCTTTCTTTAAACATATAGTTATATTTTTTAATACAATGCCACCTACAAATTTCAATATTTATTGAGTTTAGAGAGGCTTAACATAGTGATTGACAGAGGATTGACTGCAGCAATCGAATGACATGATATAAACGAACGTCTCTTTTTCGACACTTTGATGACGTGCAACGGTTTTTGTACTGAACGGGCTATAGTTGATTTTATGGAAAATACGATGAATTTTTACAGTAGTTCGAAAATGTAATAATAATCTAGTGAGTAACGTTAACGATATACCTAAGGAACTATCAACTAATAATAATAATAATTTTCAAATTTCCATTCTCTTTCAACAATGCTAAATCTTCAACAAAGAATTATGCTATGGCATTGGGGATGCTTCGTACAAGTATGCAATTCAACTATTTAATTAGAAATATCCAGATGTACTCGTTACGAGGAATGGAATGGAATTGTTTCATCCCATAACTGTCGGTATTGGGTTAGTGAAAATTCTTATTACATGATTCAACGTAGGTATAATAGTCAATTTGCTAAAAAAGTAAATGTTTGGTGTTGCTGAATTAGATAACCTTCATTTTCAGTATGATATATGGCTGTTCATCAAATTCGACTTTGCTTATAAGAGGATGGCTGGATAAATATCTTTCTAAAATAGAACAGAGTGGAGAGATTTTTTTGAAGTTGGTGGTTGGTTGGTGATTATTGAAGTAAACGTTACTCACTAGATTATTATTTCATTTTCGAACTAAGTGCAAAAATTCATTAAAACTGACTAAAATGGGGAACAAGAAAATTTTTTCAATCAACAATGACATTTTTCACTAAAACTAAATAAAAATGTTTCTCATCTTGGGCACTCCATCCGTGTACACACTGTATGCAATTTCGTCAAGAAACCTTTTCAGGTATAAAATTCAACATGTAATCTGACCAAAACTCACCCTTTTCGGATTATTTATTAGGTAATTCTGTTTTATACCCTCAGGATCACTAAACATAACTAACTTCTTGTTACTTTGATATTGGCATTTAAAGTTGCAGTTTTTCAATTGACGCGGCCATTTTTTCAACACTATTACCTTCGTCAATCGTTTTCCTTTCCCTTATCGATAAATTAACCAATGAACCCAATACAACCCCAAATATAGAGTCATATTATTATTCTACCTGAAAAGGGTTTTGGCGAAATAACATCTAGGATTATGATCATAAAAATCGACAAATGATTAAATAATTAATTTTTGGCGAAAATTCATGTCCCCACGATGAAAACTTGAAAAGAATGTTAAATAATCTGATCTGTTTCAGGTAAAAACCGATCCCTTCTTAGAGAGAAAGTTTTTTTTATATACCAGAACCCTTATCTCAAGGCGCCAACTATCATGAGGGAAATAAATCATGTTAAGTTTTATTCTGATTTTTAAAAAACTTCCTGAGTATCTCAATGATAACAGGAAGTACTTTTAGGGTTTGACGCTGAAACTGGTAGCTGTACGCGATCGTCGTTACCTTTTGAATTAGGTGTAAGGAGAGTACGCCTCTGTGGGATGGTTTACCCTTCAGATACCTGCCACCCTGACCGAAGGACGAACATAGATGATATGGAGAGATAGTTGGGTTGTATTTGTGAAGTTGAGGGTTACATTTGTCTGTTAACTAATAAAGTGTGTATTGAAAGGAATACGTTTTTTAATGTAATAAAAAGTAGTGTAACATAGGGAACTGCAAGAAGCAATTGTTTTCCACAAAAAATGTTCTATTTTCTATACGCATCATAGAAGTTTGATAAAACTTTTTTTGAGTACTCTAATAATCTAAACAAACACTCAGTATCGTCGGCTGCTGAAGCCGCCACTATCTATACTGTTAAAAAAGTAACAAATTCTTAAATTTCACAAATAATGTTTCTATGTTTCTATACGCATCATGAAAATTTGATCAAACTTTTTTTGAGTATTCTGGAAATCCAAACAAACATTCAGTATCATCGGCTGCTGAAGATGCTGCCATCTACACTGTTAAAAAAATAAAGTAATATTAGATTTCACAAAAAAATGTTGTGGATTCTATACGCATAATAGAAATTTGATAAAACTTTTTTTGAGTACTCTAATAATCGAAGCAAACATTCCAAAATGACTGAATGTTTTCTTTCGTTTTGCTGCTTTTTAGATTTTGATTGGTTTTAATTCTTATTAGGTTTATTTATTAACAATAAAAATTTATGAAGTTCAACGAAAGTTATTCTGACCCGTTGATAAAAGTTATATCACATGAGTTTATATACGTGAATACATATATATTTTAATGTTCAGTAAGTCAATGTTTGATAACGGTTAGTGAAATTTCGATTTTTTTTAAATAATAAAAAATAAAAGGATTAACAAAATAAATACAGCACTTATTGGTGATGAATATAATTGAACTTAATAAAAAATGTAAACTATTAAAAGGCTGTAAATAACAATAGAAGTCAAAATATTTTGGTATAATGTTGATTCACTTTTTGCTTTTTATAAGTAAAAATTGTGTTGTAATATTACTGATTCCCGAAATTGGAATAGAAAGCTAAATTAACATTTTATATTTTCTAAATAGTTTTGAACAAAATTTTTGTCCGCATCCATGCACGCACAATATCTCTGATTATGTTTGAACCGTTACTAAGTTCATACGCATAGCTGTTAATCGGAGAATTTAATTTAACCGGTTTGTTAAATACATAATGAGGAGATCAAATTGTTACTAATCTAACTTTTTGTTCCATTCAACATATATATATATTTTTTGATGTATTGTACTGAGGGTATGTAGAGGTCCATGAAGAAAAAGAAGAAGACATACATCTAGAATCATCTAGAACTGTCATCGAAAACTGGAGAATTGTCTGGAACAGTTTGCCAATATCTAACAATGTTCGTCTCAGAAACCCAAAAAGACTGGGACACTTTAGTTCTTCTACTTCTGCTAGCCTATAGAAGTTCTGAACCGGTTATAGTCCATCTATGCTAGTCACTGGAAGAGAAATGAAGCTTCCCCAAGATCTTCTTTTAGGAAGACTTCCTCCTTATGAAGAAACAGAAGAACGTACATCTCTCATGTACATAGAAAGCTTGAAAGAAAAACTGGAAAGGGTCCACGTTTGAAGCTCTGCAACGATAGGGTGAAGGCTAGACTCGACGTGCATACTATAAACAGAAGTTTCTCTAAAGGCGACCCCGTACGGCTGTTCAATCCCAAGCGCAGAAAAGGTTTGTGCCAAAAACTGCAAGAAAACTGGGAAGGCCCCTACACAATTCCCAAAAAAATCAACGACCTAGTATACCGCATCCAATAGTCAGCGAGGAGTAAGCCCAAGGTGATCCTTGTCCAGAGGTTAGCCCCTTACTTCGGACCCGATCCACCTTGTTGGCTTCAACCAGACCCCAGAAGTCAAATTATTCGGGACGAATAACTAGAAAAAATGTTTTATTAATCCCTCATGAAAATTTCATCGTACCTTCTATCATAGGCGCACATTAAAATTTTGTGGGGGATTAATTTATTTTGGGTCCCTAGTAACTTATTAATCGGGGCCACCGAGTGGTACCACGAGACAGCAAGTAATTAAAATCCTAACGTCGAGTTGTACCACAAAATTTTTAGAGAGGTGTGGCTGTTTGTGAATATCTAAGATGAATCAAAGTTGGTAAATTGTAAGATTAGAAGCCCATATTAATTATAAATATAAAAAAAAACTCATACACATGATTAATTTATTACCCAGAGCAAAAGAACTTTAATCTCTTGACAAAAGGCGTCCTCTATGAATTTTTTTATGAAAAGTGGCATGGACAGGCTAGTCATACTAATGATCAAATATGGTACATGGTTATTTTGCAGTATTTAGCACAACAACCAATTTCTACATGACATTTACAAAATTCGCCATTTTTTGTGAAAAGTGTTTTTTGTGTTCACAAATCAAAACGTTCCGGTTTCAATTGGAACGGTACGTCGAGGATTACACGAGGTTAACTTACTTTACCGACGACTTTTGAGAAGAGTTCATTCGTATCCGAAACAGCTGATGTTTTCGCGATAACACAAACTGTCTTCGGTTTCTGACTGGTCAGATTATATGAAAATTTTAAGATGAGTGGAATAGAAAGTTGTACTTATCAAACTGTACTTCTGCTATTTTCTTTAACACTCCCAATTATCTTTTCCTGCTCATAGTCGTCAATCGCCACGTCTAAAAAAGAAATTTTTGGACAATGATATTATTTTCTGTTTAATTTCATCTTCTTCTTTATTGGTTGTAAATGTTTGTGATATTCCTAATTTTTATCTCACTGTTTTTATGGTACTTAATTGTTAAAAATTGAGATAATTTTCGTATTCATAAACAAACAATATATATTAAGAAAGTGCAAATCATTCCGATGTGTTAATATTTTTAGAGATTATTATTACCTGATAAACATTGTTTTATTGTTTACAAACAAATATATTGAGGAAGTACAATTAAATTCAATGTTTTGATAAATTTAGTTTGTATTGCATATACTCTTACTGTAATATATTTTGTATCAAGTATAGAAACTACTTTCTCACTTGTTGCACACTATTTTGTTTATTCGATGCACGGGCAAACCCAATTCAGCCAAAAAATACATAGTAAGAATATCCTGGTGAACAAACTTTGTTTCCATCAGCGAACTTCAAGGTACGAGATGTTTAGTTTTACTTTAGATGTAACAAAGTGAGGAGTAATAATCTAGATGAGTTCTAGTGAAGAGAAAATAGAGATTTGATCACAGCGATGTTATTAAAGTTAGATACTCGTGGTTTAGATCAATTTGTAGATTTTTATAAATTAATTTAAAACATTTGACATCGTCGGAAAAAAATTAAGTATGTTTTGGAACCCCAGAAGTGATGGAAGCAATTTCTAATCTTTTTGATTTGTTTGTTTAACCACTGGATATTTCTTATCATAATACGGTATCATTATGTTTAGAGAATGATTTCTGATGAAATTAAAACAAAAGTTACAAGTGTTGAAGTATTAACTCATACAACTTTGCTAACGGTAGTCCGCTTTATAATATGTCTAATTTATGATCTGGGGTGGAATTTCCGTGGAGTTTCAGGTAATTACAAATTTTTTAACCCAATGGATGAGTTAGTTTTTGATCCAGGTGTTTATCAGTGAATATATGTTTAATCTATTGCCTATATAATTCTTTCTACATCTCTAGAATCATTCTTACTCAATTCTGGCTCAATTTTTTCGTACCCTTTAATATCATTAACAAATGATATCTCATGTAAGAGTATGGTGGTGGGAACTAAAAAGCCCCATAAAAATAGTAAAAAACTTACCATAACGAATAATTGCAGATATCATCATCTGTACTGCGATGTACCTATGAATTCTTTGTTATGGTAATTTTTTTTAATTGCTTTTATGGGGTATTATAGCCACCATAATATTACATACATGGTCTGTTACTTAAATTTCTCACTTCGACCTTGCTTCTTATCTCTATAATCGCTTAAATCTGCGTTACAAAGCATTGGAACTTTTTCAAGAAAGGGAAAGGTGAATGCATGTATGCCTATTAAGTTTAAGTTACTTCTTAGGCTTTTTATATCGTATCGTAGAAAAAGTATAGTACAAAACTTGAGTTGTAAAATTACTGCGCCCGCTCACGCGCAACTTTTTCACTCGCATGTAATAAGCTTCTTACAACTCTCGTTATGTAATATACTATTACGAAAATATTATCGAAGCGAAATACAATCAATATTTGAAATTTTAAAATTTCAAGGCTCTATTGTGTAATGAGCACCAGATGAATATTATTAAAACATGAAAATTTATCATTTAACTTGCGTAAAGTAAACAATATACGTTTTGATAAGAAAGTTTTCTTATATCCAAAATGTTTTTTAAACACCAAAATGTCACTGCGCATCCATTCTACTCGAATTATCGAATAATACTTTGTTAGATAGATAAAACTATAAACATTTAAATTCGCTGATTGATTGAATAATAATTAATTGAATATCGGAAAAAACTTATTTGATCTTTTAAAAAACTACAGTTTTACCAAGTTTGTTCCTGTTGAGACGTTGGGTTAAATTGTAAAACCAAAAATATAAAATAGTCTGATGGCCGCATGCACCGTTTATAGTACTAAGGGGTCTTTGCACCAACATACCTACTAGTTAACGAGGTTTAACTAATCCAGGTTCATAATCTTAAACAAGTTTAAGTTCTGCCGCTCCAAAATCTATTAAACCAAGTTTAAGCTAAAACCTGATTTAAATGTAAATTTTGTGTTGCTCGTTATTGTTGAGTCGGTGTAATGCAGAACTTGAACTTGTTTAAGGTTATAAACCTGGATTCGTTAAACCACGTTAACTAGTATGTTCGTGTATCGACCCCTTATGGCCTGTTGCACCGACTTCTATTAACCCAAGTTGAAGCTAAAACCTGGTTTAAATGTAAATTTTGTGTTGCATGTTATTGTTTAGTCGGTTAAATGCAGAACTTAAACTTGCTTAAGGTTATAAACCTGGATTAGTTAAACCACGTTAACTAGTATGTTCGTGTATCGACCCCTCATGGCCTGTTGCACCGACTTCTATTAACCCAAGCTTAAGCTAAAACCTGGTTTAATTGTAAATTTTGTGTTGCATGTTATTGTTAAGTCGGTGTAATGCAGAACTAAAACTTGTTTAAGGTTATAAACCTGGATTAGTTAAACCACGTTAACTATGTATGTTCGTCTATCGACCCCTTATGGCCTGTTGCACCGACTTCTGTTAAACCAAGCTAAAACCTGATTTAAATGTAATTTTTTTGTTGCATGTTATTGTTAAGACGGTGTAGTGCAGAATTTGAACTTGTTTAAGGTTATAAACCTGGATTAGTTAAACCACGTTAACTAGTATGTTCGTGTATCGACCCCTTATGGCCTATTGCACCGACTTCTATTGAACCAAGTTTAAGCTAAAACCTGATTTAAATGTAAATTTTGTATTGCATGTTATACTTAAGTCGGTTTAATGCAGAACTTAGACTTGTTTACGGTTATAAACCTGGATTAGTTAAACAACGTTAACTAGTATGTTCGTCTATCGACCCCTTATGGCCTGTTGCACCGACTTCTATTAACCCAAGTCTAAGCTAAAACCTGATTTAAATGTAAATTTTGTGTTGCACGTTATTGTTAAGTCGGGGTAATGCAGAACTTAAACTTGTTTAAGGTTTTAAACCTGGATTAGTTAAACCACGTGAACTAGTATGTTCGTGTATCGACCCCTTATGGCCTGTCGCACCGACTTCTATTAACCCAAGTTGAAGCTAAAACCTGGTTTAAATGTAAATTTTGTGTTGCATGTTATTGTTAAGTCGGTTAAATGCAGAACTTAAACTTGCTTAAGGTTATAAACCTGGATTAGTTAAACCACGTTAACTAGTATGTTCGTGTATCGACCCCTTACGGCCTGTTGCACCGACTTCTATTAAACCAAGTTTAAGCTAAAACCTGGTTTAAATGTAAATTTTGTGTTGCATGTTATTGTTAAGTCGGTTAAATGCAGAACTTAAAGTTGCTCAAGGTTATAAATCCTGGATTAGTTAAACCACGTTAACTAGTATGTTCGTGTATCGACCCTTTATGGCCTGTTGCACCGACTTCTATTAAACCAAGTTTAAGCTAAAACCTGGTTTAAATGTAAATTTTGTGTTGCACGTTATTGTTAAGTCGGTGTAATGCAGAACTTAAACTTGCTTAAGGTTATAAACCTGGATTCGTTAAACCTCGTTAACTAGTATATTCGTGTATCGACCCCTTATGGCCTGTTACACCGACTTCTATTAAACCAAGCTAAAACCTGATTTAAATGTAAATTTTGTGTTGCATGTTATTGTTAAGTCAGTTTAATGCAGAACTTACACTTGTTTAAGGTTATAAACCTGGATTAGTTAAACCACGTTAACTGGTATGTTCGTGTATCGACCCCTTATGGCCTGTTGCACCGACTTCTATTAAATCAAGTTTAACGTAAAACCTGATTTAAATGTAAATTTTGTGTTGCGTGTTATTATTGAGTCGGTGTAATGCAGAACTTGGACTTTTTTAAGGTTATAAACCTGGATTAGTTAGAGTATTTTAGCTAGTATGTTCGTGTATCGACCCCTTATGGCCTGTTGCACCGACTTCTATTAAATCAAGTTTAACCTAAAACGTGATTTAAATGTAAATTTTGTGTTGCGTGTTATTGTTAAGTCGGTGTAATGCAGAACTTGAACTTGTTTAAGGTTATAAACCTGGATTAGGTAAACCACGTTAACTAGTATGTTCGTGTATCGACCCCTTACGGCCTGTTGCACCGATTTCTATTAAATCAAGTTTAAGCTAAAACAAGTTAAAATGACAGTTATAAATTAACAAAAATGATCGGAATTGTTAATTATTTTTCCTAACTGACACTTCAAAAAAATTCAACAACTAGACCATGGAGGATAGATAAGGATATCGAATTCATACGGAATGCAAGGCTTATGATTGGCTGTTATTGTTCTGCAGTCAGATGTTTTTGGTATTGGATTCAAACTGGTGCCCTCTGCCATGACCAGAAATTGGAATTCATGGAGTCCGATTTCCATGAAAATACAAGTTTTAGACTGCAAAAATTTGTTGTGTTAAGGTCCATTCACATACATATTTATCAAGTGGATGAACCTGAAGTATTTTCTTAATGAATCTAGTTACAGGAACAGGTTTACTATGTATAGAGTTTGTTGCTTATTTTAGAAATGTTGTTAATCAAACGTGTTTGTTGTTATTTTTTTTTATTTAAAATCATGTGTTAATCTGTTTTGCGGTTTTGTGTATCGGTTAACTTCATTCTGCTGAAATGTTAGCTATTTATCATTATTATTTAGCTGCACATTTTTTATTCTTGGACTCTTTTAATATTAAGTGACTCGTAGAACTCTCTATCTTTGATGCACTTTTTGTGTTAATTTATTCTGATTTTCAATGGTCTAGATGTTTCACTTATATAAAATATTTTTTCTCATTGATGCCCCATTTTACCTATATAAGGCACCCCTTAGCGTGTTTATAGCGATCTTTCGAAAACGCGCGTTGCCTTAGCAACAAATTCAGCCAATGAATTCAATTGAAAAAAACTTACAAGAAGCATTTGATTATTTTATCCAAAAAAGTTTATACCTGTATTTATGTGTCTCGCATTTAAATTCTGTCACTGGGAATTTCAGTTCTGCCATTAAATATTTACGAACAACATATGCATATGTAACATGTTTATTTATATGAAAAAATAATTTTCGATTTATTTGTTTGTCGAACTGGAAATTCAGTAGTAATGTTTTATCTTTAAAAAACATTAAACGAATTCTAATAAATATTAATTTCTTTAAATTCAAAAATATTCCATACATATTTAAAGATCTCATCGTTTTGATATTCTAATGAAATAATTTAAATTTGCACTACTGTGGTTAATAATCACGTCTTTTTATTTTCCATCACTAATGTAGTTATAATTCACGGCACCTTGAAGTAATTCAAGGAACTTGATGGTAATATATTATTATGTGCAGGTTGTCCAAATATATCAAGAAGCACGGGAATTTCTAATCGAACTACATATCCGAGATAAGAATATAAAAAACGACAAAAATTGAGCTAAAACACTTTTTTTCTTGCATAAATAAAAACCGATATACAGGAGGTGATTGCCCGTATAAAATTATGATGGGTCTTTCCTATGACCAAATTTCATCAGCCCACCCCCTTCCGAGATATCACTCCTAAAAGGTGCTGAGTAAATTTTTTTCTCAAATTCAAGGAAAGATTGAAACTTGAAATTTTGTAATTTCCGTGCACTCGCAATGACTAACCACCGGCATTTTTTCAAAAGAGCAGCACTTGCACCCTTGCCTCATTCCAACATGTTAAAAATGTTTTTTCAGTTAATGTGTGGATTGGAAATATAGGAGACTATTTCATTAGGACACATTTTCTGCTTCAGCCATTAAACGGAAGAAGCGAGTAACGTCACACTTTTGTATTATCAAAAGTATGACAAAGGAACAAGGTTTTATCAAGGCAAATAGTTCGAATTTGTCAACAATCGACTTGTTGATGCTGAAAGTATTTTTTTCGTCTGAAAATGACGTTTGTTCAACTGAATTTCGAAATGTTAACACTTCCATGTGAGTTTTGCATATACAGATACATTCAAACACAAACGGAACATAGGGATTTAATGTATTGTCCGATCTAAATAGTCCACCAACAAAACATTTTTATAAGTTCACTTCAATATCAAGTATTGATCTGGACAGCTGGATTCAGAACCAATATATGAAACTTCTTCCAAAATTTGTTAGTTATATGCCAACTGCGATTTAGTGTTGAATAATTATTTGATGGGGGTAGTAAACGTCGCTACATATTGAAACAATATGCTTACGTTTTATGTCGTTAAAATCGAAAATTAATTGTTAAATTCTTTTAGAATATTGTGCAAAAAATTAATTTTCCGTGAATCAACTAATTATTAATGACGTACACATTAATCCGGATCTTGATTCAACCTTGGCAATCAAAACGTGGATGACCACCAAAAATTGCAGTAGTACCGCGAAATCGCCTTTAATTTATATCATTAATATCGATAACTACGAGTACTTACAACAAATTAAAATCATCGGTGTGTTTATATAATTTCATCACAAAAAAATTCACTCTATTCATAATTTATTTTCTTACATAACATTGATCAGAGTTGATTCAGTAAATCTCTCCATTGACGTTATTTACATCTGTTTATGTTATTGGAAAAGGGATTTTCCACATCTTTGTGAATCATTTAAATTGTTTTCATTATTTTTAAATCGCAATTGTATTGAACTAGGAAATAATAACATGTTTACAGATATATTTATATTTATAGTTGATAGACAAAATGTAAAGGTGCGTTTCCACTAAAAAACAATTACAAACGTTTGTAAATGTTTGTTCGTTTCCGTTTATCAAAAAATAAAACTAGAATTCGCGAAAAACATAAGTCAACGATACGCCTTGTTGTTACAAAATGGCTTGGTAAAAAATGTGTATTTTAAAAGAAGAGGAAAATGCAAAAAAAAAGAAAAGATAGATTTTGGACATCATATTTCTTGAAAACGAGAAAGTCAGTGCAACTGCCTAATAATATCAATTCAATATTCAAACTAGCTTCAAATATGATCTAACCAAACAAAAACTAAACCAAAAAATTGAAACAATTTTCAAAAAAATGTATAAATGTATCAAATATTCTGTGAATGTGAAAAATTTTATTCAGGCGAAACATCTGGACCATTGAAAATCAGAATTAATGAACACAAAAAGTATTTTGAGGATATGAAATTATAATAAACATGCTTGGGAAGAGGGGCATCATGAAATTCAGAATATTTTTTGACATTAGAAAAAATATCGCATAATAGTTAAAGAGGAACCTACAGGAAAATTGGAAATATGTCCGGTATTTACATAACATTTGTAGAGGATGTACAGTTGGGGTAATCGTAAACAGGGGCAATTGTAAACAACCTTCACATCTTTTGAATTTGGCGGTTGAAATTGGTTCGACTGGCTATAGTGGCGCCCCGGACTTGGATGCATTCAGTCCACGGGGTGTGCACTGCTAATTGCAGCTTTAGTCCCAAGTTTAGTTGTTATATTCCGATAGATGGCGTTGTGAGACGTACCTTTTCTCTAACCGTATGTTCTGTGATCTCTGGTTCTGTGTCCCTAACCTTTATCTCTGCATGCATGCATCTGTCTTAGTGCTGTGTTCACTGTTTAATAAACAACGTGTTTTATTGTATTGTGTGCTAGAAACATTGTGAAAATTTGAAATCAAAATGGCTAAAAGACTACAACGTGTTGTGTTCCGAGGTGTAGTGATAAAACTTCGAGAAGGTAATTACCTTTTACGAGATTACCTTTGTTCTAGATACTTTTGTTCCTATCAATGAGTTTTTATATAGGTTATACTTGTATTATTTTGTATAATTGTTAATAATACAAATGTATAATATACCGATGTTCTAAAATAATAGTTTTTATTTTTCCCACTATTTGGTTTGTTTTTATTGGGAATTATACCACAAATGAATTATAAGCATTTATTAATTTATAATATCCTCCTCACACCCTTAGTTAGAAAAAGTAACAAATCAATTACACCTTGTAACCTCCGACTCCTTTGTGGTTTAATTTCCAGTAAAAACATACAGAAGACATTTTCCACCACCTATGGTACAAGAAAACCACACAATTAATTTAATTTTCCCGGGTAAAGATACTTGAAAATGTACAGAATACTGTCTTACCAGACACGATTTTTTTGAGATATTCCAATAGATGGCGCTCAGCATACAATTCTTTTTAGGAAGTAGAGAGTAGGCTTTCTCTAACCTTCCTTATCTCTGATTCAGTCTTGTTTTCATCGACTTGGTTGTTGTGTTTTTTTCGAGCGTGAAACATTTTTATTGGCGAGTTGCTTAAAAACTTTTTTCCGTTCTTGGAATTTTGATTGAAATTTTTAATTTGTGAATAAGGTAAGTTCATTTATTTACATAAGCGTTGTGTTCGATATGGTATTTGCCTAGTGCATGTTGCAATATGAGGTTAGGATTCACGAGAACAGAAGTACAAGGGTGTTTACAAATGCCCCAGTAAAATAGGAGACGGGGCAATTGTAAACTTGATTTTGGGGTAAAAGTGAACATGAGTTTACATTTTTGTCCCAAAATATGTAATTGTGGGGAGATTTTTGAAACTTTCATAACTTTTTTTTTCAGAAACACGATGGTGGGAAATTATATAAAAAACGACCAAATCTTCAGCAATATACTGAAGATCTTATCAATGCTGTCAATGATGTATTGAATAAAAACAAAACTTATAGACAAGCATACAATGTACCTATTGCTGTTATATTCCAACGAATTAAAGGCAGAAAAAATCCGATTACCACCATGAGTACAGGACGCAAATTGTCTTGTAGCTCGAGCTAGAATGGGTTTTCCCTGCGATGAAAAGGAGCTTTGCAGCTTAGTAAGCAAATACATCGCATTGAAATCATTGAAGACCCCTTTTAAGAACAAAATTCCTGGTCACGATTGGTATTTGGGCTTCATGGCGAGAGACCCAAATTTGTCATTCAAAAAGCCTGAACATTTCCAGAAGATTAGAAAGGATGCCCGTGATCCGCTCGTTGTGTATGACTTTTATAATAAGCTTAAAGAACTAGTTATGGAGAATTCGTTAAATGACCCAATTGAAGCCAACTTTCTATTTAATACAGACGAAAGTGGATTTAATAGTGACCCTTGTAGGGTACGAGCAATTTGTGAAAAGGGAAAAACATTATCTAGAGTATCAGGAGGCTCAGGAAGAGAAACTACCACAGTTCTGGCTTGCTTAGCCATATCTTGCATAGCCATATCTCCCTCCATTCATTCTGTTCAAATGGAGTGCTGTGCAGGCCCGTTGGGTATCGGAGAACGCCTTTCCCGGCACGCTGTATGGGGCATCTAAAAACGGATAGATGGAAGAATCGCACTTTTACCATTGGTTCGTGATTTTATTTATTCCTCATATAAAAGCCCTAAGACTAAAATACGAGGTACCAACACAGACAGCACTTCTACTATTTGACGGCCATTCTAGTCACGTGAGTGTTCGTATTGTTATTTCGATTTCCCAGTCACCTGACTGACCGAATACAACCCTTACATAAATGCGTATTCGGGCAAGTCAAACTTACTAGTGGAGCATGGTAAAGCTGAAATGAGGAAAGCGTCAGGACGACTAAGCAAACAAAAATTTGTAGAACTGTTGAGCGAAGTCTGGAAAGAAGGTATAACTAAAGAAAACATCGTATCAGGATTCAAAAATACTGGAGATTTTCCTGTTGATCCCGCTAAGTTCTCCGAAGATTATTTTGATCCCTTAAAGCTAAAGAAATATAAGAAAAATATTGCATCTGCTTCTGAAAATGTGCTATCTACTCGAGGGTCTCCTGAATGCATGCAAAGTCCTGCCATCGAGGAACCAAATCTCAATGAAATGATCGTTCCTAATCAGACTCTGCCGCCTGTTGCTAAGGAAAAGTCTTCTCCAAATTATATTGTTCATATTTTTAGTAAATTATTACAGGAAGCAAGCACTTCTACAACGGATATTCTTGCTGATCTGGTTCCCAAAAAGGTGGTTCCCCGTTTGAAGCAATCCACATAAGGCGAGGTTTTAACAACGGAAATTATGAAAAGAAGCTGAGCAAAAAAGGTGAATAAAGAAAATAAAATCAAGAAGACTAATAAAATTCCGAGCAAATATATGAGAATGACAAAAAAGACTGAAATTAAGTGATACTGTAAGAGAACCTGCAAAATCTTTATATGAAGAAAACGAGTCAAATGATGATGATCTACCACTTTCACTCCATTTCAATAAAAAACGTTCAACCTTACCAAACCTCAGAGCAGTCAAATATAAGGAGGTAAAATGGGATGAATTGCAAAAACACACCTTTGTTTTAGTAAAATACAAAGGTACTGCACGGCACTGTCCTGAGTATAAATACGTTTGTGTGGTAGAGCAGAAAGATGACGATGATGGCGAAATTGGAATCGTAGGTCTAAGGTCATTGGATAAGACATGTGCAGACTTTTACATCAACGAAATTACAATATCATATGTCAATATTGATATGATCGAAGCAATACTTCCAAAGCCAGAAGCCAAATTTTTGGGAAGGAAGATAGTATATTCCTTCCCTGGAAAAGTAGATGTGTTTGAAAAAGCTTAAAATTTAGTGTATTCCAGTTTTTATTCGAATTTAAGAAAAAAATATTAAAACTTTTCATTTTGTTTCCAGGGGCAATTTTAAACATACCTGAAACACACTGATAATCTTAATAATTTAAGTCGAGATAAACAGTTTAGTTATTTGTTCACTATTACCCCATTTAAAACCACCTGCGTTTTATTTATACGTCAAAGAAAATGTTTACATTTACCCCAAAATATGATCTATTTTCAATTTTGCATGGGGCAAATGTAAACGTGTTTTTTTTATAAACCATACAAATTTTCAGCTGTACCTACATGAAAACACCCACAAGAGAAAGCGCGTTAAAATATTCCCCGTTAAAATTTTTCATGCATCATTAGTTTCAAAAATATACCTTTTTAAAATTATTTTTTTAGAAATCGCTTACCATTACCCCAACTAACCGTAGGAACGGACAAAACAATCATCTAATGAGACCAATTAGCCAGTTATTATTATTTTCAATTACGGCATTGATAGTTTAAACAAAATCATAGATTAATGTTTAATCTATGCTTATTCTCGTATCTCGCATCAAATTTCTAGATTGTGCGAAAAATTGATTTAATAAACAAATATCTCTCAAAACACGATACTAGTGTGGTTGTTGTTGAAAATTACTACATTGTTGTTAGTCGCTTCAACCAAGGCATAGTGACTAGCACTGTTCTTGAGAGTGTTTTTAGGGCTAGTAGTGCTTTTCAGCGTTCTTTATAGATGCATACATGTTTCCCCTAGATGTTTCTACCGGAAATCTCTTTTGCTGCAATGTAGATGCCATTCAGTTCAGATTGAACTACGTTGGAAAATTTCCCATAACCCATTTTTTATTGAGGTTTAAGGAATTGGAGTATACTCAGCAAGCAGAACAAGGTCAGTTTTTGAGCCTTGGCTGGCTGTACTTGAAGATGGTCGGACCCAAACTCATGCTGCAAACTGGAATATGAGCAAGAGCCTCCCCGTCTCAGGGCAAATGTAAATTGAACCATTAACGATTGGGCCCAAGTTTTGATTACTGACGAGTGTAGATTTTGTCTTTTTTCTTCTGAAAGACGCGTACCAGTTTACAGACTAGATGGAGAAGATTGTCTATTACAGACGAAATTCCTCCTTGCTTCTGTTATACTGCTATGATAGGGGGCAGATACTATTATTTTAATGTATTTTCATATACTTAAACCCATCACCAAGTAAGATAAATATCCAATAGTATGAGAGTAATTGATAAAGACAATTTTTTTGATTTTAACATAAAACACCCTGTATCTCAGAATAAAGCAATATTATATTCAAGTGCTTTGGTTCAAATCTTCATATTTTAGGCTTTTCGGTGTAAAATATGAATCATGTGAAATAATCATCAGTTTTATACTAAAAATACTTAAGTAGGTACTGCGATATGTGATCAGAATACAATTTAAAAAAAAATCGATCGTTGGGCAATTCCAACGGAGGTAATCCCAACCCAACATAAAAAACATTGAAAGAAATGAATAAAAATGAATATTATTCATTAAATCACATTATACTGTAACATTCCAAGTCTTGGAGAACATTATAATTTATAATAATTATTAATTATTTATTTTTTTCTTGTTTATGTATTTATCGCTTATTTATAATAATGTAAGACAACAGAATACATTCTTCAGTAATAAATTTGGATTATGGGATATCCATAAAATAAATAGTTATATATACTCTAGCGGGTTCTGGGTGTACCGTAAATAAGTACCGTAAATTAGAAGCATGATAGATCATCAAAAAATATTGAAAATATCTCAATAAAACTTTTCTCTAACCTTCTTAGTTTGTGAGATACAGGATGCAGAAGAAATACACATTTTACTGCATATCTTCTCGGGAGATGAAACATTAAATTTGAAAATTTTTGTAGGTTATTGTCTCTTCAAAACACATCAACAGTATTAATTCTGTCAAATTCTAATGAGCCAGTGGCGTGGTACGAGTGGTATGAAAACTCTAAGATGTTACTCTAATATATTGATAATTATTTCGATATTGACATATCATAAAATAATTATCAATATCTTAGAGTTTTCATAATTTTTTCATTAAAAAGTGGAATTAATTAGCAACACTTAGTTTCATTTAAAAAAGTAATATGAGTAGATTTCACAAAGTAAGGGTCCAAACAGTGATTTCTTATCGTTTTAGTTACCAATATACGTTTTTAATGTAGGTAATAACATTTTCAGTTATAATTTTCATTGATGAAACCAGTCAATAAATAAATAAATAATTTTTGTGTTTATTTACGAATTTTAAAACGTAATTAAAATTACGAACTTTAAAATAAAATAACGATCAATCTCACCCCGGAAAAAATTTGTCGCGGTTGAGATTGATCCCTAGTATGTAAGTATAACGCATTTTAATGCTATCTAAAAGAGGTGATCAATCTCACCCCAAATTGGGTATCAGATTGATCACCTACATATTAATTTATTTAGCAATGATTGTTTGTAATTTTTGTAGCAAATCCCAGATTCTGATAGATATATAATATTCGTATATATCTACACAATTTGACTGTTTTAAATTTAAAAATAAAAAAGTTATGTACAACGACTAGTTTAAAATGATCAATTTCACCCCATTTTACGGTACCTACAACTTTTAGGTGATTTATTTAATAAACTATACTGCTTTTTATAACAAAATTACTAATATCCTTTGCTAAACAATATTGTAAACTTTACCTAGTTTCATCCTTGGGAAATCTGAAGAAAGATATTTGTGCTCCAACTCTACTCCTATAACCGTCCATACAAAACATTATCTTTTTATTAAATATCCCGTAATAATAATTAAATAATTCACTGCAAAGAGAGTCCAGCCTGTATACTACTAACTTCACTTGTACCTTCAAACAACAAAAGACACACGGTATATCTGTCTATCGCTCTATTGGGAGCTTCAAGATCCCGAAAAGGAGTAGCATTGGAGACCGAGTGAGATAGACATTAAGCTGGGAGGGGTTTAGAGTGAACCTACTATTCTTGTCTAAGTTCGGTGACTTTTTAAATATAACCAACCCTTCACTAGTGCGCAATGGACAGCGGCTGAATTCATCAGTTGTTCGAGGTATATCGACGAGTAAAAATCGCAGAGTATAGTCATTTCGAATATCTGCCACGTGTGAACACTCTTACAAAAAGTATTAAAAAACTTTTGAATACTAACCTGGCCATAATCTCGATATTTATTAATCGCCAACACACCTTTAACTTATGACACTGATGCAATTAAAACTGAAGTAAATTATTTAAGTATAAACTGTTTGACAAGCAACTTTTTAATAAACAATAATATTTGATGAACAAATAATACAGTTTTTAATTATAATTTTTAAAAATTAAAATTCGTGAATGAAGTTGATTGTTTCAACCTACTCGTAATACATTTTGTCGTTATCAAATAATTAGATGGATAAGATTATTAAGATTACTATTGAAAATATTGAGATATTTCTTCAGCTTCTCAAGTACTATAAGATAAGTAGTTAATCTAAAAGGAAAATCGAAAATGTTTTTGAACTTTCATTATTTACATTAGCATTGAAATATATACTTTGTTTAACCATCCTTTGCCGTTACGTCATACATTGTCACACTCTATCTTGCTCTCATGAAATGGATGAGACAGAATTATAATGTCATTACCGTATTTCTTAACTAATGTCGACGTAAATTTTATTTGTTACTTTTGACAGTTCAGTTGTCATATTTTGATGTGTTCAGTATTTTTGGTCATTTAACATATGTCATTGATTATAATTTTGAGGTTAAGTGTAAAAAACATTCAACTAATATAATACAACCGTAAAACAGCAGAATACGTCACCGATTATGACGTAACGGCAAACGATGGTTAAACAAAATCTACAATCTACTTCTAAAAAAAGAGATTCTATTTTCGAAGTGTATATTATTTTCTTATGTATGTTCGGACACAACTTCTTTGTTTATGAACCTATTTAAATGATTATTTTTGCATTAGATCCAGTATAGCACCAAGATGGTCCCATTTCAATTTCATTGGATTTCGAATATAC
Source organism: Lochmaea crataegi (assembly GCA_947563755.1). Classification (NCBI taxonomy): domain Eukaryota; kingdom Metazoa; phylum Arthropoda; class Insecta; order Coleoptera; family Chrysomelidae; genus Lochmaea; species Lochmaea crataegi. The sequence goes on from OX387434.1 coordinate 9,376,666, forward strand.
ACGAAGAAAGCAATCAAAATCAAATAGGAAATGTAAGGTTATTGAGGTATTCTTGTGTCTATTTCTATGTACCTTAATCGGAAACATCGAACTGTCCTATTATCGGACGTATTATGAGTTGAAATGTGGAATGGTTTCAATCATTTATGATACTGATGGTGCAAAATAAGGTTTTGGTCCGTATCGTGAACGAGGTGAGCGAAAGGAAGATCGGTAAAAAAATGATTGATCGACGAGGAGTCTGTGAAAATGGCTGTAAGCTGGAGGAGTAACAATAACATACAGTTCACCAGTGTAAACCTTACAAGAAGCAGAAATTCGGTAAGCTACAAGAGCTGCTTGTGTGGTGGTAAAAGCACATTCAACTCTGGTTTCGCTGCTCTTATAATCATCGATGGAGAAGACTCGGTCAGATGGTTTGTTATTGAGTTGTTCTAAGAAATATTTTCTTATGACATCGTGGCTAGTTTCTTCCTTATTAAAGTTAGTGAGTGAAGAGTTTTGGACCAAAGTGGGATAAGTGGAAGGGAGAGGAGGATAATAGGGGATAATTGAATATGTGGTATTAATGATATATGAAGAGAGGAATATAATAAATTCGAGGGTCAGATGGTAGAATATATAAATTGAATTGAAACATTAAAAACTCAAGTGAAGCTGAGAAAATTTTTTTCCGATTCATACATCTGCTTGTTAGATAAAGCTGCATGAAAATAGGTACTCCTATTGTTCCTTGGGGTTCCCACTAGACTGACTTTGTCCCATGTGATGTTTTTCAATAGAAAATTTTTTATTCAATTTTATCAATAATAAATGCGAGGGTCAGATGGTAGAATATTTAAATTGAATTGAAACATTAAAAACTCAAGTGAAGCTGAGAAAAATTTTTTCCGATTCGTACATCTGCTTATTAGATAAAGCTGCATGAAAATAGGTACTCCTATTGTTCCTTGGGATTCCCACTAGACTGACTTTGTCCCATGTGATGTTTTTCAATGGAAAATTTTTTATTCAATTTTATCAATAATAAATGCGAGGGTCAGATGGTAGAATATTTAAATTGAATTGAAACATTAAAAACTCAAGTGAAGCTGAGAACATTTTTTTCCGATTCGTACATCCGCTTATTAGATAAAGCTGCATGAAAATAGGTACTCCTATTGTTCCTTGGCGTTCCCACTAGAATGATTTTGTCCCATGTGATGTTTTTCAATAGAAAATTTTTTATTCAATTTTATCAATAATAAAAGCGAGGGTCAGATGGTAGAATATTTAAATTGAATTGAAACATTAAAAACTCAAGTGAAGCTGAGAACATTTTTTTCCGATTCGTACATCCGCTTATTAGATAAAGCTGCATGAAAATAGGTACTCCTATTGTTCCTTGGCGTTCCCACTAGAATGATTTTGCCCCATGTGATGTTTTTCAATAGAAATTTTTTTATTCAATTTTATCAATAATAAATGCGAGGGTCAGATGGTAGAATATTTAAATTGAATTGAAACATTAAAAATTCAAGTGAAGCTGAGAAATTTTTTTTCCGATTCATACATCTGCTTATTAGATAAAGCTGCATGAAAATAGGTACTCCTATTGTTCCTTGGCGTTCCCACTAGACTGACTTTGTCCCATGTGATGTTTTTCAATAGAAAATTTTTTATTCAATTTTATCAATAATAAATGCGAGGGTCAGATGGTAGAATATTTAAATTGAATTGAAACATTAAAAACTCAAGTGAAGCTGAGAACATTTTTTTCCGATTCATACATCTGCTTATTAGATAAAGCTGCATTAAAATAGGTACTCCTATTGTTCCTTGGGGTTCCCACAAGACTGACTTTGTCCCATGTGATGTTTTTCAATGGAAAATTTTTTATTCAATTTTATCAATAATAAATGCGAGGGTCAGATGGTAGAATATTCAAATTGAATTTAAACATTAAAAACTCAAGTGAAGCTGAGAAATTTTTTTTCCGATCCATACATCTGCTTGTTAGATAAAGCTGCATGAAAATAGATACTCCTATTGTTCCTTGGCGTTCCCACTAGACTGACTTTGTCCCATGTGATGTTTTTCAATGGAAAATTTTTTATTCAAATTTTATCAATAATAAATGCGAGGGTCAGATGGTAGAATATTTAAATTGAATTGAAACATTAAAAACTCAAGTGAAGCTGAGAACATTTTTTTCCGATTCATACATCTGCTTATTAGATAAAGCTGCATTAAAATAGGTACTCCTATTGTTCCTTGGGGTTCCCACAAGACTGACTTTGTCCCATGTGATGTTTTTCAATGGAAAATTTTTTATTCAATTTTATCAATAATAAATGCGAGGGTCAGATGGTAGAATATTCAAATTGAATTTAAACATTAAAAACTCAAGTGAAGCTGAGAAATTTTTTTTCCGATTCATACATCTGCTTGTTAGATAAAGCTGCATGAAAATAGATACTCCTATTGTTCCTTGGCGTTCCCACTAGACTGACTTTGTCCCATGTGATGTTTTTCAATGGAAAATTTTTTATTCAAATTTAATCAATAATAAATGCGAGGGTCAGATGGTAGAATATTTAAATTGAATTGAAACATTAAAAACTCAAGTGAAGCTGAGAACATTTTTTTCCGATTCATACATCTGCTTGTTAGATAAAGCTATATGAAAATAGGTACTCCTATTGTTCCTTGGCGTTCCCACTAGACTGACTTTGTCCCATGTGATGTTTTTCAATCGAAAATTTTTTATTCAATTTTATCAATAATAAATGCGAGGGTCAGATGGTAGAATATTTAAATTGAATTGAAACATTAAAAACTCAAATGAAGCTGAGAAAATTTTTTTCCGTTTCATACATCTGCTTGTTAGATAAAGCTGCATGAAAATAGGTACTCCTATTGTTCCTTGGGGTTCCCACTAGACTGACTTTGTCCCATGTGATGTTTTTCAATGGAAAATTTTTTATTCAATTTTATCATTAATAAATGCGAGGGTCAGATGGTAGAATATTTAAATTGAATTGAAACATTAAAAACTCAAGTGAAGCTGAGAACATTTTTTTCCGATTCATACATCTGCTTGTTAGATAAAGCTGCATGAAAATAGATACTCCTATTGTTCCTTGGCGTTCCCACTAGACTGACTTTGACCCATGTGATGTTTTTCAATGGAAAATTTTTTATTCAATTTTTATCATTATTTTACCATGTTATGTCTGTCCGGGTGGAAGTTTGTAGATGATCTTAAACGTATTTTCCAATGGGTTAGAGCAGCGGTTTCCAAACTTGATGTTACTCCGACTCCCTTAAAAATATTGAATCATTTGGTGCCCCCTCCTAAAATGATAAAAACGCAAACACTTTTACTCCAAAAAAATTTTATTATTGTTTCTCAATGAGATGGATGTGCTTGTCTATTAGCACAAAGTTGGTGTTAGTGACGAGATAACTACTCGTAGCTCTTTTTCTTCAAATAAACGAGCTCGATATTTGGATTTCATTGCAGCTAAGGCAGAAAATCCTGTTTCGCATGAATTTGCTGCTGCGATTGGCAGCAGTACTTTCAAAGGTTTATCTGACAAATTATTATATTCTGTATGAAGATCCAACCAAAATTGAACCAGAGGTACAGTCTGGAATTTATGTTTCAAGGTAGTATCATAAGATAATTCAATCAATTTTTCATTTTCAATACTGTTCAATCAAAATTCATCATCTTTTTCGTCGATAATGGATTCTGTATCCACGCAAACTTTGTTAAGTCAAGATCATCAAAATAATTCGAAAATTGAATCGACAAACCATCCAAGTGTTCAACAAATAGATTTTTGACTGATGCTTCTATCTTATCTCTGGCGCATACATTTAAAAGTGGAAACATGTCAATCTTATTTTTTTGCAAATTTGATTTCCATAGTTCCATTTTTTTAATAAATGCGTTCACTTTGTCTTTTTGTATAATCAAATGCATTTGTGGTCCTTGCATAGATTTATTAAACACACTCAATTCTCCAAAAATGTCAATCAAATATGAAGGGTAGTTATAGTGGAAAAAGGGGCTGAGTCAGATTTTACCAATTTTTCAGGAGAGCCATTTTTAAGTTCCAAGACTCATAACTATAACTATTTTTGCTATTTTCAGTAGGTACTTAAATGAGTGTTTTTGATCTCTTATGTTGTTCAGTATATCCTTGCCAATTATCAAATTTTAGTTGTTATGCTTTGCTTTGGTATAACACAAAAACTGACTAAAGTACCAGAATACAGGTTAAAAAAGAGCTAGATTAGATTAGAATTGGAGTGGCTCTTTGTCCTATCCCACTTCGACCTTTGCAGATCTATTGTGGTCCTCCCCCATATTTAGAGCTCGATATCTAGCTTTATTCTTTTTATTAGACAGAGCTAAGTCAGTTGATTACTGGGAGAAAAAGGGGCAAGTCATGAATAAATAACGTATGTTACCATAGGTCTTGTTACAAAAAATTTATTTTATTTCTTATTTACAGTTTCCTTGTAGGAATGACTTGCTTGTTTAATTTTTTATTTATGTCTTCAACTAAACCAGCATCAGTGGTCACTGACAGGTGAGCCTGTTCTGTTTCCAAGCTTTTCATTTTAGCAATAAGTTGTGTTCAGTCGAGAATATTGTTCTGTAAGTCTCGTATGATACAGGCAAATCTTTATACTTGTCAGTATATAAATCATACATTTTTTTTATATTAAGGTAAGTACTTGACTCAGATAGGTTGTAATGACCTTTCCTTCCTTTAAATGAACGTATGTGTGTGTGTGATTTACTGCGTTTGCTTTTTCCTCAGGCAATCTTTTGTGCGCAGAAGAATGCATTCCCTTTTTGTCCTTGGGAGCCATTCCAGTTAATTTTAACCCTTTTTGAAGAACTTCCAATTTCTTCTTGCCTATTCCATGTATAGACAAAAATGCTTTGCGACATACTTGAATCTCTTTAAGAAAATTTTCTTCATCTAAGTATCTAGCTCTGTACGAATAAGAAGCTTCACGCAAACTAGCCTCAGCTTCGTCTTTGCGAGGACGGTGGTTTTGGATTTCCTGAACGATAATTATCATCAACAGACGACATTAGGTTGAAATCCTTGATAATTTTTTCTCTACTTTTTGCAGGGACACTTTCAAAACTTCTTAGCTTACTGCAATAGCAATCAAGTAATGCATTTGATGGAATATGAACAATTTTTTTAAAAGTTATTTTTTAACGAATTCATCCAATGTGTATTTCCTCTACGTATGAATAAGCACAGTCAAACTTACAAATACGTATTATTTTATATAAGTTACAAAATAATATTTGAAATTTTGTTACAATAATCTAGCAAAATTTCGTAATTTTGGTAAGTAATTGATATTGAAGCGTGATTTGCAAATTATGATTTTAATTACGCTTTCGTTGACCTTAAAGGAGCATACGATGCTGTAAATATAGATATATACACACAACACATTAATTAGTTTTAGAAATTATCGCAAGGCGGTAACTACGTAAAAAAAAACATTCGCCATAAAATAAAAATAATATCTCAAATAGGTAATAGTGTTGTCAATGTCAATTTTTATGATCACTTAGTCTTAGCTAATTGAGGAAATTAGGTACATCAAAATTCAGGTAATTTTCATAGCTAAGACTTTTCATAGAAACTGGAAACCAAAAGTATAGTTCATTCATTCATCATCGACGATTCCGGTCACAGCTAAATAAAAACTCATTAATATTATAGAAATATGAAGCAAGGTTCGAACAAGAAAATTGAGTAACAAATATTAAAAGTTCTTTCAATATCCTCTGCTACTTAACTTTGTTAGAACTTGGCTTCTTATCTCTATAATCATATTAATTAATTTTTTATTTGTCTGTAGACCGAAGTCGTTAATGATGAATGAATGCATTATACTGTTTACGACTGGTTGTGCGTTAAAAATAAAAGAGGTTATGTTTCTAAGCATCCTTTGAAAGTTGGAAGACCAAATAATATTCAATAAGATGACTATAGGAAAACATCTTTTGGAATGAATTTGTTTATTGGTTTAAATTTTGCAAAGTATACTTAATACTTAATTTACATTCTACAGATTCATTCATTCGTTTGGGTTGTGCGCAACATCCCAGGCTACTTCCATTCCAGAAGCTTCCTGTCTTCTATAAAGGCCACTAGTTTGACTGGAGGGATTTCCAGAAGTTGTAAAGGAGGTATTTAAGTACTTGTAAGTTCTCGCAGAAGCAGAGTATGTGAATAGGTGTTTCATCATCAAGTTCACATTTTCTGCACACAGGTTCACTAACTATGGCCATTTTGTGCAGATGTTCCCTGAGTGTGCAGTGTCCAGTCATCAGGTCGGCAACTGTCTTCAAATGTCTCTTACCCAGCTTCAATAGCCTGGTTGAGAGTTTGAGAGGTTGAGAGTTTTGTCTACCTTGATTAGTAAACTCTTTGTATGGAGGTGCCATTGTGTCAACCTCCATTTGAGTTGGTATTCCTTATCTAGTCAGTTCCCGATTTCCCCTCTTATGCAATCTTTTGTGATTCCACAAAACGGTTCCTAACCTATGAAGTCTCCTTTAAAGCCTTCTTTATCTAACTGGTTCGCCATTGCATTACCTGTAATCTCCTCATGTGCCGGAACCTATATTAGGGACACTCTGTTGTCTTTGCCAGCCTGTTAAGGGATTCTTTTGCAGTCTAGACCTAGTTGTTGGATTATTGATAACACATTCGAACATCGACCAAGGCTAAAGAAAATTCTCTTTCTAGGTCCTTTTATACCAGCCCCAGTATCATGGTTTGTTTTGGAACCATCGGTGAACCAGATGATTTCTCCAGAATCTCCTGGGTGCATCCTGTCCCCTAGATGGGATGATGATGTTCACTCGCTCAGTGAATATATTCTCTATCAAAGCTCATTTGAAAATGGGTTCATCTAGTATTGTCCCAGTTGTATCAGTGTGTCCTTCTCGAACATTGTTCGGGGACCTTAAGTCTCCCGATTTCAGCCTAAGAATTGCCATCGTTGCTTCCGCCCTTACAAAAATTTCCAAAGGAGGAAGTCCAATAAGGGCTTCCTTCCATTGATACCATCCCCATGCTGTTATGGTAATACCAAGAAGGGCTTGTCTTTGAATTGCAATTGATGTATTAGCTGCAAAGGTCACTTCTGTCCTCCTCCACCAGACTATTGTTCAGGTGATCGTGATTCTACAGATTTTTATTAAAAATTATTTTACTTTAAATTTAAATAAAACCCACGCCTTTCAATGATGTATGTCCTTTTGATTTGCACCCTCTCGCAAAAAACGCGCATTTTAAAAATCTTAGAAGCCGTATAAGGATGTCTAAAGGAAAGAAATATGATCAAATACTAGTGATCAAATTAAAGAAAGGTTAATAGGTGAACGATAAAGAGTCTAATATTATTTGTTATCGAATTTGACAATATTAATGAACATACTGATTTTACACTGAACGATTGAAATGTAAATTTTGTACATCTTACATCAGTACAATATTATAATTAATGTATAGTAGTTCAGTCCCCTACATTTCAAATTATTTTAATGATTTTCAGTACGATTTATGCTGCACCAGGATAAAAAGATCCTTTCCTAGAGTCCTATACACTATGTTTTTTCTATGATTTATTAAAAATCCAGCGTCATTTATATACTAACGTCACCTTTGATAAACAAACACCCTTTTTTGTTTATTTATTCATTTACTATAATTTACAGTTTCTCAATAACAAATGTATGGTGTTGTAAAGCTGTCAAGTTATATCAACATACAGGAAATTAATGAATCATTTTCTATTAATTCATAAAATATAGACAACCAAACATTTTACTTAAATTTGGTATTTAGTATAGACAACCAACCATACAGAAAAAGTATAAAATTTAAAATGTGGCAGATGTTTTATCAACAGGAATAGTTACAATTTGACTGGAAGAAATAGATATTGCAGAATATTTTGTGTGTGTATGTTTGATTGGGTTCCTGAATTATTTAGATTCACAATTGGTCCCGGTAGGTAGCGCTGCAATCAAGTTCACAGTGAGCTCCTCCTAAACGACTGGACCGAATTTGATGACATTTTTGTGTCTGTTTGCGTACCTGGTTGGTTTAGATTCACAATTGGTATTGTATTGGTAGTAGGACCATTTAATTAAATTTTCTAAAATTGATACGGTAATAAAATTCGGTATGTTTTATTAAACTTTATTTTTATAAAATCATTAAATTGAAATCAGCAATATCCAAAAAATTTGATATATAGTAGTAAATGTTTTCAGAAGTATAGTAAAGTTTACGAGATTCAAACAAAAATGATTTTTTTTACTAGTTTTGTAATTATAAAAAAAGTATTATTGAAAAATGCTGAAGAATTGAACAAAATTAGAATCATAAAATAATAAGAAAAATAACCACATGCTTGAAATCAGAGTGAAGAATGACGATTTATCACCAAACAACTCATTTCAAATTAAGGGCGTACCCAGGGAGGGGCAGGGAATGGCAGCTGCCCCCTCTGGAAATTTTCTATGTTTAAGAAGAAGTTTGTCGAAATTGTGGGAGGTTTGGAAAAGCCTTCTCTAAGGGAGAATTCTTGGACAAGAAGAGTAGCTTTTCAGTTGTAATCCGCAGTTGATCAAACCACATTTATATTGGCTTCCGTCCATGAAAAAATCTGAATTGCCCCTCTCTTGGTTAGAAGCTGGGTACGCCCATGTTCGATTTTTTATCTGCAAGTTTTGATCTAAAAGTGTACCTTTGAGAAAAAAATTAAATTATTGGAACTTGATGAAGTGTCTTTATGAATCTATAACTTCAAACTGAATTATAGTCGAATCTTTGGGAACATTATCACCAACGGTAAAATTGACTTTAGCAATTTTAGCATCTCTAGGTGCTTTTACTACATATTCCATTTTCATTGCTATAAGAATAAATAAGGAATCTCCTTTTTTAACTTCATCGCCAGCTTTTACCAACAGTTTGTCTAAAACGCCAGGCATCGGAGAGGAGGCTTTGTTGGCTAGCCCCGTTGAAGATTCTTCGTCTTCTCCGGTTACGTACGACGGCCGAGGTAGGGAAAACTGTATCTTTCCACTCTGAAAAAGAGTCAAAATTTCGTGAAGCAATTCTTATAGATTAAATTAAAATTGAAATTAATTATCAGGTTATGTGAATATAGTAAATAATAAAAGCGAGTATTGAAGGTCAAAGTTGTCAAATAAGCATATTCACGACACAACGTGCGCAAACGTGCTGAGTTAACTTAAACATACTTGATCAAATATGGCTAATATTTCTTCATTTCTGAATATTCTACTTTTAGATTTGATTCCATCGATTGTAGAGTTAAGTATTCGTTTATTTTTCTCTTGATCGATTGTTCCCGAAACTGAATGCCAAGTATTTCCATTATCACATGATATACTGAAATTATTTGCGATATCAAATTTAATTTTTACTAATAAATCTGTAACAAAATATTTGTATTAGACAATAGTACCTATAACTATAGATACATTTTTTGCAGAACTAGAATTTAATTTTTCAACATATTGTTACGTCGGACCTGTACTGAAGATATGTTGTAGAGGTCAATAAAGAAAAAGAAGAACACATACATCTGGAATCACCTAGAACTGTCATCGAAAAGTCGAGAACTGTCTGGAACAGGTGAAAAGTATGAAGAGCGGGACAATTGACATTAGTTAGTTAGTTTTTGGAATATTAAAGAGTTGAGTTCTGTGATATAAAAATAAGACGTGTATATTCATAATGTTGTAAAAGTTAAAAGTTATAGAAATAAAGGAATTTAAGTTAAGAAAGTAAGAGGAGTAGCATTGGTGACAGCGGTGGGATTGTCAAAATGCTTTCGTAGAGTTGAAGAAACGATTAACCACAGCACCGATTTTAGCGTTTAGAAAGGCATTTATTTTGGATTGTGATGCACCCCAACACGACATATCACAAGAATAAGAAGGCGAAGAAAAAGTTATTGCATACTTCAGCCATGGGAAAGGGCTGAGAAAAGTTATTGCGTCACCAGAAAAGAACTTTTTGCCATTATCGAAGTCCTTGAACACTTCCATACTTTTCTTTATAGTAGAAGTTTTGTTATAAGAAGTGACCATAGCGCTTTGGAGTGGTTAATGAATTTTAAGAAGTCTGAAGGTCAAGTTGCTAGGTGGATAGAGAGTTATACCTACAGCAATATAACTTTGTAATAGTGCACCGAAAAGGACGTCTCCATAGCAATGCCGATATACTTTCCAGGCGACCCTGCTTAGAACGACAATGTGAAAGGCTTGAAGAAAAGGAAAACCCAGTGGAAGAAGTTAGTCTACAGATAACCACAATCAAACCAGAAAGAGATGATAATCAGAATCCCTTGAAATCCTTAGAAACATTCAAAAGAAAGACAATGACTTGAAAGTTATAAGAGAATGGCTTAAAAATGGAGTCAGACCTACTTGGAAAGAGGTAGCCAGATATAGTGGAAGCTTGAAAGAGTACTGGGCTCAGTGGAATTCACTGTATCTTCATGATTGCCTATTGCATCGAAGATGGGAAAGCCCGGCGATGGAGTACGTATAAGTCAAGAAGGAATTGGACGCGCCGCACGATCTCGGGATAAACGGATACTCCCTCTGAACTCTTTAATGGCTACAAATCCCGACCTAACACCAGATTTCTCGGTGGCCGATGTCGACCATGGGTGCTGGGCTTTTCCCTGTTCGCTCGCAGCTACTGAGGGAATCCTAGTACTGAGGATATGTAGAGGTCCATGAAGAAAAAGAAGAAGATCGACATCCACCTAGAATAATCTAGAACTGTCATCGAAAAGTCTAGAAATGTCATCGAAAAGTCGAGAACTGTCTGGAACAGGTGAAAAGTATAAAAGGCGGGACAATTGACATTAGTTAGTCAGTTTTTGAAGTATTAAGAGTTGAGTTCTGTGATATAAAAGTAAGACGTCTATATTCATAGTTTTGTGTTGTAAAAGTTAAAAGTTATAGAAATAAAGAAAGTAAAAAGAGTAACAATATTAGGAAAAAGTATAACTGAAAAAAGATGACTCTCAAGTAACTCACCATCATCCTTGAATCGTAATTGAACATTTTTTTCTTCTTGGTAATTTATCCTGAAATTAGATTCGACAGTAAACGGATTGTATTGATCTTTTTTAGAAAACGCTCTCAAATTTTCAATTTCCTTATCCAATAAAACAGTTGCTAAACCAGCCTGGCAAATTTGAGCCGATGAAGGCTCTTCCTTTCTAAACAATGTGTCGTAGTGATCTCTAATGAAATTAGTGTGGACATTTCCAGACATAAATTCTTGATGGCTAGCTAGATCCAATAAAAAGTTTACATTCGTTTCTAAGCCAGCAATCTAAAATATATACACATACATGTACATTTTACAGTTATATTAATGTATACAATTCATTCAACAAATACCCCTTTTGATGAATGATTTTCCATTAATAAACGAATTTGATATAGGCAACCAAAAATAGAATCATCCCATTTTATATACAAGATACACTAAAACTACAACCGAACAATGAAGCACCAAAACAAAAAAATATAAGAGACGAAATAAAAAATATTGCCATCGGTGTACTATGACCACAATAATGACAGAAACCCAGCAAAAGTATGGCGGACTCGATACCACTTTTTGTCACGTATATCAAGCCGCCTTGTTATCATATACCAATTCAATGGAATAGACAAATGAAACTTTTAGAATTCGTAGTATAATACTTACATTATACTCTCTCAATTTCGCTTTTAGTTTTGAAAGTCCTTCGTCTCTATCTTTACCCCAAACTACAAGTTTGGCAATCATCGGATCATAATGGACAGAAACTTCGTCTCCTTCCCTGACTCCTAAAATTAAAATATTTTCTTCTCAGTCAAAGAGATTTCAAGTCATACCTCAATTTTCGATGCCGGGTTTATATCCACTCATAAAAAGAAAATTTTCGTTCTTACCTGTTTCTATCCGTGTATCTTGTGACGCTTCTGGCGTAGAAAGATATGAGAGATGACCAGCACCAGGAAGAAATCCGCCTCTAGGGTCTTCAGCGTATATCCTTGCTTCAAATGCGTGGCCCATTAAGTTAATTTTGTCTTGAAATAACGGTAATTTTTCTCCCGATGCTACTTTTATTTGCCATTCTACCAGATCCGTACCTACAAAACACCAAGTTAATATATATATATATAGTGAGCTATAACAGATTTAATTGAAAGTACAGGCTTTGACGGAACTAATGGGAAAACTTAGTATCCCTAGAGCGTAACCGTTATAAAAACAGATCTACAACGTTTACCTGTAATCATTTCAGTAATGGGATGTTCCACTTGCAGTCTTGTATTCATTTCCATAAAATGAAACGCATGGGATTTTTTATCTAAAATAAATTCTACTGTACCCGCTCCAACGTAATTCACAGCTTTTGCAGCTCTAACTGCAGCCGAACCCAATTCATTTCTTAATTCTGACGATAAGCCCGGCTAAAATAAGATAATGATTATAAATTTAAACGATTTCCCGTTGAAACTGACAAGTTTTTCCCAGTTTATTTTGCAACTCTTATTAAATGCAAGTATATGAAGTTGTCTACTTTTAAAATACATAACAAGTTATTGGTCTTACAGCTGGAGCCTCTTCGATGATTTTCTGGTGCCTCCTTTGTACTGAGCAGTCTCTCTCAAATAAATGTACTGCATTGCCATGTGTATCAGCAAAAACTTGTACTTCAACGTGCCTTGGTTCAGTTACAAATTTTTCTAATAAAACTACAGAGTCTGCAAACGATTTTTGAGATTCGGTTTTGGCAGACTCGAGCGCTTCCTCAAAGTCTTCTGCAGTATATGCTATCCTCATTCCTTAAATACAAATTGATTATATTGTTTTATGATGATTGATAAATTACCTTTTCCTCCTCCACCTCTGACAGCTTTAATCATGACTGGAAAGCCGATTCTTCCAGCTTCTTTTTTTAAAGTCTCTATACTCTGATCCTCTCCGTGATATCCTTCGATTATTGGAACTCCAGCAGCTGCCATAATAGCTTTAGAAGTACTACAATATTCAAGGATGATTCCATTTATTAAGGGTGACAAAGCAAAAGATTCAATCATTAAAATATTTTAATTATCACCTTTTAATTCCCATATCCCTTATCGCCGTCGCTGGTGGTCCTATGAAAATGATATTTTCTTTTTGGCAGTTCTCTGCGAATTCGACATTTTCGGACAAGAATCCATATCCAGGATGAATAGCTTGACATCCAGATTTTTTAGCGACTTCTAATAATTTTTCTCCTCTTAAATAGCTTAGTGCGGCTGTTGCCGGACCGATTCTAAATGCTTCATCTGCCTTAAAATAATATATATATATATATATATATATAACTGTAGCCGTATAATGTGAAAGACCCCATATGTCTTTCACCATTTCAACAGCGGTACGGTTTTAGATCACACGATTAAAACCGTATAATGTGAAAGAGGCATTAGACTGTACATTTAAAGTAGACCAACCAATTTATTATTGTAGCATATTCCTGAGATATAGTGTTGGAAAGTTAATTGCTTAAAATTTCCGAAAATATAATTTTTATGACATTTATCATAAAATATTTTCAAGTTAAAACTTACAAGGATAGCGCTTTTTTACATTAAAAATTTCAATTAAACTACAATAAAAACTATGCATAAATTAATATCGAGGTACTTACTAATGACACGTGTAATGAATTTTTATCTGCGTCACTGTAAACAGCAACAGTTCTTACGCCAAGTCTTTTTGAAGTTCTTATAATTCGGCAAGCAATCTCTCCTCTGTTGGCGATTAATAATTTGTCTATTTTTCTCAGTGTACTTTTCCATCTTGTACAATAAACTGGTTGTTTGGATGATCTAAAATACAGAGTTAAAAGCAAAAAAGTAGGTATAGGTACCTACCGTTTGTATGAACTAACTAGATAACTTACAAATTCAATAACCTTACGCCGGCAATTGATAATTTTGCATAAAACATATTTTTAATGCCCAAACTTTTTACCGCATAAACTTAATATTGTGATTAACTGAATCGACTCTCTTATCGGTACGACATAGTTTTAAAATGTAAATACCATTGACCTTCAGTATCAGTATAATTATCCAATGTTGAAATTATTATTGATCGTGCCTAGTCATTGTGAAAAAAGAAATTGCAGAAAAACACTGACTGTATCTATATAAAAATCTAAAGTAAAGATAGATACCCTTAGGATTTCCAAATATCTTTCTTTCTTGGTTTCTATTGAGTAGATAATACTGAAAACAAAAACCTGCAAGCTTGGTTGCATAATTAGTAGTATCGAGTATTGATTCTTGTAGTGTTGATCCTGTTTTAAACTTTAATTCAAATTTTGTTGGCTAACCTGATTAAATAAATATGATTTTGAAATTTTATTTACTTTTGACATTTATACAATTTAAGGTTATGTTTATCGAGCATGTGAAGTAGTGAATTAAATAAAACTTTGAATTACATCAAATTTAGTATATTTATTATTCCTGTTCTTGTAACTTTCAAAATGGAAGAAAACTTCACACCAGAGGAATTGATTTTACCACAATGCAAATAAGAATGTGAGTAGAGATATGAATTAAAGTTTTAAAAACATATTAACATTTCTATTCTTGCAGATCTGGATCATACAGCAGATGTACAGTAGGTATTAAGTAAAGTAAAACTAACTGTATGTATATAAAACTCTATGTTTAATAATCTAAAGTAAAAATAGATACCCTTAGGATTTCCAAATATCTTTCTTTCTTGGTTTCTATTGAGTAGATAATACTGAAAACAAAAACCTGCAAGCTTGGTTGCATAATTAGTAGTATTGAGTATTGATTCTTGTAGTGTTGATCCTGTTTTAAACTTTAATTCAAATTTTGTTGGCTAACCTGATTAAATAAATATGATTTTGAAATTTTATTTACTTTTGACATTTATACAATTTAAGGTTATGTTTATCGAGCATGTGAAGTAGTGAATTAAATAAAACTTTGAATTACATCAAATTTAGTATATTTATTATTCCTGTTCTTGTAACTTTCAAAATGGAAGAAAACTTCACACCAGAGGAATTGATTTTACCACAATGCAAATAAGAATGTGAGTAGAGATATGAATTAAAGTTTTAAAAACATATTAACATTTCTATTCTTGCAGATCTGGATCATACAGCAGATGTACAGTAGGTATTAAGTAAAGTAAAACTAACTGTATGTATATAAAACTCTATGTTTAATAATCTAAAGTAAAAATAGATACCCTTAGGATTTCCAAATATCTTTCTTTCTTGGTTTCTATTGAGTAGATAATACTGAAAACAAAAACCTGCAAGCTTGGTTGCATAATTAGTAGTATTGAGTATTGATTCTTGTAGTGTTGATCCTGTTTTAAACTTTAATTCAAATTTTGTTGGCTATCCTGATTAAATAAATATGATTTTGAAATTTTATTTACTTTTGACATTTATACAATTTAAGGTTATGTTTATCGAGCATGTAAAGTAGTGAATTAAATAAAACTTTGAATTACATCAAATTTAGTATATTTATTATTCCTGTTCTTGTAACTTTCAAAATGGAAGAAAACTTCACACCAGAGGAATTGATTTTACCACAATGCAAATAAGAATGTGAGTAGAGATATGAATTAAAGTTTTAAAAACATATTAACATTTCTATTCTTGCAGATCTGGATCATACAGCAGATGTACAGTAGGTATTAAGTAAAGTAAAACTAACTGTATGTATATAAAACTCTATGTTTAATAATCTAAAGTAAAAATAGATACCCTTAGGATTTCCAAATATCTTTCTTTCTTGGTTTCTATTGAGTAGATAATACTGAAAACAAAAACCTGCAAGCTTGGTTGCATAATTAGTAGTATTGAGTATTGATTCTTGTAGTGTTGATCCTGTTTTAAACTTTAATTCAAATTTTGTTGGCTATCCTGATTAAATAAATATGATTTTGAAATTTTATTTACTTTTGACATTTATACAATTTAAGGTTATGTTTATCGAGCATGTAAAGTAGTGAATTAAATAAAACTTTGAATTACATCAAATTTAGTATATTTATTATTCCTGTTCTTGTAACTTTCAAAATGGAAGAAAACTTCACACCAGAGGAATTGATTTTACCACAATGCAAATATGAATGTGAGTAGATATATAAATTAAAGTTTTAAAAAAATATTAACATTTCTATTCTTGCAGATCTGGATCATACAGCAGATGTACAGTAGGTATTAAGTAAAGTAAAACTAAAGGATTTAACATGAATTTTATTGTAGATTACATGCTTGGGGTACCAGCTTGAAAGAAGCTTATGAACAATGTGGTCTTTCTATGTTTGGATACATGACAGAAATTGAGACAGTAGAAATAAAACAATCAGCAGAAATAGAAGCTACAGGTCATGATTTAGAAAGTTTAATGTTTCACTTTCTAGATGAACTTTTATTTTTATTTAGTTGTGAACCATTTTTAATATGTAGTAAACTTACTATCACAGAGTTTATAACTGAAGGTGAGGAATTTAGAATAAAGTGTAAGTGTTATGGAGAAGAATTCACACTTGGAAAACATCCACAAGGCACCGAAGTGAAAGCCATCACTTATTCTGCTATGCAAATTATTAACGAACCTGATAAAAAGGACTTTCAAGTATTTGTTATTATTGATATTTAGTAAATAGTTTTTAAATTTAAATCGACTATATTTTTTCTACCTAATTAAAAGATTGCACAATATTTCTACACAACATATGGATACTACATCAGTTTTAAATAACACAAATACTGAAAAATGTTTCATATAGAATAGCTTGTCTTTGAATTCATTAAATATTTCTTTAACATACTAACATCTTTTAGCTCTTATACATCTAATCATACATCAAAGTGTATGCTTAGTCTATACTGAAAATCGTCCATTAATAGGGGCTGTTAATGAATGATTCTGCGTAAGCCATCACTTAGTCTGCTATGCTAATTATTAACGAACCTGATAAAAAGAAATTTCAAGTATTTGTTTTATTATTGATATTTAGTGAATCGTTTTTAAATTTAAACCGACTATTTTTTCTACCCAATTAAAAGATTGCACAATATTTCCACACAACATGGATACTGAATCAGTTTTAAATAACACAAACACTGAAAAATGTTTCATATAGAATAGCTTGTCTTTGAATTCATTAAATATTTCTTTAACATCTTTTAGCTCTTATACATCATAGTGTATACTTAGTCTATACTGAAAATCATCCATTAATAGGGGCTGTTAATGAATGATTCTGCATATGTTTGGTTTGGTGAAAGACATCACTTATTCTGCTATGCAAATTATTAACGAACCTGATAAAAAGGACTTTCAAGTATTTGTTATTATTGATATTTAGTAAATAGTTTTTAAATTTAAACTGACTATATTTTTTCTACCTAATTAAAAGATTGCACAATATCTCCACACAAAATAGGGATACTAAATCAGTTTCAAATAACAGAAATACTGAAAAATGTTTCATATAGAATAGTTTCTCTTTGAATTTAATAAATATTTCTTCAACATCTTATATATAGATCTTATACATCTAATCATATATCATAGTGTATGCTTAGTCTATACTGAAAATCATCCATTAATAGGGGTTGTTAATGAATGATTTTGCGTATCTTTGGTTGCCTACATCAAAATCGTTGATAGGGGCCATTTGAATGATTTTGCATATGATGCAGCACAAAAATGCACCGTCAACGAAAAGAAGCCATAACAATTATAAAAACAACTATACAACAGAATTAGTAACAATAATAAAAATCTCAATATCACAAAAAATAACTAAAAACGCATTTTACTTCATAAATACACTTCAACAAAAAATTAACGCACCACTTATTAAATCAGTTTTATTTATATTAAAAAACAAAAATAAAAAACTAAGCGTTCTTAGGGTTATTTTACATTTTATTACTATAATTTATTATACATGGTAAAACGTCATTCTGACTCTGATAAAAATTGTAGAAGAAATAAAAGGAAAATTCGAAATTGACAGGTAGACGAAACAAACTCAAAAATAAAAAAAAAGTTCTCAAAAACGAGTATTTCAACCTCTCGCACGAATAACGGCATGATATCGTCGACCCATACTTAAAATAAGCTGCCTTATTTCATTTTGGTCCAATTCTTCCCAGATTTGAATGAACCTCTCTCCCGCCTCTTCCAGGTTGTTCCGCTTTTAATCGACTGTTAAAGATATCCCATAAGTTCTCTGTAGGATTTAAGTCTGGTGTACGGGATGGCCATTCCATAGTATTAATTCCTATCTCTTTCAGATAATTTCTGACAACGTGTGCAGCATGCGGCCTGGCGTTATCTTGCATTAACAAGACATTTCGCCAATATATATGGAGCAAAAGGTACTACATGCTGTTGTAAGATATCTTGTATGTATCTGTCAGCTGTCATACATTATTTATGGATCCTCCTCCAAATAACGTGGTGTTTGAGAAGTTGCATTGGGCATAACGTTCGTTGGGTCGTCGAAATACATGAATACGTATATCATTATTGTACAGACAATATCTGGACTCATCTGTAAAGAGCAGGCATTCCCAGTCAGCCTCAACCCAAAGTTTTGTGTTCTCTGGCAAAACGTAGTCTTTATCTTCGGTGATCTACGCTTAATATGGGACACCGGGCAGCAATCCTAGGTCTTAAATTGGAATCTCTTAAGCGTAACCGAACAGTTTCAGCACTAATTTATAGACCATTTCGCTGTTGAATTTGTAGGCGATG
Organism: Lochmaea crataegi; assembly: GCA_947563755.1. Lineage (NCBI taxonomy): Eukaryota > Metazoa > Arthropoda > Insecta > Coleoptera > Chrysomelidae > Lochmaea > Lochmaea crataegi. The sequence goes on from OX387434.1 coordinate 9,395,588, forward strand.
ATACGTCACAAATCGCTGTCGAAGAGCCGAAATCCTGGATTGGTGCTGTGACTCGATTTCTTCCTTGTCCTGCTCTACGGGCATGATCTTCTGTCTCTAGGAATGTTTGTAGTACCCGTGAGATGATTGTATGATTCACATTAAATCGACGACCTATCCTTCGGTAGCTCCAGCCATTTTCCCTTAGTAGTACGGCTTGATATGGGCACATTCATCGCGAGTCAAATTTCGATTTTGCCGTTCCATAATAAACAAATTTAATAAACTTTGTTAAAAACTGATTCATGTCTAACACTTGGGAACTAACTACATTGGTAAGTTATTTTTGTAATTATAAAAAAACCTTTTGGGCGTTAATAGAAAGAGGATCTAGTAATAAAGATTACTAAGAGAAAACATTGTAAATTCTTGGGCTTGGAAATCTAATCTTTTAGCTCCATAAGCACAGGTGATGTTATCAACAGTACAAGGGAAAATATTCTTATTATTCAAAAGTGTAACATATTTTCCTGCACTATTACCGAAAGTAAACTACCCTTATTACCACTTTTTGCATATTTTCTTTAACCATTTTCAATCATAGTTTACGTTATTGTCCGGTCAGAGCCTCCGTAGACGACTTTCAGATTTTCCGAATACCAATAAGAGTTGGAGAATGTTTTTAAGCGGTCGACGAGGATCTTTACCATTAGTTTGAATCGGTCGTCCTTTGCGCAAAGGACATTGGTTACTGATTCTTCAGATAACTAGTTTCCACGTGTGTGTTTTTCGAAATGTTTTCTATAACCGGAATTATTTTTTTGAAAGTATTTTTTCAAAAATGATGTGACCAGCATTCGGCAGCATGGCAAAATTACTATTCGTGTGTGTTTTTTTTGTTGTTTTTATTTTTTTGACGCATTTTGGAGAATCAATTAGATGGCTGTGAGTATTATCGAAACGTCAACGGTTTTATCCAAATATATATATATATATATATATATATATATATATATATACCTATAGGTACTTATCAAAATTTTAAAGTTCTTCTAGCAAGTTAAAACTCGACTAAAAATCTTATCAGAAACAATTATGCAAAAAGGAGGATGATAAATAGTGGTGTAATTGTTTTTGCTGTCTGCATAAGACTATTGTTAAAATTTTTCAAATTACATTTAAAAATGTTTATCGGTATTTGTTTTTTTAATGAAAAATAAAAGTAAGATTCCGAGATCTTTAAGAAAATAAGAGGTCTAAATCCTGTTTAATAATAACTAGCTATAATGATTGGGACGATACCACTGATGTTATATATATATATATTAGCGCGTTTCAAAAAAATTAATAAAATTTGTTTTCTTCTCGGAGCCGCGCTTAAAAGTTTCGTTTAGATGCTAAAATAGGCCTCTGAAAATATGAGCCCTTAATATTAATATTAAGGTTGTCCGCATCGCACTTTTCGATTTCCCATAAGAATAACACAGGAAAAAAGTTTTTCTTTTTTCTGATTTTTATAACTAATTAATAAAAGATAGATTGTATTCCTGCAATGCCCATCATAGTTTTTGTAGAGAATTGAATGCTCCACAAAAAAGGTCAGATGTCATCTTTCGAAAAATCAACTAAGTCGAAAGTTATTAAAGGTCAAAGTTAAATTAATTCTCAATTTAGCTGTTTTCTTTTTTATACTCCTTAGTTGATGTGAAGTAAAAAATTGTTGCCGCCATTCCAAATCGGGAAAGTCTTACACCAATGCGTCAACGGTATGAAATTTCTGAAGAAAATCTAGATTTGAGTGACTTTGTCTACAAAAATTCGCTAAAGCTGTTCAAAAAATTCGATTTGCCATACAATTTTTTGGAGGATGATGTTTTAAAATGGTGGAAATGTTTAGAATATTTCAATACATTATATAAAAGTCACCAATGATGTAGCCGACCGAGGGGTCGCTTTGATTGAGGAATACAACAATTGTCTCACCAAAGATGAGGAACAACTGCAATACTTATTGCAAGTAGTTCGCGAATATCAGCAGAGATATCCCAACTACAAAGATACAACTCTTCAGCAAAATCAATTTAATTTAAATGTGTAAAAATTATATATTTTTAATTTGTTATAAGTTATAGATGTGTTTATATAGACATTCATTCTATTTGGTAGTGCAAGTACGGTATGTTCATTATATTGACAACTTTACTTGCAGTAAACTCTAGAGAAGTATTTTCATTATTTTTGACAGGTAGCAATAACGAATCTTAATCATACTTTTTTTCTAAAATAATTACCTATTTTATATAATCACTTCTGTTGTGAAAAAAAACCAGATTGGAGAATTCAACATACAGTATATTCTAGATTTCTACCTAGTATTTATATTTATAATAATTTTCATAAAAACTCTGGGATTCAAAATGGCCGAGGTTGAGAGTAAAACCCTACAAAACATTACCTTAATATAGGCACTGCTACTTAATCATTTTCCATACAGAGGCCTCACCACGGATCTTCCGGTAATCCAAGTCTAGTTATATAGGAAGATAAGCCACAATGATATCATATATTATATATACTTATATAAACAATTTTTTTTTCCTAATAATTATCTTAACCCAATATAATAATCATAAAACAAAATTTAATGGCTAGGGCAGGTACAACTCTGCGTAGAATCGACCGCCTGGTGATAACTCAAGTGGTTGGTGATTTATGACCTTCTTATATTTCTGGTCGTACTTTACCTATATCTTCTTATTTGTATAGATACTATTACGAGTTGCAATCAATGAACGTGCGTCATGTCAATAACAGAATGCTTTATTAGTCTAAAATCACCTGAACGAATACTCTACATCTTTCTATCCTCTAAGTTGTGAACATAAATGCAATTTCATATTAACTTTTATCATTTACTACTTACTATTCCAACGTTTTACTGTGATTTATAATTCAAAGTGACCCTATCGTTTACTAAGCCGATTAAGAACTTAGAAGAGGATAATAAATTGCTTTTCTCTAACTCCATTATCTTTCAGTTCATCTTTTGACAGTATCTAATGCCGTTTTTGCGTGCCACCGGTTTTAAATAATTTCACGAAATCTTTAATGCAACTTCTTCACCAAGTTGAACACTTCGCGACAAATCACGGATAAAGTAATACCAAAACTTTTAAAATAAATCTTGAAATTTCAAAAAATGGGTTAATTGTATGGATTTTCTTTTGAATTGCCGTAAGAAATTAGAACATTGTTTAATCCTGCCATATGCTGGAAGGATTTTTATTTTATTGAGCTCGGTTTGATCCAGTGGCGGCTCTAAACAATGGGGTAAAGGTAAAGCAATTAAAAGCCCTCACCCTACGACGCCGCAAACGAAACCTTTCAATCTCATGCGTTCTACTGGCACTCGTCATTACGTGGAAAAGCCATCCACGTTGTATAATTACTATTCTATTAAACTACCTGTAGTAACGCCGCTGTTACGTTATTTTTATTCAGCAACATACTCTTTCTATCATTGCAAGTTTACATATACAACCTGTAAGTTGTTGGACTACCAGCAGCAGTGCCGTGCTGCTTTTAGACAAAGGGTACGATCAGGATTATGTGTTATTAATCTATAATGTTTAATGATCGAATTTATCAATTATATTCCCAGAAAATGTATAGTTCACAAAAGAGCAAAGTACTTTTAGATAAAAGATGAAAATTTCTCATTTTTGCTGCACAATATTTTTCTGTTTTTGTCACACGTATGACATTACTAGTTTTCCCAATCACACATTATTTCAAAGTATTGCCAATGGATTTTATCAAAAAAATTGCAATTTTGCTTTCACTGTTTTGTTTTCAGATAAAGCCAACTTTTCAAGACATGGCATTATAAGGAATCGCCGACATTTCAATTACTTTGTACACCATGTATATAACATTCTTCTCTTCCCCGATGATGTGAATATATTCACGAATCAGAAAAACATTAATGGAGATCTAAATTATCCTTTTGGGTAAATTTCTACCTACGCCATTGATTAAACCAAAATTATCGTAAAAATCCATACAATTAACACCTACCTACCATAGCGGTATACTATTAAAGTTCAAACATTAAGGTATAATAAAACATTCTGTAGTACTCCACCCTCCGGTTATTAGCAGGATATATACAATAGAGCCGGATCCGCCTTTTTATTCTTATAAAATAGTACCTGATGCTTAAATGAGTTAAACAGGCAATGTTCTGGCTCTTTATTGTTTTTTGATTGTGGTTTTATAACAATTTAAATTTTTATGTTCGATATATACGTAAAGAGTGTGAAATATTTTATTATGATAATTAAGAAGACGTGTAAGATTGTAGGTATCTAATAAAAGTGTTGAATTTCTAGGTGAAATAAGTACCCCTAATAACACAGAAACATCCTTCTGGGACAATAGAAACATACTAACAACATCCCCATTTCCCTCGAAACATCCCTAGGATGTTTCTGGTAACAGCCATGTTTTAACGTTCTACAAACACCCCGGTAGGATGTTTCTAAGATGACATAGGATGTATCTGTTGACGGAAGAACAGGAAACAATTAGAATCAATTGGTTTTAAAAAAACTCTAAACCGGCTTAACGCAAGAAACTCGAAAAACTTAATACTGTATTGTCAGTGCGTGATGAATCCTGGATTTACTCTTATGAATCCGAAAATAAACGTCAGTCGTCTGTTTGGGTGTTCCAAGATGAACCAAAACCGACGAAGTGTGAACCGTTCTCGAAGTGTTTCCAAAAAGATGGTGGCGACATTTGTCTCAAAAGCTGTTCATGTAGCAACAATTCCTCTGCAAGATCAAAGAACTGTTACTGCTGATTGGTACATATCGATTTGTTTGTCATGAGGAATTGCTGAGTTTCGAAAAACCAGCCCCCAACTACGAATGATCCTATAAGACAAAGCAAGTGAGTGGAATAACTGCTTCCAGAATTGGTTCTAAAGGATGCAAAAATGTATTTCTTCTCGTGGAGAATACTTTGAAAAACAATGGTGTTCAAAAGTTATCTACTGCTTTTTCTTATCTACTAAGACAATGCCAGCGAGTGGAATAACTGCTTCCAGAATTGGTACTAAAGGATGCAAAAATGTATTTCTCTTCGTGGAGAATTCTTTGAAAAACAATAGTGTTCAAAAGTTATCTAATGTTTTTTCTTATCTACTAAGACAATGCAAGCGAGTGGAATAACTGCTTCCAGAATTGGTTCTAAAGGATGCAAAAATGTATTTCTCTTCGTGGAGAATACTTTGAAAAACAATGGTGTTCAAAAGTTATCTACTGTTTTTTCTTATCTACTAAGACAATGCAAGCGAGTGGAATTACTGCTTCCAGAATTGGTTCTAAAGGATGCAAAAATGTATTTCTCTTCGTGGAGAATACTTTGAAAAACAATAGTGTTCAAAAGTTATCTACTGTTTTTTCTTATCTACTAAGACAATGCAAGCGAGTGGAATAACTGCTTCCAGAATTGGTTCTAAAGGATGCAAAAATGTATTTCTCTTCGTGGAGAATACTTTGAAAAACAATGGTCTTCAAAAGTTATCTACTGTTTTTTCTTATCTACTAAGACAATGCAAGCGAGTGGAATAACTGCTTCCAGAATTGGTACTAAAGGATGCAAAAATGTATTTCTTCTCGTGGAGAATACTTTGAAAAACAATGGTGTTCAAAAGTTATCTACTGCTTTTTCTTATCTACTAAGACAATGCCAGCGAGTGGAATAACTGCTTCCAGAATTGGTACTAAAGGATGCAAAAATGTATTTCTTCTCGTGGAGAATACTTTGAAAAACAATAGTGTTCAAAAGTTATCTACTGTTTTTTCTTATCTACTAAGACAATGCCAGCGAGTGAAATAATTGCTTCCAGAATTGGTACTAAAGGATGCAAAAATGTATTTCTTCTCGTGGAGAATACTTTGAAAAACAATGGTGTTCAAAAGTTATCTACTGCTTTTTCTTATCTACTAAGACAATGCCAGCGAGTGGAATAACTGCTTCCAGAATTGGTACTAAAGGATGCAAAAATGTATTTCTCTTCGTGGAGAATTCTTTGAAAAACAATAGTGTTCAAAAGTTATCTAATGTTTTTTCTTATCTACTAAGACAATGCAAGCGAGTGGAATAACTGCTTCCAGAATTGGTTCTAAAGGATGCAAAAATGTATTTCTCTTCGTGGAGAATACTTTGAAAAACAATGGTGTTCAAAAGTTATCTACTGTTTTTTCTTATCTACTAAGACAATGCAAGCGAGTGGAATTACTGCTTCCAGAATTGGTTCTGAAGGATGCAAAAATGTATTTCTCTTCGTGGAGAATACTTTGAAAAACAATGGTGTTCAAAAGTTATCTACTGTTTTTTCTTATCTACTAAGACAATGCAAGCGAGTGGAATAACTGATTCCAGAATTGGTTCTAAAGGATGCAAAAATGTATTTCTCTTCGTGGAGAATACTTTGAAAAACAATGGTCTTCAAAAGTTATCTACTGTTTTTTCTTATCTACTAAGACAATGCAAGCGAGTGGAATAACTGCTTCCAGAATTGGTTCTAAAGGATGCAAAAATGTATTTCTCTTCGTGGAGGATACTTTGAAAAACAATGGTGTTCAAAAGTTATCTACTGTTTTTTCTTATCTACTAAGGCAATGCAAGCGAGTGGAATAACTGCTTCCAGAATTGGTTCTAAAGGATGCAAAAATGTATTTCTCTTCGTGGAGAATACTTTGAAAAACAATGGTCTTCAAAAGTTATCTACTGTTTTTTCTTATCTACTAAGACAATGCAAGCGAGTGGAATAACTGCTTCCAGAATTGGTTCTAAAGGATGCAAAAATGTATTTCTCTTCGTGGAGAATACTTTGAAAAACAATAGTGTTCAAAAGTTATCTACTGTTTTTTCTTATCTACTAAGACAATGCAAGCGAGTGGAATAACTGCTTCCAGAATTGGTTCTAAAGGATGCAAAAATGTATTTCTCTTCGTGGAGAATACTTTGAAAAACAATGGTGTTCAAAAGTTATCTACTGTTTTTTCTTATCTACAAAGACAATGCAAGCGAGTGGAATAACTGCTTCCAGAATTGGTTTTAAAGGATGCAAAAATGTATTTCTCTTCGTGGAGAATACTTTGAAAAACAATGGTCTTCAAAAGTTATCTACTGTTTTTTCTTATCTACTAAGACAATGCAAGCGAGTGGAATAACTGCTTCCAGAATTGGTTCTAAAAAGGATGCAAAAATGTATTTCTCTTCGTGGAGAATACTTTGAAAAACAATGGTCTTCAAAAGTTATCTACTGTTTTTTCTTATCTACTAAGACAATGCAAGCGAGTGGAATAACTGCTTCCAGAATTGGTTCTAAAGGATGCAAAAATGTATTTCTCTTCGTGGAGAATACTTTGAAAAACAATGGTGTTCAAAAGTTATCTACTGTTTTTTCTTATCTACTAAGACAATGCAAGCGAGTGGAATAACTGCTTCCAGAATTGGTTTTAAAGGATGCAAAAATGTATTTCTCTTCGTGGAGAATACTTTGAAAAACAATAGTGTTCAAAAGTTATCTACTGTTTTTTCTTATCTACTAAGACAATGCAAGCGAGTGGAATAACTGCTTCCAGAATTGGTTCTAAAGGATGCAAAAATGTATTTCTCTTCGTGGAGAATACTTTGAAAAACAATAGTGTTCAAAAGTTATCTACTGTTTTTTCTTATCTACTAAGACAATGCAAGCGAGTGGAATAACTGCTTCCAGAATTGGTTCTAAAGGATGCAAAAATGTATTTCTCTTCGTGGAGAATACTTTGAAAAACAATGGTGTTCAAAAGTTATCTACTGTTTTTTCTTATCTACAAAGACAATGCAAGCGAGTGGAATAACTGCTTCCAGAATTGGTTTTAAAGGATGCAAAAATGTATTTCTCTTCGTGGAGAATACTTTGAAAAACAATAGTGTTCAAAAGTTATCTACTGTTTTTTCTTATCTACTAAGACAATGCAAGCGAGTGGAATAACTGCTTCCAGAATTGGTTCTAAAGGATGCAAAAATGTATTTCTCTTCGTGGAGAATACTTTGAAAAACAATAGTGTTCAAAAGTTATCTACTGTTTTTTCTTATCTACTAAGACAATGCAAGCGAGTGGAATAACTGCTTCCAGAATTGGTTCTAAAGGATGCAAAAATGTATTTCTCTTCGTGGAGAATACTTTGAAAAACAATGGTGTTCAAAAGTTATCTACTGTTTTTTCTTATCTACTAAGACAATGCAAGCGAGTGGAATAACTGCTTCCAGAATTGGTTTTAAAGGATGCAAAAATGTATTTCTCTTCGTGGAGAATACTTTGAAAAACAATGGTCTTCAAAAGTTATCTACTGTTTTTTCTTATCTACTAAGACAATGCAAGCGAGTGGAATAACTGCTTCCAGAATTGGTTCTAAAAAGGATGCAAAAATGTATTTCTCTTCGTGGAGAATACTTTGAAAAACAATGGTCTTCAAAAGTTATCTACTGTTTTTTCTTATCTACTAAGACAATGCAAGCGAGTGGAATAACTGCTTCCAGAATTGGTTCTAAAGGATGCAAAAATGTATTTCTCTTCGTGGAGAATACTTTGAAAAACAATGGTGTTCAAAAGTTATCTACTGTTTTTTCTTATCTACTAAGACAATGCAAGCGAGTGGAATAACTGCTTCCAGAATTGGTTTTAAAGGATGCAAAAATGTATTTCTCTTCGTGGAGAATACTTTGAAAAACAATAGTGTTCAAAAGTTATCTACTGTTTTTTCTTATCTACTAAGACAATGCAAGCGAGTGGAATAACTGCTTCCAGAATTGGTTTTAAAGGATGCAAAAATGTATTTCTCTTCGTGGAGAATACTTTGAAAAACAATAGTGTTCAAAAGTTATCTACTGTTTTTTCTTATCTACTAAGACAATGCAAGCGAGTGGAATAACTGCTTCCAGAATTGGTTCTAAAGGATGCAAAAATGTATTTCTCTTCGTGGAGAATACTTTGAAAAACAATAGTGTTCAAAAGTTATCTACTGTTTTTTCTTATCTACTAAGACAATGCAAGCGAGTGGAATAACTGCTTCCAGAATTGGTTCTAAAGGATGCAAAAATGTATTTCTCTTCGTGGAGAATACTTTGAAAAACAATAGTGTTCAAAAGTTATCTACTGTTTTTTCTTATCTACTAAGACAATGCAAGCGAGTGGAATAACTGCTTCCAGAATTGGTTTTAAAGGATGCAAAAATGTATTTCTCTTCGTGGAGAATACTTTGAAAAACAATAGTGTTCAAAAGTTATCTACTGTTTTTTCTTATCTACTAAGACAATGCAAGCGAGTGGAATAACTGCTTCCAGAATTGGTTTTAAAGGATGCAAAAATGTATTTCTCTTCGTGGAGAATACTTTGAAAAACAATAGTGTTCAAAAGTTATCTACTGTTTTTTCTTATCTACTAAGACAATGCAAGCGAGTGGAATAACTGCTTCCAGAATTGGTTCTAAAGGATGCAAAAATGTATTTCTCTTCGTGGAGAATACTTTGAAAAACAATAGTGTTCAAAAGTTATCTACTGTTTTTTCTTATCTACTAAGACAATGCAAGCGAGTGGAATAACTGCTTCCAGAATTGGTTCTAAAGGATGCAAAAATGTATTTCTCTTCGTGGAGAATACTTTGAAAAACAATAGTGTTCAAAAGTTATCTACTGTTTTTTCTTATCTACTAAGACAATGCAAGCGAGTGGAATAACTGCTTCCAGAATTGGTTCTAAAGGATGCAAAAATGTATTTCTCTTCGTGGAGAATACTTTGAAAAACAATAGTGTTCAAAAGTTATCTACTGTTTTTTCTTATCTACTAAGACAATGCAAGCGAGTGGAATAACTGCTTCCAGAATTGGTTCTAAAGGATGCAAAAATGTATTTCTCTTCGTGGAGAATACTTTGAAAAACAATGGTGTTCAAAAGTTATCTACTGTTTTTTCTTATCTACAAAGACAATGCAAGCGAGTGGAATAACTGCTTCCAGAATTGGTTTTAAAGGATGCAAAAATGTATTTCTCTTCGTGGAGAATACTTTGAAAAACAATGGTCTTCAAAAGTTATCTACTGTTTTTTCTTATCTACTAAGACAATGCAAGCGAGTGGAATAACTGCTTCCAGAATTGGTTCTAAAAAGGATGCAAAAATGTATTTCTCTTCGTGGAGAATACTTTGAAAAACAATGGTCTTCAAAAGTTATCTACTGTTTTTTCTTATCTACTAAGACAATGCAAGCGAGTGGAATAACTGCTTCCAGAATTGGTTCTAAAGGATGCAAAAATGTATTTCTCTTCGTGGAGAATACTTTGAAAAACAATGGTGTTCAAAAGTTATCTACTGTTTTTTCTTATCTACTAAGACAATGCAAGCGAGTGGAATAACTGCTTCCAGAATTGGTTTTAAAGGATGCAAAAATGTATTTCTCTTCGTGGAAAATACTTTGAAAAACAATAGTGTTCAAAAGTTATCTACTGTTTTTTCTTATCTACTAAGACAATGCAAGCGAGTGGAATAACTGCTTCCAGAATTGGTTCTAAAGGATGCAAAAATGTATTTCTCTTCGTGGAGAATACTTTGAAAAACAATAGTGTTCAAAAGTTATCTACTGTTTTTTCTTATCTACTAAGACAATGCAAGCGAGTGGAATAACTGCTTCCAGAATTGGTTCTAAAGGATGCAAAAATGTATTTCTCTTCGTGGAGAATACTTTGAAAAACAATAGTGTTCAAAAGTTATCTACTGTTTTTTCTTATCTACTAAGACAATGCAAGCGAGTGGAATAACTGCTTCCAGAATTGGTTTTAAAGGATGCAAAAATGTATTTCTCTTCGTGGAGAATACTTTGAAAAACAATAGTGTTCAAAAGTTATCTACTGTTTTTTCTTATCTACTAAGACAATGCAAGCGAGTGGAATAACTGCTTCCAGAATTGGTTCTAAAGGATGCAAAAATGTATTTCTCTTCGTGGAGAATACTTTGAAAAACAATAGTGTTCAAAAGTTATCTACTGCTTTTTCTAGCTCTATATATGCAAAATATAAAATACAACCCTCTACCATCAACTATCGAAGATGTCGTAAAACGAAACAATTCTCTTATATATCCTTTACCCTGTCCTTGTGCCTCCCAACCCCATCGTCGCTGACAAGTATTTTATTTTACGCTACCTTACGCGGCCTTACATGAGCTGGTATAAGTTTTTAATGCCTTTATAAATGTGAAATGTTAAGGGTTGTGTACAAAATATGACAGGCGGTACATTAAAATGCATTTATCAGCTTAATTTACACGTATTTAGGGTTATGTAAAAAGTTTTTTAAGCATTTGGTTAAAAGGGTTTCGAGATTTTGGGAAATTCTTCTATTGTTGCATTTTTGCCGGTAACTTTGCCACATACCCAAATTTTTTATATTATTTTCAGACAACTATGGGTCGTCAGTACAAGAAGAAGTTGGGTGCGAGGCGCTATCGTAATTATACGGAGGAAACACTAAACCAAGCAATCAAAGCAGTTCAAAATAGAAATCTTTCAATTCTGGCGGCTTCCGAATTGTACAACATTTCCAGAAGAACTCTGTGGACTAAGATTAACAGAAGACATATGGGAAAACCCGGAGGTATTGATGACCTACTAGTTACATCAGAATACGGATGTCCGCAGACCTGTTTGGACCTAAGGATGTGTGTAAAACGTTTTTTGGACAAAGAAGGTCGGAGAGTGCCCCAATTTACATTAAACCTCCCAGGAAAGGATTGGTGCCAAAATTTCATTGAGAGATATAACCATCTATTAACCATCTATTAAGCTGAAAAATCCGACGATGAAATTAATGCCTATTTTGACAATTTAGAAATAAGTTGAGACGACGTTCCACCAGGAAATGTTTTGAATTACGACGAAACGAACCTATCGGATGACCCCGGTTCACGCAAATGCATATTTAGAAGAGGAACCAAATACCCGAAGAGTGTGATGAATGTATCAAAGTCAGCCACATCAGTAATGTTTTCGATCACCGGAGATGGAAGAAGTTTACCGGCATACGTGGTTTACAAAGCTGAAAGGTTGTATGATCAGTGGACTTTAGGTGGTCCGAGCAAGGCGAGGTATAGTTAATCGTAGTAGATCAGGATGGTTCGATGGAGTTTGTTTTGAGGACTGGTTCACCACAATTGCACTTCCCTGTGCCAAAAATAAGGACGAAAAATCTTTCATCACATTTTAATATGAATATTATCACTGCTTGTCAAAGATTTGTTCTTCTACCACCTAGCTCTATCCATCTAACGCAGCCGCTAGATGTTGGTTATTACGGCTCCTTAAAGCGTTGCTGGAAAAAGCTCCTTACAAATTATAAACTTCAGAACCCACGAGAAAAAGCACTCAACAAAACCACATTTCCTAATTTATTAAAAAAGCTCGTCGATGATTTAAAGATGAGTGATGAGAAAAATATCCGAAGTGCCTTCAGGGCTACGGGGATCATTCCATTTAACAGAAATGAAGTCTTAAAAAGACTCCCTACTCAACGAACTAAAGAAAACTTAAGCCAAACAGTAAGTGATACTCTTACAATACTTGAAAGAGACCAGGTCGCCATCTGCATCTACAGTTCCAAGATGGAAAAAAATGTTAAGGGTAGAACCTGGCAAATCAGTGGGAACTAATGACTTTTTGAGGCAAAGTAACAACTTGGAAGGCAGTGATGATTCAAATAAAGAAAACGCACCATCTACATCTGTGAGCCAGGCAAATCTGGAAGACGTAAATGAAACCGAAAGTTTTTTAGAGGATGAAATGTTGGATAGAAATGTACAGTTCGAAGGTTTTGGAAGATGCAATTGAAGAAGATGACCTGCCTCTTATTTCACTCATCAACCAGAAAAAAACCTCCAATGGTGATTTTGTGATAGTAGCGTTCCCGACTAAGAAAACTGTCAAACATTATGTTAGAGAAGTTATAGAAATAGATGATGATGGGTTTGTAGTGAAGTATCTGAGGAGAAAGGAAAATAGATTTGTCTATCCCAGTGTTGACGACACATGATATGTAAAAGAAATGGATGTTGTCAAGAAATTAGAGAAAGAGAGGGGATATTTTTGTTTTAATATTGACTTAAGTTTATATAATATTAATTAGCTTGTTTTTTGGACGTGTTTGCAAATGTGTTTAGTCCTTTATTTGATCTCAGAGCCATTTTTAAGTTTAAAAATTAACGAAAGGACTGATGTTATGTATTTTTTATAAAGAATAATATTTTTTATTTTCCTATAGTTTGTTGTTTTATTTTAATACCTACCTTGTCTTCAAAAAACTTTTTTAAAACACTTTTGGTAGACAAAGACCTTTTACACTTCCTAAAATTGCTAAGAAGTCCATTTTAAAGGCAATGGCAATCTCACACCAATTTGCGGGTGACTTTGCCAAATATTGAAAAATTAAAAAAAAGTGTTGCGGAGTTTTTTTTAATATTTCTAATTACAGCAATTGATAGCTAAAATGTTGAAATTATACATAGTTTATGCTGGACTCATTTAACGAAAAAACGAAAAAATTAGAACAAGAAAACTATCAAAAGTGGTGCTCTACGGTACTAAATTTGCCATTCTCTAATTATCTTCACTAATCCTCAAATCAATCAATTTCTCTATTTACAGCCAATTGTACGAAAGCAAACTTTTCCAGTAAACGGGATATTTACCTAGTATTATTTTTCAAGAAGATTTTATTTGTGTATTGTACAAATAAACTCGTGTTAGTCTTAGGAAACGTATTTAAATTGTAGGTAGGACCGAGATATATGTTTTAGTTAATAGAATGTACAATGCAAACATGTCCAAATCTCTATACAATAGCTTGAAAGGAAATGAAACGGGTACACGACTAATAATTGCTTTGTCGTTAACTTTTGTGAAATCAACATACCTTTATCCTGTTTTCTTAAAAACTTTAGCAGGATTGATTTACTAAATTGACAGTAATGATAACGCATAACAAAAAAAGAAGAAGGAGACTAATTAGTAATTAGAGTACTTACTACGGATGGTGAGCTCACATATTTAAAGTAGAAAAGAAATTAACTAAAAGTATTTAAAAGAAAGAACAATATTAAGAGACGTCAAAAAATAATAGTTTAATACTATTATAACGTTTTACAAAATTTGAAAAATAATTATCAAAGAACAGACCGTTCACTAAGAAGCAACAACTACTTCTCGGGCAATATGCCCCGACAGACATTGAATTACACTTCTAAAGTAAACGGGGTTGGTATATCTGCAAGATATAACCAACCATTAGTATTAAACTATTATTTTTTGACGTCTATTGATCACGCTTTACTAAAATATGACATTTTTTTACATGTAACTGTAATTAAGTAAACAATATTAAGAGATAATGTGGAAATCTTTGGTAGACTTAATGACTTAACTATAAATTGTTACAGATCTCTTCAGCATTCCCATATTCAATGGAATTTATCGACTTTAAACAACAATCCAGGAAGAGGAATTAGGTCGGGCGCGAGATCTCCTTGTACAATAGCAAGACGAAGATATGGTTTGGAAAAAATCCAAGCAAAATTATGTAGACGTTCTATGGAAACAATGCCATATGTTCAAGCCGCAGCAACTTTGGCTTCCGAGACATGCAGAACGGTGTTTAAACACAGAAGATGGAACTGTTCATCAATTATTTCCGCTCCTTTTCTAACTCCAGATCTTACCAGAGGTGAATATGATCACAGTTTACACGGATTTTCAACAAAGTAGGCATTTTGTAGTTTGCGTTTTTATTTTCGTTATTCAAAGGTAGAAACCTCTAACTATTGATCGTTTTTAAACGGCAATGGCGTTGCATACAATTCTAGATGCATTAGTGATTCTACACACGAAATTGGCTAATGAACTAACGGAACGTCTATTGAAGGGATACAACTCCCGTTGAATGAAATCCGTTTTCACGGAAACTTTCTAATCTTTTCAGACAATTTTCTTTTATTTTCATATCAATGACGTGGAGAAACGGAAAGAAAAGTTCTTTCTACGTGGAATGGAAAGCAAAAAATACTTTTTTGTTTGTCAAAAGGGAGATAGAGCGAGTTGGATTGAAAGGAAATTGCAGCCATTCAAACTAGTAATTAAAAATAATCATTGCATGAAATTTCATTTGTGATAGGAACCGCTAGAATTTAAATTATAACTAGAAATAGACTGCTCCACAAAAGTTCACAAATATTGTGTTTTATTCACTGTTTTGTATACTTATCTGAGTAGTTTTTTTGTTTCCAGGTTTATTATTAGTATTATTATTACATATACACAAGGGCAGAGGAACTGCGCGCAGATTTCGAATTTATGAACTGAACTCCCTTATTAACTTTTGTGGAGCAGTTTATTTGACAGACTGTATTATTGAAAATTACTTTTCAGCTACTCGCGAACAAGCCTATGTGTATGCGCTCAGCTCAGCAGCTCTGATATATTCCATGGCCAGAGCGTGCTCAAGTGGATCTCTATACCATTGCACGTGTTCTAGTAAACCAAACACGATTCCATCTGGACAATTTCAATGGGGTGGATGTGGTGATAATGTTCAATGGGGTATCCAGTTCTCCAGAAGATTTATAGACAACGCGGAAAAGAGTACGTTGGATAGAAAAAATAGAGGACATAACAGTTTAAAGAAGGAAGAAAGAATGAAGAGAAATGGGGATGTAGGAGGAACAGAGAGAAATCCCATTGCAACTATTAATCTGCATAATAATAGAGTTGGAAGGAAGGTAACTTTTATTTTTATATTTTTCTGATAGTTGGCGCTGCAGTATATATGTGAATTCAACCAGTTATATATATGTGATATGTCCTGTAAAGTCAAAAACTGTTTACTTGACATTATTTTATTGTTTTCTATTGGTCTTTATTCAGTTATTGATGTTTTTCATGTGGTTATTTGTGACTTGTTGTAAATTTCAGGTCATGAGTGATAGCCTACGAATCCAATGTAAATGCCACGGCGTTTCAGGTTCATGCAATATCAAAACTTGTTGGAAAGCCCTGCCACCAATGTCTGAAATTGGTGTTAGATTGTTAGAAAAATATACCAATGCTCTTGAGGTCCCTGGTAATATAATAGATGATGGCATCGTCCTGGAAAATTTACCAAAGAACATAAATAAAAAATCTATTATGCAACTACTTGTTTATCTTTCCAAATCGCCAGATTATTGTACTAAAGATGAAAAATTGGGTAGCTTTGGAACAGTCGGAAGGTGAGTTTCATTTTTTGAAAGTAACCGGTTGAAGTTGTGATGTTCGCGAATAAACAGTTGATCTGTGGCTGCAAACTCATATCACCTACGTGACAAGGCAACTTCAACGACCTTATTGAAATTACCTATGCAGAGGCGTTGTTTGGTTATATTAGAGGAAACCATACTTGTTATTAACGTATTTACTTTAATTTTTAATAAAATTAGGAAGGTACACAACCTCAAATTGTCGTTTTAGCTGTTTAAAACTACAAACCATTCCAGAATGACGTCACTTACAGGTCAGCCATATTGTTCTGGAGGGCATGCACATATCATATTATATTTAGTTTTCATTGTTTACTGGTAAACAACGGATGACTATTAGACTTTAATTAGTAATAAGTTCTTAAAATTATCTAAAATGCCACCGTTTTGTAGTGTTGTTAAGTGTGGAATGCAGGAAGCAAGAGGTGTATCTTTTTTTCGATTTCCGGCTGTTTTAACCAAGCGAGGTGACTATTCCAATTGATCTCTCTGTGCACCTGAATCTGTTGCTCTTGACTTTCGTTGGAATCACATAACTCTTCTGTTGATTGATTTTTTCGTTGTCTGACATTTTAATTATTATTTAATTCAATTTCTGACTGCGCCATGTGTTATTTGTAAGGTTTTTATTATCTAATTGAAATACATATTACATTGACATTGTTCTACAAAGTCTGGCTGACAACCAACTGACTTACAGCACATGCCAAAACACACAAAGTTCAACTCCAACTAATCGGTTGCCCTCCAGAACAATATGGCCGACCTGTCAAAGTCATGTGTTCTGGAATGGTCTATTGCGCAAAGGAGCAAATAATCGCTCACATAAAAGTAAAATTTTTAACGTATGAAGACTTGGTGTGCAAAAACCGTAATTTGTTAAAACACAAGCTCCCAATTAATGAACTTCCCTAACTTTTGTAGTGCAGTTTATTTCACCTTGTATATTGAAACATTTATAGAATTACTAAAAATCAAAACAAAATCTTGTCGTACGTACACGAATTCAAGTAGATACAAAAAAAATAATAAAATACGCGGTACCTATACCTCAAAACAAAATACTACAAATTATTATAAAAAACATAATTACCTGTTGGAGATTTATACTGGTTAATTACGTCCAATAAAACTGGTTTAAATTAACTTTTATAGTGTCGTTTTTTTTTCTTTAAAAGCTCGGCGGAACTTAGGATTCCGTTACGGCTTGCTTTTTGCTAAATTATGAGGTATTTTATCACATAATTGCTCCGAATTAAATGAATTGTTGGGGAAACAAAAATTGTGGGTCATTATTCTAAATTAAAGTCTCTCGCCGAAGCGACGCGACGTGCAACCCCTAGTTTTAAATTTCAACTAAATGAATCAGGGAACATGGTTTGAATCTAAATAGTTTAATTAATTTTTTCGTTGACCTTTTATTAATTTCGATATTAATCAATTATTTTATTTAAAAAAGGATGCGTTAATGGACGTCATGAACGCACTCTTTTTCATTAACGCACTTTTTATGATTTTGACGTTTTGATGACATTTTGATATAGACAATATACCAATATCATTATGGATATTTTCCAAGTAGTTTGAAGTCATTTTGATGATATTTTTATATAAACAACCAGCTATAGTAATTCAGCAGGGTTTTCTAACTCCATAACTGCACAATTACGAATTTACAATAACTTTTTTGACAATTCGCATTTTATATTTTTCAATGATAACTGAGATTTTTAGCCAACGTGATTTTTACGTGAAATTGAAAATGTATGGAGTTAATGACATACTATACGTCATTGGTATGGAGTTGACATTATTATCTCATCCTGATAGTCTTTGTGGAAAAGTGAATTTTGTCACAAAAAAAGAGTTTACGGTCAACGAAAAAATATTGTAATCAACTCATTTGTTAATGGGCAATTAATAAACTCAACTATTAAAGGCACTCACTATCGCTCTGTCGCTCGTTCGTGCTGTAATCGTGTTTTGAGATGATTTAAAGTTAACTATGATATTTTAACTAAAATATTATATCCTGTAATAAACATTAAACATCACTTGTTTCAGACATTGCAACGTTACTTCTAGTGGTACAGAAAGCTGTAGACAATTATGTTGTGGAAGAGGATACAGGACAGTTGTGGAGGAGAAAATAGAGAGATGTCAATGTAAATTTTATAATTGTTGTTATGTCAAATGTAAAATTTGTCGAACTAAAACGAAGGTGTTTGAATGTTTATAAATATTATTGCTTATTGAAACAAAATATTAGGTATTCCTATGGTTAAAAAGTATTCATTTTCAGAAGATTGTCGTTTGTACAATTTTTCGCTGTTCATATTTCTAGAATTCTGTAAAAAAATATAAACAGTCCGCTTTAGAGATTTTTCGTCATAAATTTATTTTTACTCAGTTCTAACAAAAAATGTTCAAGTCCAATCGTTATTTAAGGCTGCGGTCAGTGTAGCAAAACTGCGTTCGCGTGCGGAAAAGTATCACTTTCCGCCCTATATAGTTTCCAGCAATTATTGTGGCGAATTAAAATCCATTGTTGCCAGAATTGTGATCTTTCTGTCAGTCGCAAACTGATACACTCTGCATGACATGGACGAGCGTATTAGGCAGTAGGTATAGACGAGGAAATAATCCGAGACCGGATATTCTCTGACCGCAGCCTTAGAATGGATGAGGTGGCTAGTTGGCCTATTCCACTGCGAAATTTTCAGATCTAATGTGGTTGCCTGAATCTAGATTACATTCTCCAGCCTGACTCTTTTTAAATAGCCAATCAGCCTCGAGACTGAACCTTTCATGTAATTTCTTGCCGATGGCTTCTCATCGCCTAGTACAAGAAACCTCACAATCGCCAGGCAGTCGATGTGCTTTGCAGTATCCCCCTCTAGGTGACAAAATTTGCACATGGCTTTGTCTGTCAACAGCATTAGCTTTGCGAGCTTAGATTGCCCTGTTAACATACCTACCACGACTTTGATAATTTTCCTATCTTCGCTTATTTGGTCTGCCCTGAATGTCCTCTAATAAACTGTTTCGCTTGTCTCAGTCCAGGTGAGACGATCCACTATTCTAGAAATTTCTGTGCCACCTACTTCCTTGTTGCCATATTTACTGTCGACTTTGCGACGCCGCAGAAAGGTTTCGGTCCAATGAATGGCATTAATGAGCCTTGTCTGGCCGTTTCATACACCAGTTCGTTGCTCTTATGACTCTCGTGCCCTGGTACCCAGGCTACCATGACCTTGCAATGGTCTCCAAGTGCGTTTAAGGCACCTATACTATCCCACTGTAGCCTTAGTCTAGCTCTAGAGCAAAGTACAAACCGCGACCACAATTGCATCTTGTATAAACAGTTTTCGAGCGTAAGAAAATAAAACAACAACAAACTTAAACTTATTTATTATTTAAGATCATTTACACGACTTAAGACCTGTAAATATCACACAAATCAATTTGGAAAATATGTACATAATTTATTCTACCTATCATAATTCTTGATGTTTATCAGTCCTACCTGTAACTAAAAAAAAATTATATCAGTAAAAATTATACCAAGAAAATTGTTTTATTCACCTTTTTCACTAACTTCGATATTTTCAGCTGGATCTGCGTCCAATACCCCGGAATCTATTTTCTTCTGCAAATTCCTCACGTCTTCATCGTACCCTTTCCATTCGGGAATGATTCTTACTGCAGCTGTTAGTTTAGCTTCCTTGGTCATTGGATTATTACACTATTAAAAAAATTATTTTATAATCGCGTTAAAAAGTTTTTCATTTAGTAAAAACTTACTAAATCTATAGTCTTCGCTCTCTCCTTGGATTCATCATCACACCAAGTTTCGCACCACAACCATTCTTGAGGCAACGACTTTATCGCTACCTGGTGGATCATATTATTTGGCAAGTCCTGATCTAAGTTCGAGAGACTATTAGGATCTTGACTAAGTGCCTGGTACTGACCTCTAAGTCTGTCACCAGCCGCTATCCTTCGGAATCTCTTAAGATCCACTATATATAAAGCAGATATGTGATACCTAAACAAAATACATCCAACTTTACACTTAGAATTTCCAATAAATCTGTTATATATTGGGATATGCTGAATTACCTTCTTCCCTGAAGATGGTTCCTCCAATACCCGTGTTTCCAGAAACGAAAGCCGTCCATTTCTTTACGGGATTCACAGAATGGTGTATACCCGTACGGAGCGCCACCTAAATCTAGCTGTTGAAGCTCTGTCAAATCAGCTCGTACAACCTACAACGATATAGGAAATTGAAGAAACAATAGATGATAATTAAAGGTGTATAAATATTAACCTGATCGGCATCTACGAAAATAATTTTCTTAACGTCCAGGGGGAACAAAACGTCCAAAAATAAGATTTTGTAACCCCAAATTATCCTTTGTTTTTCAGTTTGTTGATGTAACCATCTTGGCCATTTGTATTGAACCAATTCGTATTCGAAGCCATATTCTTTGGCCATGTAAGGCAGAAAGTCCTACAAAAATAATTGTTTGAACTAAATTCATATAAAAAATACGAGGAGAGCAAGGAGAATTCGTAAAAATATATCCAACTAATCCTATCGTCTTTAAAAATACATTTTACTGTTACATTTTTTTTATTCTCTTCTATATTAAGGAAGGTACTCTAGAAAGACCAATTAACTGGGAAAAAAATTCACAATACTTCAACCGGAAGGATTTTCATTTTATAAATCGTCAAAGTAGAAATATAGGAAACTTTCAAAAAATTAACATCAAAAAAGTGTCTCCAGAATGTCTTTCCCCAATAGGACGAACATCGATTCCCATCGTCAAATCTTATCCCGGAAATTCTAAGCTTTGGTTCGACCTCATGCAGTTGCAGAAGGTTGTTGCCGTCGCCTCCGGAAGTATACCTTTATATCACTAATGATTCTGAAAGAGGCGAAAAGGGACAAATGAACTACTTTTGAAACATATATTACCTTGACTTGAGGAGAGAGATAGTTTTTGAGGAACCAAAATTTAACGGGCGTTTTGGTGTGTTTTAAAACTGAGAGCATCATGATTCGTAGGAATCTTTCATATAAATGTCCGGAAGCAAGTGAAAATATGTTCAATTTTTCCTCAGGTTCATCTTCGTTACTTTTAAACGAGCTAAAATCAATTTAAATAAATTACAATCTAAATTCAACTAAATGGTTACTTTTTACTGGTATTAAACCGTTTGAAAAGGCTTACCTTGCAATAGAATTCCAAATTCCATTGCCATTATCATCATCTGATAACAAATCGATGTTCATTTTATCTGGTTTCTTCTGTACTCTCAATTTAACGATATGGGATCTTAGTGAACTAATAAGTACTTTTATATCAGTTGAATTTTCGGGGGTGTCGCTTCCATCATGGCTACAACAAGATAAATTATCCAGTTTTTTAAGTTCAACATCTCCGTCTTGTAGTTTCTCGAACGCTCGAGAACTGTATTAGCCCGTTTAGTGAGAATGGGCGTGTGTGGGTGCATATTGAAAGGGGGTATACATTGTATAGAATATTTAGGGGGATGGTTAGGCGATAATATGGATTTAGTGTATAGATAAAACTGGCAAACTCAGAACAATTGAGAAAAATCGAAATAAAAAAAAACCTAAACACGGAATTAATTGTAGCACCAAGAAAACGTTTGGAATTGAAATCGGTTGAGCGGTGGTCGAACAGAATGACACGGGATTGTTACAAGCAAGAATTTGAAGTATTTACCTGACTATATCATAAATGTCGGCGCTCCTGCCTTGTCTTAATTTCAGGATCCAAGCACCTGGATTGGCTTTTAATTGGAAGTAACCCAAATTGGCCATAACTATAGTATCTAAAATAACCGGTTGACTATCTGTACCAAGCGTTATCTGTAAACCTCTCGGAGGACTGCCACTGTTTTGTTCGAAACAATGTCCTTCTAAAAGGAGGTATTCCAATTCGTATTCGCTACAATGAAAAAAAAAATACCGTTCAACCGCAAATTGCAACTAAAAGCGCAAAATTTCGTACCTATGGACGTTGCTTTCGACATTTTCCAGTCGTATGTTGTCTAAATCGTAGACGGATCGTACAACTTCGACTAACCAATTTTCCGGTACGTGGTAGTTTTGTGTTAAAATCGGCGATGTTGGCATGTTGTTGAATCTCGCTATAGGACCTGGTAATTGTTTGCCATCTTCTCCAAATTGGATTTCTGATTCTAATACAAATCGATAAAAGCTGAAAAAACGTATGGTTATTCAAGTTATTACAAGAAAAATGTTTTTTAATGGAAAAAAGACAACTCTTCAACGTCACAACATTGGTGACGTCACACACTTGCGGCGTCTGCCGCCGCCGTTGCATCACTCTACGTGTTGGAGTAGTATTTGGGAAACTTCAGTTGACAACATGAGTCTTACTTTACAAGAAACAGTGAGTATAATCTATGATCTACACAAGCAAAAAAAATCGCGTTCAGTCGGACTCATCGGTTGGAACTAAGTACAAAACATGTTGGAAGTCAGCAGTTGAGTCCGTCTGAACGCATTGCTGCAAGTTAGTGGTGGAACATAACCTAACTTTCCAATAATATTCTTCCAGTTTCATTGGATAGAATAATTTAATGATTTATTACTACTCTGTAATCTTCCAAGTTTATTTCAATTATTGTTGTTTATTTCCAAAAACACAACGTAATCTAACTTTGACAGCGCCAAAGATGACTAAATAAATTTTCTGTTATCCTTGACAGCGCTGAGTATACAGAGCGCAAATAATTGCCGCTGCGTCTGATACTCAACAGTTGAGAGGCAGCATCCCGTCTGAACGCAACCGCAGAGTCAGCAACTCAACCGTTGAGCCCGTCTGAACGCGCCCATTGAGTAAACCCTTTACAAAGTACGAGAGAACATCTCATCCAATCTCGCCCGGTTGAGCTACAAGTGTGAACACGCTCATTTAAACATTAGGTTTCATCAAAACTGCCTAATCTTGCAGCCGGACTATTTCCTGAGCATGCACAAAACTGATACATTGATAGCTCTACGATACGGGTTACTCCGTAGGATTCTGTATTGCTATGCAATCCGCAAGAATGTGGATGGAGGTTTCTTCTTGCAATCCACAGAATCTACATTCTTCTTGCTCCACTATTTTCAGCTTTTTAAGGTGCCCATTCAGGCGACAATGTTTCGCTAGGACACCTGTCAAAACTCTTAGTGCAGTTTTACTCTGGATTAGGCATTCATTTGCTCTCACCTTGTTGCAGTCTCCCAAGAGTATCTTTGATTGTCTAAGCCCTATTAGATCATCCAATTGTCAGATCTTCTCCTCTTTTTGGCGTTGCCTATTTTTTCCAAAATTGCATTGGAGCTGATACCGCAGAAGGGTTCCAAAACCTCTCTTAAGACAAGTTAATTTCAATGTGGCAAAAATGAAAGCCAAAAACAAACAAAAATCCCCAAGTTTTAAGGGGACCAAACAACAAGAAACAAAACAATAAATACTTTAAAATAAAGACACCTTTGAAAATTATCAGATTTGGAGAAATCTGAAACCAGTCTGCAACTGCTCTGTTGAAACAGCTGTAGTACTAGTGAAGTTTGTCACAGTCAGTACTAAACTTAACCTGACATTTGTATTGAGACGGAGGTAGACGATTCAAACTTAACCTGCCATTTGTATTGAGACAGAGGTAGACGATTCAAATTGCCGTTAAAAAAACATTACTCAAGTAAGAACGTGCTATCTCCGTCACTCATGTTTTTTTAAAACTATTATGTTCTACTCCGGAGCACCCTACGACATGATATGTAAAACATCGACCAAACTGTCAGGGATTGTTGTTGCAACGCGAAAATGCAGCTGTGCTTGTTCATAACAATCACTGATGGTTCTTATGTTGGAAGGAACTTATGAACTTATGAAACCTGGAAATAATGAACTAAAAAAGGTAGAAACGGTTGAAAAGCACACAATACACCTATTTCCTCGCGTACTTCTACCAAAATCAACCCAAAAATATTTCCATCTAGCCTAATCTATTAACACAAAATCATCGCAAATAAAATTTAAACTGAAGAAAACTTACCTTTTAACTGGCATATCACTATTCTTTTCCACACTATTCAGAAACACTCTAATATTACAATTCAATACTTCTTGCATAACTTGTAAGATGGGACCCAATTTTTGGGCTCCCCTCGAAACGGGATCGACGATTGCGGTGATATCGAATGCGACTCGGTCGGGATGAGCAGCGGGAATTTTTATGGCGGAATGTTCGTCTCCAGAAAAGGTAATTTCGAATCTGGATCTAGTTTGAGGTCGCGCGATAAGCAGAGAAATTATTTTCAATAAAGAGTTGCTGGTTATATCTGAGAACAATTAAAATATATATTTATATGTTGTAAGAGCAAGCGATAAACGTATAAATTACCTTCTTCTTCATCGACGTCTTTATCCAAGGCAGTTTTAATTTTTTCCCAATAAGTACTCGAACTGTATCGGTCTAGTAGACTAAAATCCTCCGAATTAAAATCTTCATTATCATCTAAAGGTCCTAGAACTCTTCCATTAGCTATAACCGCTCTCTGGCTCTCTTTTAAATGTAATACTCTCTGGCAATAAATTCTCAACATTTTAAGGTTTAATTCCTGTGTATCAACTTTGGACCTAACACCATCCTTGAATTTAAGTATAAATGTTAGAGAAAAAAATTTATAAAATTACAAAAAACTTACTGGGATATCCAATTTTTCACCTTTTTCTAATTTTTCAGCGGCGTTGTCACCTTTCAAAAGAGATACTACGAAGGAAAGTGCTTTTTCTGGAGGTAGTTCTTGCAAAGCTGCTAGCACGATCTTGTTTAATTTATTGTCTTTTCCACCATTAACGTTAGGCAAAAAGCTTACTCTGACGTGACTTTCTGATTTCTAAATAAAATACAATTCTATTATATTGTATCTTGATTGAAAACATATACAGGGAGCGGCAGATAAAGCGTCGTTTAGAAATATCTTGAGAAGTAAAGGTGTCTGAAAAGTGACATTTGTAAGGTGCAGATTTTAAGAGTGAACTATTAAATGAAAAATACTGCCGTATTTTTTAATGGGAGACCCTGTGTGTATATATTTATTTTATTTATTTATCTTTATTTACGTTATTTTGAACAATTTTTGTTAATAGTTTAGCCGTTCTTTAGTTAAAATTCATTTGTATCATAACTAAGACTTTTTCACAATGTACCGGGTGGGCAAATAAGAATGGCCATTACTCACATCTTGATATCGGATTGTAGTACAGTTTTGGAAAGAAAATTCTATGATAAAGGTTGCGTATCCAAGTGTAAAGGTAAGTGTCCGATCTGCCTAGTGGGTGCTTACCTTAACAGGACACTTCTGTCTTAATGGACATATAAAGAAGCTTGAACAAGAAGAGAAAGAAGAATAAAGATCCTGTGGAATGGGAGGAATATACATAATTGAGGAATGTATGGCATAACACCAGGAAAACTACTGGATAGAAGAGGAAAGTTCGCCAAAACTGAAGCCTTGAAGAAAGAGGACTAAAAAAACTACTTATCTCTGGGACGTTCCACATGAGCTAAGTAGAAGAATGTTTTTTAGTTGAATTTGTTTAGTGTATAAATAAATTAAAAATTAACTTGAAATATTACCAAGTGTTCTAAGGCATCTTTCAATAATCCTCGCGACTTTTTGCAGCTCAAATCTCCAATAACCCAGTAGGTCATCGAATGATAGTTGCTTCCTTTTTTTGGTACTGAAAAATATCTCAAATTTTCAATTGCGGTGGCGGTCATATCTCTTGCACTGAGTTTTAATAGCATTTCCAAATTATTCGTACTACTTGGTGTACCTAAAAATATTTTAATAAGATCTATACAAGTACTACAAATAAATTTAACCTACCTGTCATATCGAGATGAGTGGATCTTTCTTTATTCAAAATTCTATCGTTTAATCTAGGCATCACTTTCGGTTGATTCATGATGTGTTCTATGACATCGTCGGCATCTGACAACTTGCCTCTGTAAACGCTTTTTTGAAAATTGGGAGTTTGCGACATAACTTCTTGAAGAATAGTTTCTTCGAAATCATCCAGGTTAATTTGATTCTGAGGAAGAGGTATACCGTTCAAAAGTGCCTGAGGAAATGTTTTAAGACCTGTTCGTTCGATAAAGTCCTCGGATAGTTGCCTTCCAAAATCATAAACAGAATCTTCACCTATAAAATGTGTAAATTAAAATACATTCTATTTAATACTGTAGGATATAAAATATACCTAAAATATCAACGGGATCTTCATCATAATCTGTTTTAAGTTTGTTTTTAATATCGTCAATGGTGAGTTTGTCTTGAGCGGACTGCAATAGAGTTCTGACAAAAGTTAATGCAGTAGGAGCATCTTTACTTTGTGTAACGTAGTTAAGAGCACACTGCATCGCTACTCCAACGTCTTCCAAGCCTGTCACATCGGTATTAGCAGTTACGTTGAAAACTAACCCTACTCGAATGGGTGCAGTATGCACAACAAATGATTCGACTAATTTCAATAGACCCGAGGATGATTTTTCTGTTGGATCAATGATAAGAACCTAGAGCAATGGTAAATAATTAATAAATTTTTCCAGGGACTCCTACTTTCAATGCACTTACCAGGTTGTACAAATTTCTTCTTATTTGCCGTAACATACCAGGGAATGTTGGTCGCAATAGCTCCATCAATGATCTTGACCACATTCCATATCTTTAAAGACAATTTTCCATATATTACTTGGACAAAAGAATTCATTATTATATACAATACTTACTTTGAATCTCGTTCAATGTCATTAATCCAATTTATTGCGGAATCTCTAATGTCAATAGCAAAATCTTGTCCACTACTATCTTCTTCAAAGTCTAGTTCCAACAAAGAGGACATTCTTTTATTTCCCACACCTAATGCATGTAATCCTTCCATGGTTCTGAGTTCTTGACGTAACACTTCTAAGATACCGTAAACATCAACTAAGTCAATGTCATAGAACATTCCATTTATAAAGAGGGCAGTATCGGAAGGTTGTAAATTAAGATTGGCGCCAAATAGTTCACTATTTCGCTTCATTTCTGCTTTTAAATCAGAGTTTACGATAGTTTTTGCTAATCCTTTAGCCTAAAATTAAAAAAAATGTATAGTACTGTGAAAAACAAACCAAAAAATTAATATTACCTGCATAGGAAAGTTTTGGGCTGTGTTAGTGAGTATTTTTAAAGCTTCGTCTTTAGGAGCATTCATAATTCTCTCAGCTGCTTGTAAACTTAATTCTTGAAACTGCCAAACTTTAAGAGGTGCTAGTTCACTAGAAGTATCTTCTAGATGTGTTTTAAATTTATCCAACTGATTAATTAAATGAGGGAAAATTTCTCTAAAAATTATATATTACATAAGAAAAGAAAAAATAGATGTCATATTAGAAACTCAATGAAAAAATCTTACTTCAATTTTTTAAAATCAAATCCCTCAAATTCGGTATCTTCCTCTTCTTGAGAAGCTTCTGCAGAGTTCTTATCTTCGTGAACTTCGGTATCATCTTGGGCTTTGTATTCAGTTGACTTCATTTGTAGTTCAACCCCATAGCCAGACAATCTTAATTTTTTTGAATCATTTTCCTAAAAAGTTCCATTGTGAGATAACCCAACATCCATGATACTTGCTTTTTTTTATAAATTTTAAAAGTGCAACTAGATATGGTAATTTCTGACAAAAACAATTCAAAGAACATAATTACGTGATAGTAGTTTTAAAATATTACTAAAAAGGGGGATAATTTATTTTGAAGGGGTCCTTTTTACCTTGACATAGTGTCGAATGATATAATCAATTTTTCCTTCAATAGCTGCTTTCTTTAGAAGCTCATGGAATTTACCAAATGATTCACTGCCAATTTGTCCATAAAGTACTGCAACTAAAGAGTGATTTGCAGAGCCTGGATAGTGGTTATCTATTCTATAGACATCTGTATTTTTGTGATTTTCATTGGGCTGAAAAACAAATAAATCATCTATTAAAGATACTGATTGAATTAAATACACAATTAATATTTTTTTTTAAGAATTTGTAAGACTTACCCCATTTAATAGATATTTTGCCTCCTCTACATTACATACCATAGAACCTCCAATATCAACAATACTTTGACAATCTGGCATATGTAACTCTTGTGCTATTTGCCCAAACATTTGTACTTTTGGTGAGTAAATATGTAAAGACAACCCCAATTTTAATACTGACAATTGTGAATGAGTTAAAAATTTCGAAGCATGTTTAATGATTATCTGGTACTGTTCAAATTCATTTTCTGCAAAAATCAATGTTAGATATAAGTAATGTGAATACACAAAATATTATACAATATATTACTTGTAGATGATAGTGGTGGATCTAATGAGCTTATTGAATCCACGAAGCCCCAAAAGAAGTCGATATTTTCGTCTGCCAAATACTCCGCAGTTTCTAAGACTATTGGCGTTGATTGCCATTTGGCTTCAAGAAGGGTTGTTACGGATTTAGATTTTTTAGATTTTCCCTCAACATGTTCTTGTATATTTAGTAAAAATAATATACTTATGGTTATTGGTAAGAATTGCATCCTAGAAGAGATAAACATAACCTAAAGCTATCCGGAATGTTTATTAAACATTCAACTTACCTATACAAATTATATAAATAATTGAAGTATATACTACTGTGATAAACCTATTATAACCTGAGCATCTGCAGAAGAATGGAAATTAGTATTAGATGGGAAATAAATTTAAATATTAACACTTTAATAACATTTTAACCAACAACTGACACCGCTTAATGTGAATTTGTTGTCAATTTTGAACCAATCATGTGGAGCCACCGCATGAAGTAAGGTGTCAAAAAATAATCTTCTTTTATTAATGTCTATTAATCTCTTACAGCAGGACATACAGCTACTCGAGGGAGAAAATTCTTAAGCCTTTGTTGTTTTGATGTTTCCGGGAATTTCAAATTTTCCTTTTTTCAAATAAGGGAAAACTAATCTCCTCTTTCATTTTGGTTTCTTTAGTACACGTTTTGGTACCTTTATTGACACTTGAATACACATCAGCACTTTGTCCCGTTATTATCTTCTTATTGACTTTCTCGAGCTCTACTGCATTTTTGTTCCCGGAAGTTAAAGTAAACTAGATTTCCTGGGAGCTTTCCCAGTAACGCTCCCTTTCCAGATATCGAAAACGAGTCCAGGACGTGGTGGACTGGAACAGAGAATCCCGATTCGGCACCCCCATTATTTAGAATTCTGTCCATTTCCCGAGAGCCTATTTTCCAAACTCGGGGAGCTTATTTTCTCGACTCAGCATCCCCACTTTTTAGAATTCTGCCAATTTCTTCAAAATCATAACCTTATTTTTCCTTGGTTAAAACAGATCATTGGTTAATTTATCGAGAAGGGCAAGGAAAATGATTGAAAAAGCCATAGCTTAACTTACGCGGCCATTTTTCAACACTGTTTACCTTCTTCAATCATTTTCCACGCCCTTCTCGATAAATTACGAGAGCTTCTAAATAGCGGAGGGAAAATAGGGGGGGAAATAGAAGGGAAAATATGCTCTCGTAATATTTAGTCTAGAGATGGGGAGTTTTGGTTTGAATTTAGGGGTTTTTGGAATTGCTGTTGGCATCACTGGATTTGAAATGTAGGGAACTACCGGTGAGTACGGTATACGGTAGTCGGCACTGAAACAATGTATTTGTTAAATTCATAGTAGCAAATTTTGAGTATTAGTTAAAAAGAAGTGAGTGATTTTATTTATGGATACATAATAGATTCATCAGTGTTATTAGATGCGGAGACGGAATTTTCAAATGTGCTCCTAGAACTCGAAGACATTTCGGTTACAGTTGAAAGTTTGTTTAAAATCAATTGCAGAAGTTAAAGAACGTGTTCGTCTCCCTTGCCGCCTTTCTCCTTTGATTAGGCATATGTCGGCTTATGCCATATACACCAATGTCGGAAACCCGTCTATATGAGTGATATAATTTACTTCGAATGAATCACAATTCATTCTCTTTGTTCGCGATCATATACAATATTCATTATTATAAATCCATTGTTGTTTCTATTAGTATAAATAATATATTAATAGTATAATAAATAGTGTCTTGTTTTTTATACTGATTTACGAGTACCGGTGAGTTCTAGTTCTGGAAGACATTTCGATTGCGCTACCCTCGGAATTTTATGTTAATTTTAAATTCATTTGATAGCTTCAATAAAACAAACAATATCTTTTTTTAAACTATTAATTTAGGAATAAAGTATTGGTTTTCTTATTTCACCGGTTGATTAAGGAAGATATTTATTATAATTACACATATAGTTACACTTACTCTTAGACACTTACATACACAGTCACACACTTGCCCACAAAGTTACAGGAACACACACACACTCACTCAGTAGTTACTGACTCACTAGCTCTGTAGTCAGTCACTCACTCAGTAGTCACTCACTAAACTCAGTAGACCAACTCACTCACCAACTCAGTAGTCATGTCTGCAGTAAGTAGTTACTCAGCAGTTACTCAAAATAGTCTCTCAGCAGTCACTTGGCAGTGTCTCAATAGTCATTCGGCAGTTACTAGATAGGTTCTGATCAAATTCTCCGTAGACGTATAGTCTTATTAGTCTCGTCTGAGTAGTGGCTATTTAGTAAGCACTCAGCAATCCTTTGCACTCCTAGTAACTCGATAGCCACTCAGCATTCACTCCAGTAACTCAGAAGTCACTAAGTAGCCATTCAGCAGTAAGTCATCAGTCAGTAGTTACTCTGTCACTCACACACTCACTCACTAAAGCAGTAGTCACTTTACTCACTAACTCAGTAGTCTCACTCACTAACTCAGTAGTCGCTCATTCACTAACTCAGTAGTCAATCATCAGACATTCACATACATTCACTCATATGTACCTACTGGATAATTATATTTATTGATTGCTTTTTTCTGTTTAGTTTTGTTTGGAAATAGTAGAGTTTCTAAGTGTCATTGTATAATCGTTTTTTTGTATATTGTATGTAGGTACATGTATTGACCTTTAAAGGAACGTTAAAAACTGTTGAGCAATAAATGTTATTGTTTTTATTATCATTATTATTATACACCCACTTTCTTACACTCAATCATTCACATTTACACACACATACTAACACTCACTGCGTCTATTATTTTTGAAAGTATTTTCAAAATTTTGTTGTTATAAATAATTTGAGTTAATCCGGAACATAAATTTCGTTGAAAATATTGAGATTTTTTCTAGTTTCTCTTTTCAGAATGGCGGAGCTCTTCCATGGTTTCTTCTCCTTCTAAACAACTGCAACATATTATTTATTATAACATACTAACCTGGATGACATTTTTTCAATTGTTTTCTTAGATTACTAACGTCGTAAAACGATTTGTCATATAAGTACCGTGATCATGAAATGCGCATGAGGAACAGAGGGTTGGAAAGTATGCAAGAGGTTCAGAAAATTATGTTTGGTCTACCACTAGCATTCTTAGAAAGGGAGCAACGGCTATAGTGCATCATGGAGTAAATGAAGTTAATGGTGAACCAGTAGGTTTCAAAACATTCAATAATATCAGCACTCTTCGACTACAAGAAATACAACGTGGAGAATTTGAAGTTTTACAAAAAGTTAATCATGAAAATATAGTCAAATTTCTTGCAATTGGAGCTAGGAGCTAGCTTCGCACTCGTCTAAAATTCTGTCGAAATGTTTTTGGCAAGACATAACTGTAGACCTTCGTATTTTCCATTACGTAGAAACAAATACATTTGGCAGCACAAAATAGAACTAATTACTTTACCACCAAAAGATCACAATTTTCAAAGACGAGGACAAAAACGGACTTCTTGTCCACATAATTTACCACTTCTATGTCCTAACCTCACTTACCTTATAAGTGAAGCGTGACCTGTCAAATGTGCTAGCCAACCAATAAAACATCATGAACTCAAAGTGTATTCAAAGCTGTTTTTGTTCTGCCGTCAGATGTTCGGAATCTATCGATAACTCGTGCCCTCCCAATTTGTCAAGAAATTGGAATACATGGAGTTCGGTCTCCATGGTTTCAATATAAAATTCCCATAGACCTTTACCAGAGACAACTTCCAAAATTACTGCTTCGAGGAACGCCTTCTAGTGGAGAGTAGCTAAACTACAGAGGGCATGGTTGTAGCAGTAAATAGAGGAATTTATGTGTGTAAAAGCCATAGCCAAACCCCCTTCGAATGACAGGTACAGCCCCCAATTTTTTAAATGGGAAGTACGGGCTTGTGATATATCGTTTGAAAGGTCTTTTCATTCTCCATTCAAAAATGTTTTCAAGTTTACTGCAACAGAATAGAATAAAATAAAATCATGTGGTTACCGAAATTCGCTACAATACAATCAAAAACTAAAATGTAATGCAAAACGTAATAAAATGTAAAACACTAAAAAGAACTATGAATGTCAATGAAGTAGATGTTCAAAATGTTCACCGCGAACGTTTTGGCAACATCCTAATCTTAAATAAAACTGTCTTCTAACATTATTTAACATATCAGGCGTGATCGACCTAATCGCAAGCGTTATTCGTTCTTTTAAGTCATTTAAATCAATAGGTTTAGTTTTGTACAGAACGCTCTTCACATATCCCCATAAAAAGAAATCTAATGGTATAAGATCAGGTGATCGCGCTGGCTATTCTATCCATTCTCCCCTCCCTATCCACCGATTGGGAAATATTGCATCGAGGTACTGCCAGACATTGTGTTGGTAATACGGTGTTGCTCCATCCTGCTAAAACCATATCGTATTCACTGGAACTTAAGGGTTTCCTGGATCAGGATATAAATTTGACAAACTTGGAATGACATCATTTTGAAGTAGTGCCAAATAATGATCGCCATTCAAATTGCCCTCAATGAAGAAGGGACCAATGATATGGTTTCCAATAATCTCTGCCCAAACAATAACCTTTTGAGGGTACTGCGTGTGTTCTTCTCTCATCCAGTGAGGATTTTCCGTTCACCAGTAGCTGCAACTTTGCCGATTAGCATGATCGTTTAGTGATGGAAAAGTGCACTCATCAAAAAACATAACGTCTTCTAATTGGATAATATTGTTATCCAACATGTCCATCATTCGCTCACAAAAATTAGTTCTTCTATCAAAATCGTCTCCCATCAGCTCCTGAGTAGGTATCATTTTATAGGGATGCATTTTATTTTCTTTTAATATGTTTACTATCGATGCATGGCTAACATTGAATGTAGTGGATGCCTGTCTGCTCGATATGTATGTGGGTTTTCCTCAAACTCAAGCCTCACATCACTCATTGAAGTGGCAGCAGCTGGTAAATCAGGAAATTTCTCATGAAATAGGCGAGTTACTTCCTGTTGTGTTCGGGTTTTATCTCCGTAACCAATCATTTGTAAAACTGTTATTTGATGCATTTCCGTTAATCTAACTATTTTTCAGAATTTCAAAGTAAAATTATAATACTGACAACTGACAACTTAAATGACAACTTATAAAGTTATAAATTTATACTTATATAATAGAATATAGTTGAGGTCGTCAATGCCGTATAAGTTATTTCATTGATGACGTACCATAACCTCACTTTTACTTTTCCTCCCTAGGGAGGAAAAGTACGACTTTGCTCCCTACAATGATGCCAGGAAATGTATACTTTGGATAGAGGTCGGGAGAGTCCAACATTGTCTTTAGAATCTATATGTTAAACTGGCGAGGATGGAATGTTTCTTGTTACAGCAACACATATATACTGTGACTAAAATGAGCTTTGTCTTTTTCTAGGCACAGTAAGGATTCCAGTTCGAAGGACCTCTGCTTGCCTCAAACCTTTGTCATTTGTCGTCTATCTACTCCGAGATAATTATCTTTGTTTTTTTTTCAGGATCACTATAATACACAAACATTATGTAACCCTCTTTTCACCTTGTTCAGATTTGAACGGATTCCCAGTCGAGGCTCGGTGCCTATGAACTAGGACCTCCTTTCCTGGCAAGTCAATCCACTATTTTTTCACCCAGAGAGACCGGAATCCATACCAGAACAAACAAACTTATTGATTACACTCAGTTGGTTTAGCTGTTATTGAAGTCTGGGGTATCTTTTTATTACCTGTTAGAGCAGCTGTTCTCCAGCATCCACTTAACGCACAGATCAATGGCGAAAACTTCCGCTTGAAAGGCTTTCAATAAGTTCAGTCTTTGGTTGGCTGCACAAGGCGGATCCGTCCATAAACCAGTTCACGTCCGATGTCCACCACAAGCAGGGACGATCGATTTTTCTTCCATTCTTCCATAGCTGGAAGAATGTTTTTTAAGGTCAGTGGCTGTGAATTTTTAGTGAGCAAGTAATCCAAAGAGCTCTGTAGCACTTAGCTCACTTTGCATGTCCCTTTTCTCATCACAAAACCCACCATACATTTTTGAAGCTTGCTTCTTATTGCACGACATAGCACTTTTGGGAAGGCTAGTCAAAAATAATCAAAAATTTGGACACTAACGTTGCCACGGAAACTCTTTAAAGTATTTTTAATGGATACTATCTAAAAAGCACATTGCTATGGTTTTTGCTTACTTTCTTATTATCAAGACCTTAACGGTAAATACGTTTTGGGTATATTGTAATAAGTTTTGAGTATATTATAGCGAATTTCGGTTGAATAGAGAATGAATAGACCTTTCAAACGATATATTAAGCCTATAATTCCCATTTAAAAAATTAAGGGTTATACCTGTCATTCGAAGGACATTTTCACGTCGAAGAATGTCAATTTATGATTTAAATTTGACGTGGTTCGGGATTTTTCATAAATATGCACAGTAACCGAAATAATGAATTTATTCCGTTTGGCTTTTACACAGTGTATAATTAATTAGCAAGGTTTGTAATTTTCTTTCCAGCTGGCAGCACTGAATACCAGAATTCCAAGTATTTTACTTAATTACCTTTTTAACTGAGCTTTTAGATAATTACCAATTACCATTAAAGTAAAGACTCCGCAATTGTTGTTATTTATTGTCAATTGTGTTTAACAACATTAAACAGTACTAGTTTGAATTATTTATTTCATCGTTTTCAATATTATAATACTTTTCACTAATAAAAAAAACTTTCAACCTTAAATCAATATTTTGGTGACTTATACATTAGGTTTATATTAAATTCCTGCAAACTTAATCGCTATACATTGGACGTTTCCATAAAAATATAGAGAAGGGTAATATTTTAACGTCAAAAGTTTCATTTGTGAATTTTTTATTTTTGAGGAATTCAATCTCGTATATGTATTTGTGGATGAGTTTTAAATTCAACTATTTTTCGATGTTTTTTTTGGTTTTTAAATAAATATGTTGCATGTTGCAACAATAATTAAGTATTCACCAAAAGTTAGAGAGAGAACTGTTCAAACACAAAATATTCTGCAGCCAAGTTACAGTTAATCTTCTCTATTACAAACAAATATTTACCACATTATTAAGCTTTACTTTTTGTAAAATTAAATCGAATGAAAAATGTCCTTTTTTTTTAATTTGGAATACTTTTAAAACCTTAGATACGCTTACAGAACTAAATTGTACTAATTTCTTTTTTTTTACTTTTTAAAAAACTGTTTTCATCCGATTATATTTATCATGCTCACTTATATACAGACAAAAAGGCTTTATAAAAAAACCTGGTCGTACCAGTCAAGTTTTTTAATAATATCTATAACTACTTTTTATATACACTAACAACAACATCATATTGTATAAAATGTTTTTATTTTTTTTATGCACTCAGTCATTTACAAGTGTACACACAACAAACAGAAAGATGTAGGTTGGGGTGAACATATCTGACCAGCAGAGACATACCAATTAAAGTATTTAACACAAAATAGTTTTAATAAAACTAATGGGATTATGACAAAACATAAGATTGGATCAAACAAAAAGGGCAAATTAGAACAGCTGAAAAAATCTAAGTAGGTATATAAAATTCAAGCCAATTAGAACAGTGAAAGTTTTTCTTCACAGTAGTGGTAGTAGTAAATCTTCCTTTTTGTACTGATCTATTTTCTTGCCTTTTTGTTTGAAGACAGCTATCTTACATTGTTTTGTCACTGCATTATCAGGAGGATGCTGGTTTTTTTTTAGGCTTCATAATATACATATTAACACCTACTGACTATTTTGTGTAGATTCCAATGTGGTACAGATCTTAACTGTCAAAATTCACTTGAGCTTTCTATAAATTCTAAGTATGAAAAATCACATTTCATCTAAATTAAATAAAAATATATTTATACTATTATTTAATATAACAACAACAATGCTAACACTAGCAACAATAAGTATATATTTTTAACTTTTTAACAATTACAACAATGCAAAGCAGATTTTTCATTTGTATAATATGTAAATTAAACTTTACACATTGTGAAATATTAATTTACCGAAAAGTACAAACTCTTTTGTTTAAAAAAAATTGTAACTTGTAAGAATATTAAGGCTATGGTCCGAAAGTAACTAACCGTAACCACGGTTAACCGCTTCGTTTGACAGAATGAAACTTAAAAATCTTGTTGTATTCGGGACACAAAACCGGCAAAAGTACGGAACGAAAATATAAGCTTAAATATATTCCCAAAACGACCCCGGATTATGTATTTTGTTGTTTATTACTTCAAAAAACAGTTTTTGGAATTTTTGAGTTGTTTTTAAACAGAGTAGTGGAATTGTATACTTTTGGAGAATTTCGAGAGAATTTTCGAATGTCTAGACTAACTTTTGAC
Source organism: Lochmaea crataegi (assembly GCA_947563755.1). Lineage (NCBI taxonomy): Eukaryota > Metazoa > Arthropoda > Insecta > Coleoptera > Chrysomelidae > Lochmaea > Lochmaea crataegi. The sequence goes on from OX387434.1 coordinate 9,432,870, forward strand.
CATATGCTGTCGTTAGTTAGGGACAAATTGGTTCCTGATAATAACATGGGAAGAAATCCTGTTTTTGCAAAAAATCAGTTTCGTTTTTTTTTTCCATGGTCGAATAATCAACAAATAATGAAAATCATAAACAATGCATGACAGATGACAGTCGAAACCAGAAGTAACCGGGCTCCTAAGGCTGGTTACTAGTTTGACAGTTCATTAACCGTATTTCAGGAAACCGTGTTCCAAAACTAACCAGATTTTCAGCAACCACTACTTTTTACTTACTTTCGAGACGGTAAACTGCAAACCAGTTACTTTCGGACCATAGCCTAAATTAAAATAAGTTGACAGTGATAATATATATCTATATCTATATAAGCAAGATTCCTGTTTTTTGGTGCATTTATTCATCGAACAAATTTTTTTATTTGATTACCTACAATAATAAATTGTGTATCTAGCAGTGAAAGCAATACATTTCGGTACGTCAACAAGCATTGAGGTCTGTGAATGTGCTTTTACTACGAGGTACACATACTATTTTTTCTGAAATCGTAACATAAATGAAAGAATTTATGACAACCACTGTTTGTTTATTGTTGAGACAAAAACCAGAGATTTAAACAAGTCTGACTGGTCGGATGTAAATAGAAATGCACCTTTAACCCACGCTGAATTGACACTACACACGTTTGCGACAGATACAAAGAACTAAATAAAGTTAGGTTAGGTCATAGAGAAATAATTAAGAGAGGTTTTAAAACATATGGAAGGTGCTGGAACAATGTTTGTGCGCAACCTGTAGCGCATGGCGCTTCAAGGCAACTAACTGAACTAACAAACCCCGCCTCCCACTATGAAACTTGTCATTTTTGACATTATTTAAATTTGAGGTTGGTGGTATGATTGATTTTATTTCACCTAAATTTGGCTGTATTCCTTATACACTTGTGCTGAATATTTAGATCAGATTATACGTCAAATACTTGATGTGTCTATTCATTTAATAATCAGAAATAATTACGATAATGTATATAGAAATTTTCAAAACAAATCACAAAAAAAATTCAGTATTTATCTTGGAAACCATTGCATGCTATAAAAATCATAGATCTTTAATAAATATTGTCAAGATAAAACTAGTTCCACATATTTTTCTTCATGCTTAGGTACTATGTATATTATAAATTGCTTTACATTTTTGTTATTGTTTTATTTATTCTTAAATCCTTAATGCTGTTTTTTATAGAAATAAGTGTTGTTTTTTCATTGAAATCTAGTTTGTTTAAACTTAAGACTAAAACTGTGATTTATTTGATTAAAAAAGTTTTTTTTTATTTTGCTACTATCATTGTTTAAGTCTACAATGATACTATCATTCCCTATAATATTTTTATATACCTAATACAATATTTGCAGCTGAATGATTTAGCGCAATAATGTTATATGATAATGTAGTCTTAAAAGACTAAAAAACAATTTAAAAATTCAAAAAGCCCGCGTCTTAAGTGATAGTTCATACCTGTAGCCACACTTTTAACACCTCTCTTATTATTTCTCTATGGGTTAGGTTGGGGTTATTGTTTGGTTTGTTGTCAGCAATATAGATTTATTTAGCGCCCTCTTTAGCGTAATTGAAAAGACACTGTTAATGTTTTTATTAATACTCCCAGTATATACTTTTCGGTGAATTATACTTTAATTTTATTTATTTATGACTTTTATTTAGACCCTTCCTAAGGTAACAATTATACAACATTCGGGAAGTTAGAACACCATAATATATATTTTAGAAAAAGTAAATAAACTTGGGAATTATATACATACGTCAGCTTATTTTTTTCTTCAAAAATTTATATGAATTGGTAAATAGTTGTATTTAATTTAAATGTACAGTAGCTGCAATCAGTTCATATTTGTAATGAAACATTTTACGCTCCATTTTGCATTGTTGAAGGCAATTCACATATATTATATTATATTATTCTTTATTGAGCCACATTCAACAAAATTAATACAGCTAAAATTATGTAATATAATACTGTTGAGACAAAAGTATTATTATACCTTTTGCTTTCAATTAATAATTTTATTAGATATTGCACGTTAAGTTGAAATATTGGGACAGTCCGTCGCATTTTCCTAAAAATTGTGGTAAATATTTGTTTTTTAAAAATTAGCCTAAATTTAATTTAATGTTAAGTGTATCTATATTTATTATATAGAAGTATATAAAATTTATGAATTATTACGTTTTTATGGAAACGTTTGAAAATTTACATGGGTATTATTAATAGGATATTCTAGAAATATCTATATTTTTTATATTAAATTTATGTTAATTGTAATGAAATTAAAAACTTCAATATTGATGTTAGTATTGTCCATAATCTTAACATGAATTCCAGGCAATCATAAATAAGGTTGTGTTAATGTTTTTATAGTAATTATTATTTAGTAAATAAAAGTTATAAAATTCACGGGTCCTATCTTTTCTATTAAAGTAAAATTCCCACTGAATTTGTGCAAGTATACATCTGTTGGAAAAACTATGCAAAGCCCAGCCCTTCATACCAGCTCGATGATAACAAAGCTAGATTTAATTTACTTTTATGCCTTCAGAGATATTTTTACCGAATTTGCATGGTTAAGAGCCCTTTCAGACTTAAAATCTGAATCCGGATAACCAGATTAAAAATTTTAGAATCTATATTTACTAGTTCTATTGCTAGCTACAGAATTCGCTCTAAGAACTCTATCAGCCGTAAGTTTCATTCGGGTTCGTGCAAATAGTGTTCTAGAACTGTGCGGAGTTTGCGCAGTCGAACGGCTATTGGTTAAGCAAACGCCCAACCAGAGTAAAACACTCAGTAGCGTGCAAGCTGTAGTTGTGTTATAAGATGTGAGATCAAAGTAGAAACAATTGAAGACAATCAGCTGTAGGTGAAATGGGTTTTTTTAGGGACAGCCTATTATTATTTAAATCAGGAAGCAAGTCTGGAGATTATCACGACAAGATGAATTCTCGAAAATGCAGGAAATGGGTAGAAAAAAACGTATCGCGACTACTGTATATTATTCACATAGGTATATGTAATATCGCTCATTCGAAACAATATATAGTGACACAACTCAAAATATATCCGTTTTGTGGTATTTAGTCAATTGGGCTTAAAATACATTAAAGAATTTTGTTGAACCAAAGGAACTAACAAGAAAAATCACCGCATGGATCCCACAAACAAGGGAAAGACCGAAAGAAAAATGGGGCAATCAAATAATCGAAGATATTAAAATACTTAAAATTAGAAACTGGAATAAACCTTTCCAGGACAGGAAAAAATGGAGAGAAATCGTAGACAAGGCAAAAAAACATACCAAGATATAAAAGAAAAATTCAGCATGAGAGAACAAAGCGGAGTGATTGACCGCAATAAAGGAATCATAAGAGCTCCAAAAAGGACTCAATGGTCGTCAGTATATTTGCTGAATATGAGATTTGCGAATCTGGGATTGATAATCTACGCCTGAAAGGGATCTTAAAATCATCAATAAGACTTTTTCATAGATTGTTTTGACTTTTACTTAGGTTGATAAAAGTTTATTAGTGTAGCAAGTAGTTTTATAGGAAGATCCACTAAAGATTATGTTAAAATGGATCCTGACTTCCTGACGTGATAGCGGTTCTAAGTCTGAAGAAAATATTGTAAAGTTACTAAAAATTGGACATGCTGAATTTCATAAATACACATTTTTATTGGGGAAACGTTTACTTTTTTTCAAACTACAAAAAATAAATATTTTGAATCAAATAATAGATCAAGATATTTGTGAATATATACATTTACAATAAATCAAATATTGACGTTTTTAAATAATGAAATTTCTTTAATAATAAAGATGGTTTCTAGAATGTCCAACCATTTCATATTTCATAGCTTTTGCAGATGTATCTAACGAACACGGCTAGTAATATGACACCACTAGCGACAATCTTGTTATTGCAGACGATTCTACAACTAGAATCGCCTCCAATTTATTTACCATATTGTAATAATATATTTTTGATTTCTGTACTAAAATTTACGCACACAAACAATTTCACAATTTTCTTAATTATAAAATCATGGACCTGACAGTTTTATTTAACAATATTTTGAATACAGTTGTATATATAACATAAATAAACTACATGTTTTCAAATATTTGGTACTGCTGGGGAATATTTCAATCTTTATAAAATATCATTAATGTAATTATATTTGATATAGTTCTTTCATTGTCTAAGTTTAGACAATGGATATTTTCAGCGTTTTTGAGCCGTCACTGAAATATGTTAAAAATGTGATACTTATATTCACGAGAGTTTCTTATTAATGAGAATAAGTAATTTTACGTAGTTATATAATAAAATATATCTGTAATTCTGCGTTTTGCAATTAAAAATACTTTATTTATTGGTTAGTATATCTACAAAATGGTGAATAGTTGTGTAGTATGCAAAAAAAATGTATAAGTAGTGTTTACAATACATCGTTTCACAGGTAAGCAACAAGTTCTGAAAGTACCAATGTACTTCATTTGATATATAAAAACTATTCACCCATTTTAATAAGAATACAATAAGTTTTGCATGGTATTGTTGCATTGTTGGTATTAATTTAAGTAAAATTTGGGTTCCTAGAAATGCAAATCAACTTCAGCGATGTAAAAATATCATTGGGGAATAGAATATTCCCTAGGAAGCTAGACTATGTTCTAGCCATTTCATTCCAAGTAGTGATATAATGGTTGGGCCATGTGAAAAAAATGTCTTACATCAGGAGCAGAGCCAGTATAAAATCTGGTGGACGGTAACTAAAATTTATACCTCGAGTAATAAATAAATCTAAGATAAGTATTTCCATTATAGATACTCTAAAATTTTAATTATTGAGTCAATTCAACCATTAACTACACGCGCCGGTATATAAAATGCACCAGCTTTACTTAAATCGATATTATTTGTAGACATATAATGGGGAGGCACATGAGCAGGACCCATGGGAAGGCACGTGAGCAAGACCCATGGGGAAGCAGATGAGCAGAACTGGTTGACCTACTTTCATTCTGTATATAATGAAAGAGCACCTGTTCATATTCTTCATCCTCATTCTTGAAGCGAAGTTCCTCAGGAAGTAAGTGATTGTATTCATACATCCATCTTTCCAAATCTAAGTGTTTTAATAACTGCACTAAACATACAATGCAAATTAATCCTTTAAGAAAATTTTTGCAAGCGTTAGCTCCTTTTCTATACATCTTCGCCTGCTGCATACAATCTTCCTCTGTATATATTCTCCCCCTACCATATATCTGCTCCCGATCAAACATTTGTTGTTGTTTGTTAAACGCATATACTAAAGTTTGCACTGCTTCTTCCATTTTGATACAAACACATAATTGACTCGCCCCCGTATAATATACTTGTCCCCCTCCTGTTACATAAAAGTTCAACTGGCTCATTAATATCTTAGAGGTCATATGCGGCCAGATTGGTGCTCTCTCATTATATACAGAATGAAAGTAGGTCAACCAGTTCTGCTCATCTGCTTCCCCATGGGTCTTGCTCACGTGCCTCTCCATGGGTCCTGCTCATCTGCCTCCCCATTATATGTCTACTATTATTTTCCTAAAAAATTCGATAGTGACCCCATCTATCGTCTAACCCTTCACGATAGTGCCTACCATCATATCTGACATGAAATTTGACATGCGATAACTGGTATACAAGTTAACCGTTGGCAAAAGATCTTTTGAAAGATAAAGTTTTAGTCGGTACATTGAAGAAAAATAAAAGAGAGTTGCCAGCTGACTCCATACCTAGCAAAACAGGACTAGAAGGTTCGTCTGCATTTGGTTTCCAAAAGGATGTCACAGTAGTGCCTTGTGTCCCTAAACAGAAGAGAGCCGTTATTTTACTTTCTACCATGCACTATGATGGTTCCATAGATGCCGTAACTAATAAGCCATATATTATTCTATTATTCTCTCTCTTTCCAAGATAACAAGAAGATGGCCCTTAGTAATTGTAGTATATGAAGGAAACCATTTTTTGGTTTAATTAATGTTTTAACACGTTGAGTACGACCGTCCACCATAGTGGCCACAAAAATTCGTAAAAATGTACCGCGGCCACTATAATGGACAGTATTTTATACTATTTTAATGGATCGTTGAATTGCTGCTGCACAAAATAGAAGATTTGAATCATTAGTACGGTATACAAAAAGGGTAGGGAACACACCCCGTGCAGTACCTGCACAAAGTACACTATTCTTTATTTAACACGTGGTGCACGAGTGTCTTGTTCAAGATCAACCGGTATTTGGCAATTGCAAGTGAGAAATTGCCTTGAAAAACTATTATGGATGATGGGGATAAACCAGGGTAAGTAGAATTTACATTGGTTTTCACAAAAAGGGTATTTTTCATGTTTTTGCAACATGGCATGATACTGGCCATTGGTACATTATAAATTATATACATTAAAATGTACCAGTGGCCAATATAATGGCTCAAGGTCATATGTAGACATTATATTAATCATATCTGTCAAAGTTTCATCTAATTATGTCAATCCGTTCTAAAGTTACCCATTGCGGTACATCCGTAAGGAACTGGCTTAAGCATTGGTGGTACTCAATGTGTTAATGAATGGTGCATAAAATACACCACGCGTGTACTTGAGATACATTTTAGGGCGCATGTAGGTTAAACACTTCCCCACACGGCACTGTTGTTGTAAATTGCGACCTTTGCTGAGTGTATTGCTATCCCTGTTTTGGAATGAAAGAATCGATTTAGATGTTGGTTACAAAGTGTGTTGTCAGTATAGGTTTTTTTTTATTATCGCATGAACCCATAGAGGGACAGTGTATCAAAGGTAGTTTTTAAATTTTCTTGACAATATTAATTTCATTAAGATACATTAAAATGTTATTGTAAGAACAGCTTGGTCTAATGATTTAGTAATCTTAAGTACAGCTCTTTCTGTGTTGACTTTGGGGCAGTTAGTCATTAAATGTTTTACCGTTTCTTTTATTCCACCATTTTCACATCTTTCGTAATAAGGTATGAATGAGTAAAATTTGTGTGCCAGAGTCTGAGAGGTGTTACTAGCTTTGTTCGTAGAGCGATCAGCAACCGTTTCCAACTGCAAATCGCATGCGCATTGAATATTTGGCGTTCGTAGAAGAATCACTGACAGTTTCCAATTATTAGTTGGGTGTTCGTAGTAAAAAAATAAGTGATTGCCAACTGATTGGGAATAGTTGGAAAAATCTCTGACTATTCTCCAAATTTTTAATCACGGTCATGCGCACTTTGAATATTGTTCATAATAAAATCATAATCAGCCATATATATAACCTAACCAATTTTTTTTTGTGTTTTCGGTTTTTGTATGTTTTTTGGATTTAGGTGGGTACATATTACGAAAATATAAAATAATTTTTAAATAAATTGCTCTTTAAAATTGTAGATTCTTCTGATTACAGTGATTCTTCCGACGCTTTTTTAGAAAGCGATATTTCGTCATCAAGTTCAAGTAGTGATACTGACGAATACGATGTATTGAATCGTCAACCGAAACATCGGAATGAAAATTTTTTTAACCACGCTATTGGCGAATACAGCGATCTTGAATTCTTCGAATATTTTCGGATATATAGGACAGTAGCAAATGATCTGGCTACCAAACTTAAAGAAAAGACCGTATTATATTCTTCTTTTTTTGTCCCTTTATCTAAATTTTCATAACAGAACCAGAAGAATCACTAACTCTTCGAAATGCGTTCGTAGAACATTAAAATGGATAGCAAATCCCAAACCGTTGGAGGCGGCGCATGCGCAGTATGAAATAATCACCAACCGTTGCAAACTCTCTCTACGAACAAACCTACTATCACTTGGGATCAACGGTTCACAGGGAGATCTGGCCACTGCTTCACTGTTGGTTTCGTTCTTCTCAGATGTGATATCGAGTCGTTCCATCGAGATTGGCATTTTTGATTTAATATGAGTTTTTGCATCTCTTTTTACAATGTCTGTTACTCTGATAGAATCCTTTGCGTTAGGTGCTTCACGAGCACATTTATCCGCCTCTTCGTTGAGAAGGGACCCAGATAAAAGCAATTTTTTGTCCTTATTTCGGCTTTCTAGTAGTGCCCTTTGAACTTTCGCTGTTATAATGTTAGTAAGGTAGATGTGGCTTATTGTTTGTAGTGAACTAAGGGAGTCGGTGAGTATGACTGCTTTCTCTATTTGGGAGCCATTCATTTCAGTGATCGCACAGAATAATGCATATAGTTCGGCTCTGTAGACATTGCATTCGATTGGTAATGTGAAAGTTTTCCTTGTTGTTGGTAATATTACTGCTGCTCCTACTCCTTCATCAGATTTTGACGCATCTGTGTGAATTTGAGTAAATTCGTTGTCTTTACTTAAGATGATCTTGAGATTTTGTAATATCATTTGATGACTGGTTGTATATTTGATAAACTCTTTTAATCTTGTAATGATTTTTGGAGTTTTCACAGTCCATGGTGGTGTGGAGGGGGAGGTTCGAACGTTGAGGGTAGACAAATGGGTAGGGATAGGTTAAGGAAAAATAGATCTGATCGTTTTTGTCATACAGTGTCAGCAGTTTATTGTTATCTGTAATCTCATACGTTTGGTTTTTAGAATCAGCATTACAAGTTAACGGGTATGTCAGTCTTTGGTACCTTCTTCTGTCTTCTAGGGATGGTTCTGCTGCCTCGCAATATAAACTTTCTGTCGGCGTTGTTTTGAAAGCTCCTAAAATTAGTCGAATTGCCGTATTGTGGATTAGATCTAATGTTTTCAATAGAGTATAGGTTGTAAAGCTCAAAAACGCTGAAAAATACTATAGACTGTATGTTTTTTTCTTCTTTCTTCTGTTTGTTAAACTTTGATATATTCCCTTATATAATTTAAACAAATTAAATAAGAAAATTAGCATTATTATTGCACGTGTTTCACACTTTCAAGTTAAGTTTTTTTTTTAATTCAACGAATAGAATAATATAATTTTACCCTGATTTAAATTATTATAGAACAATGCGACGCTCGTGTACAATATTAGCTAGTTTTCTTTGCACAATACAAGGCGTTTCCAGAAAACGTACCAACTTAAATATTATTCAAAAACCTGTACAAACAATATAATAACTGAAATACAATTATTATTTAACGAGTGTTTTGAGGTTTTGGCATTTTTTGAGAAAAATTTAAGTTGACTAGTTTTTTATATTTTACCTTGTAAAAAAATTAATAACAAATGTTTTATTAATAATTTCATGGCGATTACAGTCTGATTTTTACTACAAACTTTGAACAAATGTGATTTTAAATACCAGGTATTCGTTCCAAAAACTTGGGAGATGACAGACTAGACTAAAGACAATTATAGTAATTTTTTCCATACGCCCTTCCTTAACGAGATATAGGACTCTAAAGTTGGTTTTTTATTTATATTCATTAATTATTTATTATTGGAAATTAGTAATACTTTTTTATGTATCAAGGGTGGGGGATGAGGATGTTAATTACAGAGGGAAACAGATTTCATTCCCGAGGGACGTAAGTCCCTAGGGATTGTTAAGTTGCCCGAGGTTGTTAACATCCAATAACTCACGTGATAGATAATTAATTTTATTTCGTACTAAATGAAATATGAAAAGAATTAAGTAGGCAATATCACCATGGATATATCAACTGACAAGTTTGTAAATATTTGTCAAATTAGTAATTCGTGAAAATGAATGAAAGCTTGGAGATATTTGAGATTTCAGGTGATCTGTTGCAAAAAAGGCTGAGAAAGCTGCCGTACCAACTGCTACCGACAAAGTCGGATCAATGTATAAAAAAGAATATGACAAATGCCTGCAGTGGCTGAGAGTCAATATTGGCTTACTTACAAGACATGGTATGTATTCATTCTTCTGTGTTCTAGTCTGAGTGAATTGGTTTATTTTTCTTACAGTCTGAATCCCTTTGGACTAAGTGGTCAATGTTAAAATTAATGATGAGAATTTATAATGATACAGAGAAGGTTAAAAAAGTAAGCAGGACTCCTAACAGGGCACTGCTGTCTGAGGAAACACCTCTGTAACCTAGGTTTAGAGGAAAGTCCCCTATGTAGGGGTTGCGGCATGGCTGACGAAACGTCGGACCATGTTCTCCTCGTATGTCCACATTGGGCTGTGCTTCGCAGGCGAATCTTCGGAGTCCCTGTTATGGCCCCTGTGGACATAAGCAGGCATCCACTGAAGAGGATTGAGTCCTTCATCGAGGGACTCGGCTTCATGGATGCATAAGTAGCAGGAATGGCACAATGGGCTCGCCAGAGGCCTCAGTGCCGGAACCTTGGCTTGAGCTTTTCTTGGCCAAGGTTCGCCTGACTAAATTAGTAGTAGTAGTAGTAGTAGTAGTAGTAGTAGTAGTAGGTTTCTCTAACTGGAAGCCTTTCTCAAACGAAAAAGTAGAGGCTATGACCAAAAAAAGTCTCAAGAGTCATTCGGGATGGATACTTTCAAATTTTTGAAGAATGCTTCTGATCTTACTTACTACATAAGGTATGTAATGCAAACTGTAACGATTGCACATTTATTGGTCTGTTTTACAGGTAGTTCTGATTATGGGTTATTTTGGGGGCTGTAGAGGTCAAGAACTTTTGAATATGAAGATTAATCTCTTTGAAGATATATTCGTCAAAAAATTACAATTGTGGAAGAATACGAGTTCTCTGCGTTGGGTCTGGTGAGGAAGTATTTGTCTTTGTGTCCGTCGGGTTCGGAAAGATTTTTCCTAACGTATCGTATCGCGAAAAGCGTTGTACAGTTCAGCCCGTTGGGAAAAATACATTCGGTAAAATCCCGAGCCAAATTACTAGTTTTTGGGATTTGCCCAATCCAGAAACTTTCACGGGACATTGTCGCAAGAATGTTGGCTGTCATGTCAGATGAAAGAAGGGAAACATCAACTTAATGTTTGATTCATTCATAAACAGTGACAACAGTTCAATTCTTGCAATTCGGGAAATAATTTCAGTGGAAAAGTCGACAATTGTCGGTTTGTTTTTGTAAATACATTAGAGGGTGTTGAAGATTTATAACTGCTTAGTATAACTCCCAAGGGAGTTATAACCATGTTTATAGTTACGGTAACTAAGGGTTTATTTGTTTATAATGTATCAGTAAGAAATAAAATTTTAAACGTTTATAAATACCATAATTTCACATTTTTTGGCGTCATAAACGAGTGTACACTATACTTGTGAACTCAGGTACGGACTAAGTTCAATGGTTGATGCGGCAATTTTATTCAGTTAAAAATGCAACAATTAACTTTTTAAAATATATTTAAAGAAAAAAAGTTCTCCGGTGACATCCCGATAAAATTAACAGTTTAAGAGATATGGACAATTTTATGTCGCACACAAAATACGTACCAATCTGATATTCTTTGATAAAAATAGACCAAATTTGCTTAATATGTTATTGGCAAGACAATGGCAATGTCTGTCGGGTCCTCTAGTAAATCATATTTGTTCCTAGAGAATATCGACCGAAAGCAAATGGTAGGTTTATTAATATTTTGTAGATTTTTTGTTTCAACAATAAATAATATCAAACAATTTAAGAAAAAGTATTTGAAGACAGAATCTTGTATATAATACATGCATTATTTGTATTTCACAAATATAGGGCGTAGTAAAAATCAGACAGTTTAAATAAAGAATGTAATATTAAACAATAAAGAATACAAATAAATAAATTTTACTGGTTTATCAGTATCACAAGAATTGAATATTAGTTCGCGTTAACTTTGCAAAAAGGAAATCCAAAGATGGGCTCTTCATCAAAATAATCGGTCGTTTCGGGTTCACATTCGAAAAGAAAACAAATATCGACACAGGAAGTCATCTGTTGATATGAAGTGGGTGTGTCGTTGAACGATTCAGTTTCAGAAAACACTATATTTAAATCACTAAGCACGCAATGTGAGTTTTTTTTGGCAGTCGACATTTTTTGCACAAAATCTAAACTAAAAGATGGTGTTCTATGTAGTATTGATTTGCTACAAGATCAGTTCCAATATTTGTTTAGCTACTTTCCAAAAAACTACAAGATCTTACAGTTAACAAACTTTTATTAGTATGTTCTTTTCTTTTTTTTTGTTATTCTACATAGGAATGCCAAATTTCGTTAAATAAGTATGTAAATGGGTGAAATTTGAATTTTTAATATTGGTTCTGTTCATCGCTTTCTTTATCGATAAAATATTTTGGCAAAATAACGTAAATTGTTATACAGTGTCATCCCCAAAGTATACACCATATGGGAAACTTATTTATTAAAGGTTTTTCAACAAAAAGTTATTCTTGGTAAAAGTTTGTGCATCCCATGAATCTAAACACGTACCAACAAAATATAGTAAAACACACGTAATATACAAGGAGCATTCAAAAATTTGATTTTTAGACAATGCTATAAAGTACCTAGGTACCTTTATTTTTAAAATATTCGGAAAATGTTATTTAGAAAAGTTATTCGACAATAAAAAATAGATATAGATTTGAAGTCATGGCAATCTAAGTAAAGTCCATTTTTTTAAATAGGGACTACGAAAAAGTTATTTTTATTTTTTGTTAACACCTCGTATTGCTCTAAATTATACAGTATTGCAACAAAAACTCATTGATTTTCTGGATTTTCTTATCTAAAATAATTGTTTTAAGTTGGAAAACGCACCGACAAACGGTCTTATTGAGATGTTTTTGGAAGTACTGCTGAGCTTGTATAAAATATACATAAATTAACATTATTCTGCTCCACGAAGTTTCCAAGTTCTTCTCTGACAGTGTTTTTCAATATTTTTGAACAAACGACCCCTTTAAGAGTTGAAAAATTCTGGCGACCCCCTTGGGTCATAGAGAAACATAAAGTTAGTAATTTAAAAGACTACGTTTATGATCTTCTCTATTTTGGTACCCATATTCCTTATTAAGACCTACATTCTGCAAGAAGCGGCGAAAGCTTTGAAAGAAAGTAAGTAAGTTGAGTTGGTAAGGCTGTGTGCGGCTTTGATTTGCGCGGACCTAACTTGAATTGTTAATGTTATTACAAGATGCTAAATCTGAATATGCTAATAATTTTTCTGACCCTGTGTGGCTCTTTAAATTAGCATTTTGGTAGATCTTTTTAGCCACCTTACAGAAGGTTGAAAACACAACTGTAATCTCACCAGATAAAGAATTTTTAACTTTTTCGAAGAATTATGGCAACAAATCATGCGCAGAACAGAAGTCTCAAGTAATAATTCAAGAAAATATTGTTTGTTGGATTTACTTATTGTTTCGTTTTGGTTTTGGTTTTGGTAAAATTATTAAAAAATATGGCTATAAAACTTAAGCCTGAAGTAGTTCCACATAATTTTGACAATGCCCAACTTCGCCTAAACAGAGTTCCCGCGAAGGTTTTTATAAAAAGACAATTACTTCGAAAACTTGTTGAACCTATGACTAATTTTTAGTTTGTTGGTAAAACTCTTATTGGTGTTTTTGACTTTTCGCTATGCTTGTTTGTCGGACCCGATGACGTCACATCATTGAATTCGCCGGGTGATTTTCTAGCTCCAATAATTTGGTCAATTCTCATCAGATTAAACAAGTTAATATAATTATAGTAACTGCACTTTGTTTAGACTATTTTTAATATAAAATGTATTTAAATCACCATAATACCTACATTATCATCATAGTACATGTTTTTTATGTCATTTTGAATGAATTTTAAATTTGACAATAATAAGAATATGATTTTACTAACTTTTTCTCAAAACATATATCTCCAATGTTATTATAAAATAAGATGCTGACAGTGGCATCTCTCGTTCGCTGATTGACACAAAGTCTTTATTCACTAATGAAATTTGTTAAATTAACCTTTGCATGAGAAACAAAAGCAATTTACAATAATGCAAACGTTGGTTTTTATCTGATTTGATAGTTTTTTGCAACAAATATTTTTGAGCCTAAATATGAGTATTTTATCGATAAATAAAGTTCAAGCAAACAATATTTCATTCAAATTCTAACCATTCAAAAAAAATCTCGAGGTTTGACTGCTTTGGCTGATTGATAAGTATATTTTATACAGTATTAATTTTTATAATGTAACATTTTTATATATTTAAAATCTGTTCAATAGCGAAAATTATCAATTCGTTTTATTGTACCACTGTTTAGTGCCTCAAAAGGATTTCCACATTTTTCGTGGATTTATTTACTTTATTTGGACGGAGAGGCAAACTCAAAGTACTTACGATAGTTTTTTCTTCACGCGACTTACATTTCAAATGATAAATAATTTGTTTATACTCTAAACTTGTACAAAAAGTGCATTTCGGTTTTAATTATTAATTAATTTCGTTGCTGAATATTGAGAATATTTTTATATGAGTCGCACGAGGAAAAAACAACCGTAAAAAATTACACTGCTAAAAATTGTAACAAATAATATAAATTAAATAAGAAGGCTTTGCAGTGAATTCAAAGATGGTATACTTAGTTATGTTCATAAATATATAATCCAACCAACAAAGATGATATTTACTTGTTAATTGTTTTCCGAACATCCTGTATATAGATTAGGTGAACTTCGCAATCTAAAGTGTCAACTTTTCTATTTAATATATTTTTGTCGCAGCATCTCAGCTTATACGATAGATCTGGCAACAATGTAATTAATTAGCACTATCTAGGAAACCAATTTATACTGTTTCTGCCGGAGGTATTACAAAAACAATTTACCCATTTTACTGTCATGAAAATTATAAATGTTTTTAAATAAAAAAGATTCGACCATTTAAACAAAAAAAAGTATTATTAGCTGGAGCCTGGCTCCACGAGGAGCATAAACTTAGTCTTTGATCCAACTTTAATCTTCCCATAATTCTAATGCTTTTAAAAAAATTATTAATGTTTCTACTTGGATTGCAAACATTTCGAAAAATCATATTTAAACGATTAATTGTTCAAGAAACTTATTATGGTGAAACCCACAAAAGCATAATTCCACAAATCTGAGCTCAAGTTGCATCAATATTTGAATTTATTTACTGATTCTATGTCTTGCTCTTCCGTTCTTTGATAGCCTTGATTTTATTGATAATAAATTCGATAGACTTTTCCTCTCGTTTAAAAGTAGTGAAGGGTTGCTGGAGTAGTTATGAATCTGCTTTCATCTACATATAATTATTATTCCTTGCCATTTTGTAGCATGTGGTTGAATATAACATATAATAACAAGGAAGTCTTTTATTGGTTCCAAAATGGAACGTTTCCAGAATTGTTGTTCGAGCCTTACGCCTCGAAAATATTGGTTAAACCAGAATGTTACTTTCAGAATTTTTTGTACTATAGTTATATTTAATAAATATAGTCGCTGCATGATAATTTATTTCACTTTCCAACTAGAAAACAGAAATGGCGCTAGGAAACTAAAGTACCTTGGTCTTAATCTGAACATAATTAATTAAATAACAAAATCAAAGGTTTCCAACTTATGTTCTGGCTTTTGAGGATCTTTACCACTCACAGTTGCCAAAATGAAAGTATAACGACTCATCACTTGCTACTGGAAATCTACACCTATTGACAAACTGTATACAGTAGTGGACACCACAAAGTCGAAACTGATATCAAGAGGAAGAGCAACTGATTGATACAGAACACTTTGTTCCAATATTAACATTTCATAACTTTAAAATCGGAAAATTCATTCAAGCTTGAGCCAAAAGACTGAAGAGGGCGTGTTTTAAATAAGAAAAAGATGATTTTGATACAAAATAAGACAGATGCTGATACACTCTATCCTGAACATCTATTCTGAGCAGAAACCAAGGTGTGTAGGCTTCTGATTTGTAGGCAGACACCCTTTGCTAGGGTCTGAAACTACATTCATTGCACCTGAACCAACACTTGGAATATTAAAAACTGTAGCACGTAGTTGTACATCTCGGTGGATTCAAACAAAACATCAGACGTACTGGTGCCACGTGCCAAAGGAGGAAGACACCAAACTCCTGGTCAAAAAACCCTCGGAGTCGCTGCCTAATGAAATATTAAACCTCAGAATGTGATGGAATCACATTGTCTTCGAATGTGAAGCACTGTTTCATTGGAGATAAAGACTTCTAAGACTAGAGCACAAAAAGCCTACAGGCTGAGGTGCCGAAGACTCGAAGCCTCTGATTGGTGATGCCGAAAAAAGCACTCAACCAAGCTTCTGATTAGTTTGGTCTGCTTGTACTTTTTAATGTAGTTGTTGTTTATTATTGACAAGTACTGATTGCAATTGAAGATCTTTACATCATATTATGAATGATTTTGACTATTGTTAAAATACCAGCAGCTAACAATGACAGTTTTTTTACAATTTCAATAATGACTTATTGCATTTGTATGGAATAAACTGTTTCGCTTGTTGGTTGGGGTCAAAATCAAATAATAAAAAAAGTATGGTTATGTTAGTTGCCTTCTTGTTTATTTTATATTTAACAACGGAAGATGTACTAGCAACAAAAAGGAAAGGTTGGCTTAAAAATATAACTCTCCAATTATTGCTCCGGACAAAACGTGCGACTTAGTAATTTAGCTTACTTTCAAGTATTTGTTTTTTTTATTTTAAAAAGAACTGGACCGATTTAGATCTTTGGTTTGCATCAACCGGATGTATTTATTGAATTTCATAAGATCTCATCATGGCAAACAAAATAATGACTGGTATCAAATTAAAACTCATAAAAACTTAGTAAATACATTTTCAACATCAACAACTATATAGTAAAATTTTTATACTTTTGCAACAGCCATTTTAAAAAATGAGAGTCAGTTAATACCAAACTCCTTCCTAGATTTTTCCTAGATTTTCCAGTACAATTGGTATACGAAAACTTGTTTTCTGCCTATTAGTCATACAAAAATACCGAATAATTGACAAAAATGTCGGTATTTCGCTGACTCCACATCAAATGCAGTCCTAGACAAATTCTATGTGCTTAAATATTATAATTTTTTTTTCTAAAAAGAATACCAAGTAACCAACTAGATCTGTCTGCGTAGCATGAAATCAAAAACCCCGACGCTAAAGACATAGATGATTTTCACTTTAATTATCCATTTTATATTCATTTAAAAATGTTAATGCACAACTTTATTGGAAGTTGGACTAAAATGCCGAAAAAGAGTACCAATATTTTCACGGTTCAAAGACATATTAGTTTTTTGCTTTTAAAAAGGCACTATGATTACATTTCTCCCATATTTCCATTGCTTATTCAAGGCTAGTTTGATATAATGGGCATTATTTTAACAGGACATACGTTTATGTATACGTGAACAGATATAGTAAAAATTATTCTCCATTAATCAACCTGAATAATGGCCAGTGGCGTAACAGTAGTAGTAGAGTGGTAGAGCTTGCAAAATCCCCCGCCTCGAGAGGCAAAAGATATTGCTCAGTTTCAAAACGCAGCCATTGTGCTAAGTTCATTATTTTGCCGGGTTCTTTTTTGGTGGCGCGTGCTGATGAAGTTATTAAGTTTCGAGGCAGATAAGCTATTTCACGGAAAAAGTAGTTCGAAAACTACAAATTGGTTTTCCATTGTAAAATTCTACCGCAGCTTCTAAGGCATTTTAGCCTAAATAAGGCGATCTTTCAAAGGCTTTTAAGCGTTTGCAGGCCTGTCTTGGAGAACTGGATAAGTATCGATATAAATTTGAAAAAATGATCCATCAACCCTGAATTTTATGAAGCTGGCCAGAGGAAGGTCGTCATTGTGTCGAATAATAATTCTTGTGACTACAGCTAGTACCGAGCAATCATTTTCAAGAATAAAAAATTCTTGGTTATTCTATTCTTTAGCTGAACAGAAAGTCCCAATATAATACCTAAGCTCTTTAAATTGAAATTTAAAAGATAGATAATTGATCAAAAATGCACACAATAATTATAAAAGTGTTGGTGAGAGAAGATGGTGACGGTCCTATATTAAATAAAAGCATTTGATCACTGTCATTATCTTTCCACTCTTTCAAGTAAATACTCATTGTTTCTTTTCAATTCTTTATTGTCCTTTGTAATTTTTTCATATTTTGTGCCCGTATTTTCGTAGCCATACCTTCTACTTTTTTCTTCTTCTTTGTGAATTATTTGGCTGTTATTTTCTTTCATTTGCGCTTTAGATGACACATATTTATTTCGGCATTTTTAATATATTTTTCAACAACATACAAAGTTATTCTATGATTACTTAAACTAGTGTCGTTGTACCTTTATTTTTGCAAGTTTCCTCACAAGTACAATCTAGATGGTATTTAGAAGGTTGTATTTACATATAAACTAGATTTATTAAAATTTACTCCATTATCAGATATTAAATGTTAATATCAGCTTTCTTAAAGAGTCAATTTTTAAGCATCGGCCAAAATTTGGATATTTATATTATGTAATAGTGAAAATCATCCGTTCTAATATCAGTATCGAATTGCTAGTATAAAATGGTCGTGTGGTTTTTTTTCATTAAATCACATAGATATTATGTTTAATTACATATTTAACAACAATTTGTAATAGAAAGAACGTTTTATACAAAAATATAAAACGAGTTAAGTACACACAGTAAAATCTTAGAAATTAATGAAAATGTATTGTGCGCATTTTATATTTTATCATTTTTCAACAGGATATATCGACAGGTCGGTATACTCAAGCGGCTACCTAAAACATTTTAGTCTGTACAAATACGCACAACCTTGAAATTGCTCAATTTCGGTAATATTCCAATGTTACAATACCTAAACTACATTTTTGGTGGCCAGACATATCGTAACGCTACAATTCGTAACCCCACAAATGGTAACGGAAAAGAAAATTCGTAACGGTGACACTTCGTAACACCGACAGTTCGTAACCACAGCTCTTCGTAATGGTAACGCCAAGATTGATTATTTTGTTCATTTTTGTTAACGTGGAAAGCAATTTTTATCACTTAATCGATGTTAGAAATATGAATTTTATTAATTATTATAATAAATTATTATCATAATTATCGAAGTGGTTTTAATTTTTTTAATTATTATTCAGATTTAGTTTCACTTCTTTAAAGTTAATTGAGGATGAAAAATTGAAAAAAAAACGTAAATATTCTTTAGTTGTCATATTAACAAAAATATATCTGCCTCAGCGCAGAAGAGTATTAAGTCCAAATTCTCTATTTCCCGCTTTTTTAATTCAAATTCAAAAATTCAACGCCCTTGGACTAATGGCATCTGAAATAAAATTTTATGAATGGAATTAAGTCCACATAGTAATAAGAGCAGTATTAACTACTTTTCACATGTCTTAAGTCCACAACATCGCATACAGTTTACAGAGCAAAACCGTATCAAGTCGCAGAAATAGTAAAGTTCATATAATAGCCTTCTTGGTGTGCGTCATTGATTGTTAATGTCCTTCTAACACATTACGTTGGAAGAAATGGAAATGATTAATCCTAATCAAAATATCACAATAATGAACCGTTTAAACGTATTACAAACGTTAACCCTAATCATGGCTTTCAAAATTTTGATTGGTTGATGTTTAGATTACGCGCAAACGCGACCTATCAATCGGGCGAAATTACATCGTTCAAAATACGATGCAGACGTTCCTTTCGTAGCGGAAATGTGTCTTACGTCATTTTCTAATGCCCCACTGACAGTTCTCGACAGGTCTGTACTTTGTTGTTTACGGTCAATTATTATTTATGAAAAGTGAATATTAATCTTATTGAACACGCTGTATAATTCTTTTGCAGGACTATATTTACTAATATCAAATTATTTCAATATGTAAATCGAATATACAATTTGTTTTATTTTGCAGTGTTTTGATATCCCAAGTATTATTAATTTCATAGCCTTTTCGAATTTGGTTGAGTACGATCCTGATGTTTTTATTTATCAAATTAAAGGTTAGCTATATGTCAAAATAACAAATAAAATATCGACATACTCAAAACCCGGATATACGTCACAAACGATGACGCACACCAAGAAGGCTATTATATGAACTATATTATGTCTACATCCTACATGTCAGCCACAAGTATTTAGTCCACTCCCACCAATTATTTTGCAATGCAGGCTGATGTTTTCAAGTTGAATTATGCATTATCGTTAGTTTTGATTTGTCTGTGGTTATGAATTGATCTCTTGTTCAAAAATATAAATTGTGAGTCAAAAGTTGAGTGTGTTTCAAGAAAAAATGAGAGGGGGAAATAGAAAAATGGTTCAGGAATGTATTGAAAGGGAAATGAACAAAATTCTCTCAGCCTCAACTATACAGATTTCAGATCCAGGTAAGCCGTTAATTTGATGGAAGGTTAGATATATAATTTATTACAGCTCCTAACATTCTGGATTCACATGTTGAAAAGTCTACTCTCAAAAATAAGTACTTCTCAGGAATTGAATATGGCAGGGCAAAAGAAAGGCAAGGAATAAGAAAATTTTCCTTGTCAAGGTAAAAGTAAAATTAAAGCAGGTACTTATAACGTATATGTGGTTTTTTATAGCGAATCAAATTGGTGGATCCCCCCAAACAATGGAGAACCAGGATAAGATTATTGATATGTTGGAATCTCCTAATGCGAAGCTGTTGGATATTTCGCACAATTTTGTTGGCCACTCTGAGTTTAATAAACCAAGCTGCAGTTTTACTGATTTCGCTCAAAGAGAATCAGCCTCTGATGAGATAGTCTGTGATTTAAGCTCAAGCCACTGTTCCCAGAAATGAATCTCTAGAGTTTCCCGAAAATGGGGATATAAGTGAAAATGATCCATAGGAAGACTCAGGAAGTTCCTATGTTCCTGACAATGAGGCGTAAAATGGCGAGGATGACTTTGATGTAGATTCGTACTCGTCTAATTCAGATGAAGTTCAAATGGAAGAAAAGCACACGAGATTAAGAAGAAAAAAAATGGAAAAGGAATATCGTAAAAAAGAAGAGAATGGGAGGACAGATATACAAATCCAGTAAAACAAACAAATATACGAAAAAGAGGAAAATGAGGGAATCTTGCATAAATTGCCGTGTAAAGTGTTCAGAGAAAATAACAGAATCTCAGAGATCAAAGGTTCATGAAGAATTCTGGAATGAAGATATTTCCATTGATCAACAGAGACAATTTTTGTGTTTATCCATTCTACAAACACCTATTTTAAGAGCAAGACAGCGAACAGGCAGTCGAGAAGGAAAACGTCTCTATACTCTAAAATATTATTTCACTATGGATGGAGAAAAAATTCGGGTGTGTCAAAAATATTTTTTGAACACCCTCAATATTTCCCAGACCTGTCAGGTTGGCTCTACAAAAACGAATGTGACAAAAGGGAAAAACAGCCTTCAGTGAATAGAATTAAGGATGAAGTTATATATTCTTATATAAGAATACCATTCGTCAACACTTCATGTCATTTCCATGTGAGGAGTCATATTATAGTCGCAAAAAAATATTTGGACAGTCATTTGAACATTTTCACGATGTATAAATTGTATAGAGAACAATGCCAATTAGAGAACGTAAGCCCAGAAGAGATTCCCAAAGAATGGATTTATAACCAAATCTTCAACACCGAATTTAACCTAGCATTCGATACCTGTGATGCATGTGATGAGTTTGTTGTCAATCTGAGGCAGGCAAGTTCTTCCACTAAGAGAGAAAAAATACAGACGGATTATGATTCACATTTAAATGAAGCAGATAAAAGATACGATTTAAAAAAACAAGATAAACAGTTAGCCCTAGACAAACCTGAAAAATTTGTGTTGATGATTGATCTGCAAAAGTGTTTACCATGTCCAAAACTATCAAATGCTCAAAGTTTTTATAGTTTGAATATAGTACGATTCCTCAAATAAGGAAGCTAACTGTCTGATGTGGGAGGAGATGAAATGGCTTCCTGTCTGATGAGCTACATAAACTCTTTTTCTAAAACCATTACATCGATTGTCATTTGGATAGATAACTGTCCATCACAAAATCGGAATATTCAAATGATTATGTGCTACTTTTATATTTTAGCGATGAATCCGCAAATCAAGCAGATCAGCCACAAGTTCCTCCTTCGAGGTCATACTCACATGGAGGTGGATAGTATTTACTCCGTGATTGAACGGGAATACCCGAATTATAAAATAATTATTCCTTGGGACTGTATGCAGTTGGCTCGCCTATCGGGCAAAAACAAAGAATGCATTGTATTTGAAATGACCACCTCTGATTTCAAGGACTTTAACAAGCTCTACAACATACCTAACGCTCCCTTCCAAAATTGCAAGAAAACAGATAAGGGCGAAAAATTTTTGATTTCAAAAGTAGTTATGATGTATGTCAGGCAGAACTCTCCAGGTGATCTGTATTTTAAAAGTGATTTCGATCAGGAATTTGATAGCATAGATTTCAACAGAAGAGAAGGGCGAAAGCAGCATCTTAGTATAGAAAACACATTAACTCCACTCCGCGAAACCCCCAACCTAATAAGTTTAAAAAAATTTAAAGACCTTCAAAAATTACTTAAGTGGGTGCCTAAGATATTCCACCATTTTTATCATGGTGACAAAAACTCAAAAATAAAAATACTGATTATACTGCACTAATAATACAAAACAATGTAATATTCTACAAATTTAATATATTATAATATCGTACACCATAATAAATATGAATTATGCCAATGTAACTCAAAAGTATGCAAAATGCATTGTTGTCTAAATCCAGTAATGCTAAAGAAAACTAAATGTTGGCGTTACGAATTGTACCGTTACGAAGAGCTGTGGTTACGAACTGTCGATGTTACAAAGTGTCGCCGTTACGATTTGTCTGTTACCATTTCTGTGGTTACGAACTGTCGCGTTACGATATATCATGGGTGATTCTCGCTATGACAACCTATTTCACATTGAGCTGGAGAAGAGCCGTTTTATATTCCTAATTTTTAGCATTTTGAGTTATTTTCAAAAGCTTTCACAAGCCTCTTTGTATATGTTTTCATAGCCAATTTATACTTTTATATTTTGCCCACCCGGTACATGTATCTTTTAAGTAATAATAATTTGATGCGTCTTTTCTCCGTTCTTCACCTTTTTCTGCAAAGGTTTTCTAAAAATTTTCCACTCCTTCCCACTTAACATTTTATTTTGTTGACATTTGGAAAAGGAAAATAAAAATTAATTCAGCTAATATTAAAAAGGTCCCATTGGAAAACTACAGATTTTAATGCAATTATTTTTCACTAAGGCATCTTAATTTGCAGATCCACTTGATCCTAAACAAATAATTCGTTAATCATAAACAATTTTCTTAATTTAAAATAAATTTTCGTATATTGTTTAGAATCAAAACTGCATTATCATTATTATCGTAAAGCTTACAGTTTATTCTCTATTTTTCACGTTAAAAATATGGCATACCCGTTTTTTTTTTCATAAAATCATCCTGTTGGCGATATAATTTAAATTTTCATATCAATGTACAGATATATACGTACGATAATTAAAAGTATGTGGTTAAAACTGTACGTTATATTTTATTTGAACACTTTTTTACGATAAAATTAAATTTAATTATCCTATTACGATTATTGCAATATTATAATCTTCAAGATGCTTTTAGATCCATTGTTTAACTTTAGAAAAATCAAACTTTTAAAACCTCAAAAGGCGAGTGAGCGAAAATAATGCAGATATGTAGTTGGAGTGTATAATTTATTAACTTTAGTACAACAGTATTTACAAGTTTTTGATGAATAGTTTTATAACAAACTACTTTTTATTGTGAATAAAAATATTACATTACATTTTCTGATTGTGAAAAAACCCAATTATTGATCTAATCAGATTTTATAAAAATTAATTGGTCCATACCAATAAATAAATTTTTTTGATAAAGAAGAAGAATTCTCAGTGGCAGTAACAATTAAAATGGGTACTTGGTACATAATATAATGAACAAAGAACTATTTGGTTGAATTATAAGGATGGATATCAGTAATTTTTGTTTGATTTCTTTGATTAAAAAAAATTCAAATTTAAGCAATGGATCTTAAAAGCGTGTATCGTCTAAACCAGCCACCGTAGATCGTAGGGTGTGTTACTGAGAAAATTGAGCAACATGCATGACCACAGACAGACCTGTTTGAGCCCTCCAATATCAGAACACATATCGCCTAAAACTTCTACAAATTCTATGAGCACGAATGTCTCCATACTTTCGAGAAGTGGATCATCGTCCGAATACCGTATTCGCACATAACCAACAAAGAAACAAGTCTTTCTGTCTGTAAAAATGTTATCCATGCTGTCCATAGGAGAAACACTTTGTTAAATGTCCGTGGGGAGGAGCTCCCTTTATAGGGACTCGACGAGTTTGGAGGCCGCCCTGGACAGTGTTCGCAAACGCTTAGGATGTCTCTGTGTCGTCGACCGTTTGCTCTTTCGATGTCTTCTTCTTGGAGCTGATGCTTCTCTGCACCCCTGCCCGCTGATAAGCAATAGCTATAACAACAGTCTTCTTCTCCTCGTGATGATTTCAGTCGCTGTTCGCCGGATTCAGGAATATTGGGATCTAAAAAATACATTATATTATTATATTTCAACAGAATATTGTGTACTCGGTAAGAAAAGTCTAACATTCCCGGACGGCTGCCAAATAACATAGAGTCTGGGAATGTGGCTTTTCCTACATGGAAGGAAAATGACTAATTGTAAGAACTGGTGTTTATTACTACATCTTTTAAGATGGTTAGCACATTGTATAGAGAATCGCTTAGAGGCCAACCATTTTTGTGGCATCTGTCGTTACCGGCTTCAATAGAAGGAAAATTGGGAAATTTTAAGAAAGCATAACTGTTTGCGATGGAGAAGCAGAAAGAAGAAAAGTTCCCTGTGGTTTGAAAGTCAGAGAAAGGCATTGTGCCTTAAACTAATGATTATCAATTGTAGGGCGAGAAAATAAAAACTGGATAAGTGCATTCTGTTCGGGGTTTGAGTTTAAGCTCTCGAGAATATCGTTGTGCTGGTAATAACATATCCGTAGAATGGGGGAGGAGAAAACGGGAGAGAATAGCTGTTGATTGGAACTAGGTCTAGTGAAAAATTGCAAAGAATCCCTCAACAGGCTGGCAAGAAACAATAAAGTGTCTCTAATATGGGTGCCGGCACAGGAGGGGATTGCAGGTAATGAGATGGCGGACCAGTTAGCTAAAGAAGGCTCTAAAGGAGACTTCACTGGCTTCACGGGAACTGGCTAGATGGGAAACTCCAATTCAAATGGAGGGTGACACAAGGACACCTTCATACAAAGAGTTTACTGAACAAGGTAGACAAGGAACTCTCAACCAGGCTACTGAAACTGGGTAAGAGACATTTGAAGACAGCTACCGACCTGGTGACTGGACACTGCACCTTGAGGAAACTTCTGTACAAAAAGGGCAAAGTTAGTGAACCTATGTGCAAAAAATGTGACTTTGATGATGAAACACCTACTCACATACTCTACTTCTGCGGGAACTTACAAGAACTGAGACGGAAGCACTTTGGAGAGGAACCAATACAACCATCACAACTACTGAAAATACCTTCAGTCAAACTAGTGGCCTTTATAGAAAACACGAAGCCTCTGGAATGAAAGTAGGTAACATGGGAAATGGTACAAAGATTCAGTTCAAGTGACTGGGCTGATGAGCACCACCCAAATATATGAATGAGCTGTTGATTGGATACTTTGGTTTCCGCTCCTCGTGGAATTATCTAGAAAATCACCCTTGTTAGCGAGAACGATGATAACAGCTACCACCTGAGCGGAAAAACATGCATGCTTTTTTTTGTAAGGCAGCTTAAGCTGTAGGGTGGAGCGGCGCATTTATGAAAATTTGGATTGAGGTGGTTAAACAAAGGAATATAGTTGTCTTGGGAATTGTTAAATACTTGATGTAGCAGTTTGTCTTAATCGTGCTGAATCCCAGTTGCAATTGTGTTATTATTGCAGCACTGGTGGAGATAGGTACTAATAATTAAAAAGGCTTGGCGGATGGGAGTCATCAAACATTACAAAGAGATATAAATAAATCTCTTAACAATGACAAAGAAACAAAATTGCTGTTGAGAAAAATATTCAACAAATCAATCGTTCGCTAGTTCGCTTGTTTATATTTAGCAATAAATTGTACTAATAGTCAAATGATTACATAACAAATAACTAATATTATAATGTATTCCATTTTCCTAGTACGTAAACAATAATACGTTATTGCCGATGATAATGGTCGGAATATTGGAACAAACTTATCAAGTTATTGTATTCTCATCGGTCCTTGATAAGTGTGCTGAGTATGAATAGTGCTTTCGTAATCTACCGATTTGTAAAAAATTTCCAAAAAAAAACGAAATGGGGAGTGTGAATGAATTTGGATATTTCGCATTAATATTACGGTGTGATGGAGATTAGCTTCCCCAATCTAAACGTTACCTAGGGAGAGACTGAAATTAGATAATTACATTGTAATTGCGTAATATACCTTTCCACAGGACTAACAATTAGATGAGACTGGATAATCGCCTTGTGATATAAGGCATATACTCATTAGTTATGCATCAATAGAAATACAGGGCGTCCCAAGATTTTCTTACATGCTGTAACTCAGGAATTAACTAATAGGTTTATTTGAAAATTGGGTAATCTTTTTGGGACCTACAGTAATTTCATACAGGGTATCCGTGACGTTATCATAGAAGCAGGGACGTTATCGCAATGAAAAAAATTCAATGGAAGGGGGGGATCAAACTTTTATTTCAAATTCAACAGTGAGGGTACTCAAGTGGATAATTTCAGCAAATTTTCAGTTTATTGTTTATTTGCAACAATAAACACAATATTTCGACTTTACAGTGATTTTATAAAAAATGTTCAAAATGGCCTCCGTCTGCAACTACACAAGCATCGAACCGTCTAAGTAGTTCACGTGTACATGCCACATGTATCATCTCTTGCGTAAGGTTATCACAAGCTTGTCTAATTTTATTTTTTAAATCGTTCGTGTCTACAGGTTTTTCATTATAAACAAGCTCTTTTAAGTATCCCCATACAAAAAAATCTAGGGGTGACAGCACCGGCGATCGCGAAGGCCATTGAAAGGATCCATGAGTTCCAATCCATTTGTTTGGAAATCTAGCATTAAGATACTTTACTACAATACTGCTATTATGTGGGGGTGCGCCATCTTGCTGCCATATCATTATTTCATTTAAAGGAACATTCTCCAGTAACGCAGGTAGGTCATTTTCTAGAAACTTTAAATATCTAAGACCATTGAGATAGCCTTCAAAAAAATATAGGCCTACTAACCGACACCAAACATAACTCCCCATCTGGTTTGAAAGCGAGTTTCCCTTACCCACCGCGGATTTTCCACTGACCAATAATGAGAGTTATGGCGATTCACGACGCCATTATTATGGAAACGCGCTTCATAAGTCCACAAAATTTTACCCAACACATTGGGAGTGTCTTGCATCATATCTTGCATGATGGCGATAAAGGTTAATATCCGATCCAGATCGGTGGGTCGCAACTCATGAGTCGAATGCAATTTAAATGGATGGTAATGGTGGGTTTTTGAAAATTCAATGAACTGAACTTGAAGAGACATAAATTTCTGCAGCAATGGTTCGGATGGACACATGAGGATTAACCGCTACATATGTTAAAACATTCACCACATTCTGTTCGGTCTGTATTGGTTTGTTATGATTACTATGCTTTGAGTTTGGAAATGAACCTTGCCGCATCTTCTCTTCAACCAAAGCAAACGTCACATGAGAAGGTGTTCTTCTTTCGGGAAAACGCTCCTGGTATAAGGCCTGATCATTTTATTGCTTGCGATGACGTCCCTGCTTCTATGATGACGTCACAGATACCCTGTATACCTCTGATAAAATTACTGTAGGTCCCAACAAGATTACCCAATTTTCAAATAAATCTATTCGTTAATTCCTGAATCACAGCCTGTAAAAAAAATGTTGGGACACCCTATATACATAGAGATAGGTTTACAGTTTGTTGTGTTAACATTTCTAAAATCAAATATATATATATATATATGACATTTTTTTAAAAATTTATTAGGTCCTAGGTACCGCAGTCACCACACTACTCTTCTTATCTGGGGCATTGTTCAGACGCAAAAATAAAATCGTGGTTATAGTTTTGAGGTTAAGTGTGAAATAACATTCAACTAATCTACGACAAACGTGAAAAAGCAGAATACGTCACCGATTATAATCTAACAGTAGAGGATGGTTGAAAAACTTTACTTTGTATTCTTTTACCTTCCCTAAGAAGTGTCGAAAATAATTTAAAATATATAGAAGCTGGTCACGTTTGTTGACACCCCCAATTCTCCTTTCTAATTAGATACTGGACTGGGAGAAAATTAGATTATTCAAATGCTAGAGACTTTTCCCGCCCATACTTTCAACTGGATAACGAGCAATTGAGTATAAATGTTTTTTATTGTTACAAAAGCTTGAATCTGTGAAATGTTGGACTTGTTGTTAATTACAGGATATATTTTACGAGATTAACTGATAATACACTGAAACTAAATCCCCACGTTGGGCGCCAATTTGTAACTAGATGTTCGCTTGTACTAAGTAGGTAATTTACCTTCCAAGAGAACATATTCCACGACAAACCATGGTATATAATAGATGGCGAATAACAATACTTTACAAAGGTAGGAACCTAAATAATGTCAATTACTTCAATGCTTTAACTGAAAGATAACACTGAATGAAATCAAAATATCGGTAAGAGGCTTTTGTGGTTTTTATTCTGTAACGTTCTTTCCTTCTACACGTGGTTCCTACCACACGAACACGTCACTATGGACACCCTTGAAGCAAAATTTTCGGTTCAAATCTCGGGCACCAGATTTTTAACGTGGTTGGTTCCCCGGCCCCTTGACCCTTAGCGTCAAGAGTTCCAGATAGCCTCAGATGGAGGTTACGGAAAATTCCAGGGGTCTTGTTGAATTCACTTTATTTACCTAATTACAACACGGACGAGCCAAATATGGATCCTCCAATTTATAAGTTACACACACACACATAAGTCGGTATACCACAAAATAATCAAAGAGAACCTTCAGTCTATTTATACTCTGTGGTCTATTTTACGGATAATTCTTTTTTAAATAAAGCTTCAACACCGGAATACACAAATTTTAAATCACTAATTTTCACGATAATTTCGGGTTTCTAACGACAGATTGACGAACCTTTCTCCTATCAAATGTTCACCAATTTATATCCAAATTCCTACCTACACTTTTCGACCTTAGTCGTGGTAAGGGAATTAAACAAAAAATTTTACACATACCGAACGGCTTCGGTTTGAATTAAAATAGTGTATATACCGGGCGTCCTTTCAGTTGGAAAATTTAAATATTGGAAATGAATACATCGTATATGGTAGAATTTCGGATTTGCGTAGCTCGGACTAAAATATACTCCTAAAATATATTATAAATGTAATAACGAAAAACAAATCAATGCGGTAATAGAAAGGGGAAAGTTATATACAACCTAGTGGTGAAATAAAATACATTACGGAAAAAATGAAAATCAACTTGCCAAAAAAAAAACTTGTAGAAGATATTGACTCCTCGATGGACCTTTTAAACTAAAGGATGACTAAGAAAAAAAAAATGTTGTGAACGTTTTATTTTCAATTTTCATAACGTAATACTCAATTTCCATTGACTATACATCCTATACAAACTTATTACGAATAAAATAAATAGACCCAAGCGCAATTAATTCTGAATTCGTGTTAACCCACTAAAATATTCATGGCGGACATAATCCCACATGTACCTTTATACGGATCTTCGAGATATTTTCTTAAAGGTATCTCCGAACGTTCTTACTCACAACGTTGTGTCTATATCCCAAATTCGGTCAGAAGCAAAGTCAGTTTCGAGACTATGTATCCTCTGGTGAATTGCTACCATTTTAATAAACCACTAAACGGTTTGGAGAGTGATTAATTTCGTCCGAAATCGCTCTAAATAGTTAAAAAGACATTTCTGTTTTAATTGACTGCGAAAGCTACACGATTAATCTCTGGAGAACCCACTCGTTTGCGGATCTTAGGTTGGATTATCCATCAAAAAAATGATTTATCTTTCGTATACACAATAAATAGAAACTTCTTTTGTTAGCTTAGTGAGATTTCTT
Source organism: Lochmaea crataegi (assembly GCA_947563755.1). Classification (NCBI taxonomy): domain Eukaryota; kingdom Metazoa; phylum Arthropoda; class Insecta; order Coleoptera; family Chrysomelidae; genus Lochmaea; species Lochmaea crataegi. The sequence goes on from OX387434.1 coordinate 9,463,266, forward strand.
GAAATATTTTTATTCTACCGATAAATATTGTTTTCCTACGATCACTACCCAAAGTAGGCCTTTGCACACTCAAATCTAAGCGCAAAGTTGATGTTTTCCGCGAGCTGTCATAATTTGACATTATTGGCGCTCTTAAGCAGAAAGTAACTTTGGCGCACGCCCAATTTTATTTATAGATAAAAGAGAGCTAGTAGTTATTTTAATATAAACTGGAGAATAAATAAATATTTTAGTTGATTTTCTAGTATGTTAAAGCATCCAACAGTATTTTCCGTAATAATTTAATGAGAAATAGGGAAATCTAAAAAATATCTGACATTAATGTAATAGCCTACGTACATAGGTACACGAAACTGCAATCCGGAAACTGCTAAGTACAAACAATGGCAATAGGTAGGCAACACAACATACTTGCAAATAACTTACGGATTATAAGAATCAAGTATGTCTATGTCAAAGAAAGAACCTAGTGCATTGTCACTGAAATATTTTTTTAGATAGTTCTGTGCTGTGTAATTGTATTAATATTTTACTATAAGTCAGTAAGAAAAAAAAGAAAAATGGATACAAGTGATACTGATTTTTCAAATACACCGTAATTTATTTCATGAACTATAATATTCATACAACCATAAAATCATAAATCTTTCAATCATAAAGTCTATTGTCATAAGTAGGCAACACAACTTACACAATTAATCTTTTGTCTTCAAATAGTAGGCTTGATATGTAAAATAAACTTCCAATATTGTAATGAAAGTAACACGTTTTTAATAAAAAAATAATTTTATTTTGGTGTGATCGTAAAAAAATCTTGTGAGTATTTCGAGCAGAAAGTCCTTTGGTAGTCTCGACAGATTGCCGACTTTCTGTCGGCTGCCAAAGTACTACTTTCTGCTCTTGATACACAAATAGCTATTCCAGTTTTAATGTAAAATTCCTGTAGTTTCTGAATATGTACCTACTTTGCCTGATATCCATAATACGCTAAATTAAATGCTAATAAAAATAGGCAACCAAAATTTTGACCATTTTAGACCATTTTTCCAAATTTTAACAATTATTGACCATTTTTGATAATTTTTCAAAAATTTTGACCATTTTTCAAAAATTTTGAGAATTTTTAACAATTATTGACCATTTTTGACAGTTTTTTATAATTATTGTCTATTTTTTCAAAATTTTGACAATTTTTGACCATTTTTCCAAAATTTTAACAATTATTGACCATTTTTGACAGTTTCTGATAATTTTTGACAACATTCAAAAATTTTGACAATTATTGACTATTTTTGACCATTTTTTAAAATATCTAACAATTATTGACCATTTTTCACAATTTTTCAAAAATTTTGACAGTTTTTTATAATTATTGACCATTTTTTCAAAATTTTGACGATTTTTGACAATTTTTCGAAAATTTTAACAATTATTGACCATTTTTGACAGTTTCTGATAATTTTTGACAACTTTCAAAAATTTTGACAATTATTGACTATTTTTGACCATTTTTTAAATTATCTAACAATTATTGACCATTTTTCACAATTTTTCAAAAATTTTGACAGTTTTTTAAAATTATTGACCATTTTTTCAAAATTTTTGACCATATTTTCAAATTTTAACAATTATTGACCATTTTTGACAATTATTGATCAATTTTGCCTATGTCTATTCTGAGACTAATTTGATGCGTTTAATTGTCACGTCCTATCTCATGTCGCAGATATTTGTACTTGTGTATTAAATCTGTCTTTGATTTATGCATCACTCAGATGGGCGATTAATGCCATGTGCGTAACACATTTATTTTTCTGGAAATGCATTCAACAACTGTTCTAAATTCGCCGACAAAATATAACTTGACAGCGCAACAAAAACAAAATACCAAGCTCGGGAAACTTTGTGAGAATTTTTATTGTTTTACATTTAAAATGTGTGAGGAGCTTGTCCTACTTTACATGTCATGGATCTTGTGACGTATATTTCGTCAGACACTAGGTTTTTAAACGGAAATTTTGTATCGATCGAACGCAAAAATTGAAAAGGTGTATTAACAGTAATTTCCTAGTTATTATAAAGGAGATTTATTATGTGAGAAAGCGTGTAGTAGCAAAAGCTTTCTAAGTAGGCGTTCTTTCAACATTGCGCATACTCATAATACAGGAATAGTATATTGTGCAACTAGTGAGAAAAGTACTTTCCCCACATGTTGACACTATACTCTTTCTACAACTGCACAAATTTAAAGAATACAAGTTAAGTAACTTAATATTTATTTTTATGGTTAGTAAAACAAAAAGAAAAGGCGAGCGGTCGTCGGACCGCCGATAGAAGCCTGCTTCTTATGCACAATAGAATGACCATTTTTGACCGTTTTTCAAATATTTAGACAATTTTTGACAATTATTGACCATTTTTCAAATATTTAGACAATTTTTGACAATTATTGACCATTTTTTCAAAATTTTTGACAATTTTTAACAGTTATTTACCATTTTTGACAATTATAGACCAATTTTGACAGTTTTGACAATTATTGATAATTTTTGACAGTTTTTCAAAAATTTTGACCATTTCAGACCATTTTTCCAAATTTTAACAATTATTGACCATTTTTCACAATTATTGACCATTTTTAACAGTTTTTTATAATTATTGACAATTTTTCAAAAATTTTGACAATTTTTGACCATTTTTGACAATTAATCGAAAATTTTAAATATCTGCGACATGAGATAGGACGTGACAATTAAACGCATCAAATTAGTCTCAGAATTGACATAGGCTGGTTCATGTTTGGTTGACAATTTTTGACAATTTTTCGAAAATTTTGACAATTTTTGACAATTGACCATTTTTTCAAAATTTTTGACCATATTTTCAAATTTTAACAATTATTGACCATTTTTGAAAATTATTGATCAATTTTGACAATTTTTCAAAAATGTTGACCGTTTTAGACCATTTTTCCAAATTTTAACAATTACTGACCATTTTTGCCAATGTTTGAGCATTTTTGACAGGTTCTGTCAATTATTGACCATTTTTGACAATTTTCAACAGTTATTGACCATTTTTGACATTTTTTTATAATTATTGACAATTTTTTCAAAATTTTAACAATTTTCGACCATTTTTCAAAATTTTAACAATTATTGACCATTTTTGACAGTTTCTGACAATTATTGACCATTTTTGACAACTTTCAAAAATTTTGACAGTTTTTGATCATTTTTCAAAATTTTAACAATTATTGACTATTTTTGACCATTTTTTTAAATATTTAACAATTTTTGACAATTTTTCCAAATCTTTGACAATTTTTAACAATTATTGACCACCTATCTGAGTGATGCATAAATCAAAGACAGATTTAATACACAGGTACAAATATCTGCGACATGACAATTAAACGCATCAAATTAGTCTCAGAATTGACATAGGCTGGTTCATGTTTGGTTGACAATTTTTGACAATTTTTCGAAAATTTTGACAATTCTTGACAATTGACCATTTTTTCAAAAATTTTGACCATATTTTCAAATTTTAACAATTATTGACCATTTTTGACAATTATTGATCAATTTTGACAATTTTTCAAAAATTTTGACCATTTTAGACGTACCATTTTTCCAAATTTTAACAATTATTGACCATTTTTGCCAATTTTTGAGCATTTTTGACAATTATTGACCATGTTTGACCACTTTTCAAAAATTTTGACAATTTTCAACAATTATTTACCATTTTTGACAGTTTCTGACAATTATTGACCATTTTTGACAACTTTCAAAAATTTTGACAGTTTTTGATCATTTTTCGACAATTATTAACCATTTTTTCAAAACTTTAACAGTTTTTGACAATTATTGACCATTTTTTCATATTTTTGACAATTTTTGACAGAAAGTCCATTGGTCCACTCTCTATCAATTTATTCTGTCAATGCTGACAATTGAATGACGCATAACAGCTGAACCGCTTCAAAGATTTTTGGCGCACTCCCGACCACGCCAGTTTCCGCTTCAAGCGTTTTTAAGCGTGACGTCATTACTTATTCGCGAAAATGAAACGCTTTAATCTGCTTAAAGACGCTAGATCGCAAAAATATGGCTCAAAGTATTGTATAGTTCCTAGTCACTTGTCACTGTTCCATGTCACACCAGCGCATCTGTCACACAGCGCCATAGCGCTCATTGTTCCATGTCACATCAACGCATTATTTAGCGGACGTTTTTCGAAGAACTGCACTCGGTTCTGTGTCAGAAGTCTGCTGTCAAATGAAAATATGTCACTCTTCAAATAGTAGTAGTAGCAGTTTTATGAACTAATAACCAGTTACGAGAAGACTATTAGAATCCGAAGAACTGTTGTCACTGTTTATTTAATATAACGTATCCTATACTTCGATCTTCGCTTTTTTTTCATAGTAATCACGATTTTAAAAAAGATGACATAATTCTGTTATTTTCATAAAAAATATTTTTGGTTTTGTCTGGGTCTCTATCAAGATATCTTTAACTAGAAGGTTATCGGTCATCAACCTTCTTTCAAAAACAAGTCATGCACATATTATAGGGACGAAAAAAACCAATCACGCAATCCCAACATGTCCATATGATTGGCAAGTAATTGAGATTGGCGGCACCGATGACTGCGGAGCACGTATGTCATTTTATCTTAGAAGAGATCTCGAGCCACCATATACGTAGAGAAAATAAAATTTTTAGGGTTTGTTATGGTTCATTAATTTTTTCTAAGCTTTCGTCCATTATATAATATATACGTATATTTGAATGTACAGGGTGCTACATTTTCAAGCAATGAAACTGAATAAATTCTATCCAGAAGATCCATATCTCTTGAATGTTTTTATGATTGCGCTTCTCGTCATATCTGGTTTTTTTTTCCGAAAATCTTTCAAAGTCGTTTCTTCATAGCGACCATAAAAAGCTGAAAATATTTATTACTACCTTTCGGAGGTGATAGATTGAATTGAAACATGAAATACAACACAGGAGGGATTTTAAAAAGAAAAGGTTTGTTTACTGTGGAACTGATAAAGTTTGTAGCATCAAAATAAATTGTATCATCCATAACTTAATATAAAAAGTATATTTTGTTCTAAATTTATTCAAACATTTTGCTTTTTTACAATCTTACCGGTAATATACTGAAGTGGTTAATGTGGGAGTTTTCGTTCCTTCGGGAAACCTTCAAGAGTAGTATATTTTTTGCATAATTTATTTTGTCTCGGAGATCATTATTTATACCCAAACTCAACTAAAACCACCCACTCACTACCTAAATACCGCTCTAAAATCTTTCATTGTACCCAGCAACTTCTTCTAAAAGCGACAGCTTCGCCGCTGCAAATATTAACGTGAAACTCCAATCAATAATTCACGATCTCTGTGAAATCTTCACGGCATCCAACTCGGTTTCCATTGGCAGGAACATATGTCGCTTTTCAAATTTGATAACTGATATGGAATTTTCTTTTCCGGTGTCAAATTTGTTTCGTTATAAGGAAAAAAACATGCCTTAAAATTATGTCTTACGCTTTCTGATGACTCTTTTTAAGTGTATAAGCAGTAAAACTTTGTTCCAACAAAAATAATATTTACACTTCTTTTAGTGATGGTAACATGTTCGGTGTAGTTTTTCCTGATTCGTTCAAAACTTTAGAATTTAATTTTAAAGTTTACGAAACTTAAACATAAAAGAATTAGAGCAGTGGAGTGGAATCGGTTGAAGACTTATACAATATGGTCTAACTATAACTTTAGAGTCAGGTATTTCGCTTAACAATCCTTGGCAATCTTCGAATGTGAAGCACTGTCCCATTGGAGGACTAGAGCGACCCAGGGAGGGTTTCTCCAAGAAGGACATAGAGAAAAGATTGTTGAGGACTTCTGGTCTCTTCAAACAAACGGAACAACTAAGAGCACAAAAAGCCTAAAGGCTGAGTTGCCGAACTAATTAATCAACCACACGGTATTTATTTATTAATTTTAGGGAGGACAATAAACAAATTCTGAATTTTTATGAATTAACAGTAAATTCATTGAAAATTGATTTTTAGTTGTAGAAATGCCCACACGAACTGGGTACTTGGAATTTTCAACTCGAAAATTGCCTTTAATTCTCCTAGATTCATTAGATGCGGTGAAAAGTTTCAGGCAACTTTCCTAGACAAGTAAATTTAAAAACGTAGAATTTGATATGTTTTAAACAGAAATTTTGAAGAATTCAGTGACCGATGTCAAGAAGTAGTTTTTATGTGGCTGACAGGGCTTGGGTTGGAGGCCAGGTGGTGACAATTGTAGAAGAAGTGACAGCTAATGAAAAATTTAAAGTGTAATGTTTGGTTCTGTATATGGAGGGTATAAGGAAGGAGCACCATCTTGTATGGGGGACAAGTTGAAAAAGTGTCCACCTGTAAACAGCAAATTATAATTCGAAGATTCACCGAAATGGCGCTCGTGTAGCTAATGGAAATGATGTGAATTTAGGGTTATAAACCGAGTGAAGTGTGCTGGGTTGAATAATGTAGTATTTTTCGTGATTTGTGTAGTTGAGAAATATGCAGTATTTAAAATCTCAATTATTTACGTAGTATTTCCTTATTTAATTTTGTATCTTACTCTAATAATTCATGGCGCTGTTTTTAAAATCTTTCCACTTGCTACTATGGCGCCACCTTCATTTGCTTCCTTTCGATGGACCCTTTTTAATACATTCAGATGGTGCTCCTTCCTTCTACCCTCCATAGTTCTGTAACTATTAATAAATCTTTAACAAAATCGAGCGGTTTACTATGATTTTTGTAATCATAATAATGTTTGTAATTCTCTTGTCTCTTTTGAAGATGTGATTCTACTGTTTTTTAGTTGTCATCTGTCTGCGTATGAAAAGTTTCAGGGGAAGGTAGAAAGGCATTTAAATTTCTCCCGAAAACAAGCTCATTGTTAATAACTGAATCAATAGGTGTGTTTCAGTACTCAATTGAAGCCATAAATAAATCTGTTCCTGAATGTTCAGCTTTTTTCATCAAATTTTTGTTTCTTTCTACCATCCCGTTAGATTTTGGATAACGGGGACTATAGACGTCACATGTTTAAAATTCCAACTTTTTTCAAAATCCAGGTGGGGTGACAATTGTAGAAGAAGTGACAGCTAATGAAAAGTGTTTGGTTCTGTAACTATTAATAAGTAAATAGTATTTTCAATTAATGAATACATATTGTTACGCGAGCTACTGCATTAATATGCTCACTTAGTGCCCCCAGTGAAATCCCCGTATGAGACGACTATGGCTCCTCCGCCCTATTTTCGAGAAGCATCCAAAATACGAAACATCGAGAATATCCAGTGCATCCGCCAGAACGTCGAGAGATTTCTAGAATTATGGCGCGCGAGTATAAATAGGCCACGAGCATCGCTGCAGGCAATTAGTCAATCAGTCAGTGTTGATACCGAAGGAAAGTAATCCCGCCTCGATAAAGTGTTTATTAAGTGACTCTCATATAAATTATAATTAGTGTGTTTAGTGTATTAGATAAATTATTAAATAAGGACTGAATAACATATAAATCTGTAAATATAAATCAATTGTAAATATAAATTAGAATAAACGTTACAATATTTTATTTATAATACCCAAAACATGACAACCGATTTACGAGTTCACGTTCTAAGATTTTACTAATGACATTTCATTTACACTAGATGGACTGCTCGACAAAAACTTTCACATTGAGAGCACATTCAACGAGTATACAAATACGAACGGAACATAGGGATTTAGTGTATTCGCCGATCTAAATAGTCCACCAACAAAACATTTCTATAAGTTCACTTCAATGAATATCAAGTATTGATCTGGACAGCTGGATTCAGAATCACTGTAAAAAATTCTCCCTTCTCCTTCCAAAATTTGCTAGTTATGTGCGAGGTGTGTGCGAACTGCGATTTTGTATTGAATAATTATTTGATGGGGGTAGTAAACGTCGCTACATATTGAAACAATATGCTTACGTTTTATGTTGTTAAAATCGAAAAATAATTCTTAAATTCTCTTTAACAATTAATGTTTCGAGTTAAGATAATATGTTTTAATATATTTTGGCCATAACGGCTTTCAAAATAAAAATAAGTTCGTAAATAAAACAAAATAGGATTCTTTAAATTGAAACAAAGTTATGGGCTTGGACACTCTCACCGATCGACTGACTGTCTGACGCTAATTAAGGACCGCCCACAGTTGATAATACGGAGTGGTGGGAATTGTACGATATGTTATAGGTGTCCAAATAAACGATTGTAATAATCGTGTTTTTAATCTATTGAAGCTGGATGTTGGTCGACTAGTTCAAAAGCAGTTCTGATACAATGCTTAAAATCCCTATGTTCCGTTTGTGTTTGAATGTATCTGTATACACTCGGACTACATAACTCAGTATAATATAAAAAACATACCCGTGTTTTGTGTAAAGTCATAAGGACGTGGAATGTGACATTTACTCATTCACTTGGAAAACACGAGTGTTTTGAAAATGTTAGAAGAAAACAGTGGAAACATGAAAATAATCAGCAATAATAGAAAAAGCTACACACATTTGCGCTGGAGCTTTTTAAAAAGAAAAATATACTTGAACGCTAAAATGATTCACAGTAAAACCCTTGAAATTAGAGTAACAAATAATCAAATAAAAAAATATTTTGACTACAACACGTGGGAAAACTCTCTAATTTATTTCGTGAAAATTAAAGCGACAGTGATTGAATTGAAGGGAAATATAAGAAGAGGAAATACTTTTCCGAAACCGACAAGAAAGTAGTAGAATTCATTCAAAATGAAGTGTCGAAAACTAGCAAAGAAGGTTGGGAGAAAATTAGGAAAGTAATTACAATTACAGCGGTATAATAGACACTGTGGCTTTGCTTTCAAAGTGGGTCCCTCTAGCTTCACTGCACGTTTGCATAACTATATCTATTGCTGCTACTATACATTCAAAATATTATGTAGTTTACTGCAATCAATTAAGTAATTTATAGTCTATTTCAGAAAGGTATAGAGTAATAAAATGGGGAATTCCGTCCAGTTCGGCTCAATTTCGGTGTCGGCCATAGGCGTAGGTCTTTAAATAGTATTGTTTGTAATATTAAAATTTCAAGTAATTGCGTAAGAGAATTAGGAAAAGTATGTTTTCTGGCCTGAAGTGTCAATATCGAAATATTGTGTAGGGATTACTTAGGTAGTAGATTATACAGTTACGTTTTGCGACTAGCAGCTACCGTTTAACCTTCTATTAGTGCCTCTGTCTAATTCCAACCCTGTTTCAGATTCGGCTCAACCATGCGCCGCAAGGTGCCTTACCCAAAATTTTTAGACCTTTATAAATATATTTGTTTAGTTTAACGCATCAGTATTTGCTGTTAAGCCGTAAATAGTGTTCACAGTATTATAAGATTAGTAATAAAATGGCGACATTTACACCAACGAAAAGATGTTCCAATAATTCTCCACTATCAGTGAATTAAAAACTTATTATTTTAAATGTTTATTCTGTTAAAATAAAATTCTTTCCTTTTTACGAGTATCCTACCGGCACGCCTTTGGCACACTATTTTCAGTGTTTGTGAATGGATAACAATAGGCTAAACCCATATATTGACCCCAACCCGGGTGGTACTACCTGCACTTGATAAAAAGAAAGAATTTTACAATGAAATCAATGCCAAACTATGAAAGTGGCTTAAATATTCGTTGGGTCACTCTGTCCTCCCTTTGCATACCTAATGAGGTTTTATTACTCTTTACCTTTCTGAAATAAACTATAATTTTTCATGTTGTGAACTTCTTAAACAAATAAATAAAAACTTAGTTATGTACATACCAAGGCAGAGAAAGGTCGGTTCTCCAGCGTATTGTGGTGTCGGATGGGCCGCCTCTCCAGGAGACACTGTTTGATCCGGCAGCAGGTACGGACACTGTTGTTCGACATTTTGACACACTCGTAGGCACGGTCGCATACGCTCGCCAGAACGTGTGTAATGAGGCACCAGGGAACTGCACACCCATCGCCGGTATGCTTCCTATAATGAAAACAGTACAGAATACACATTTGCAGTGATATCGATCATAAATGTTTTTTTAATATTAAGTATGTAGCACCCGTTTAATGATTAATTTAGTAAGTATGTCCTTTTTACATTTCAGAAGGTATATACCAGGTTCGGCACGCCTGGCAGTTTGAAATGGCACGCATAACTTTGTGATGTTTGGTGTATAATATTTCAAAATAAAGCAATAAAGTAATAGATTCAATTTTAAGGATACTTGTTGTAAATTCCTAATAATCTACGGAACTGTACACAAGCTGGCAACGTAGCTCGACCGAGCTAGGTGATGGCAGGCCAGGCTAGAACGACGCGACCGCGACGGGACGTTTCTAGAAAAGAGAACACGCGAGCAGGTGATTCGCGGCTTTTCGAACACACGGTGAGCGGCGTTGCCACGGTTATACGGGAAACTTCTATGAGGCGGATTTACCATTATATAAGCGTGTATTCAGTTGGAGATAGTTTAGTTTAGTACGAGCTCCGGAATCAAAGTTTAGTGGAAAAAGTACCATTATTGGACGGACCCATGTTAAACTACATGACTTCATTGAAAGAAGAATTTGCTGAAAGATTTTGATAAACATGCTCACATGTTCTCCTTCTTGATAAAACCAGACTTGATGTATTTTACTAGCATTCCTTTTAAAGATTCTCTTTACGCATGGATGGAAATTCAAGATTTTGAGCTTCAGTGTATTGAATTTAGGATTTTCGAGTTATGGATGACAAAATGTGCGGAACTGAAAAGAGTTGTAGAAGCTGATTGAAATACTGAATTGTTGGGCTAGTTTGCCAGATAAATTAATTTGCCATATCGCAGCCGGCCAACAACAGTAAATTCAGAGGCGCGTGTAATATTAAAAGTGACTAGACATGAACCAGAAATAGAAAAGCTTTCGCGAGAAATACAAGGACAAGGAACTGAAAACGTTTCAAATTTTAAACAAAATGATGCCTTTTATAAAAACATACATTTCGTTTAACAGTAAAGTCTGTGCTATGTTTCCTTTTTGATTAAAATTTTCAGAAAAATTGTTGATAATTTTTCTAATTTATTACATTATTAATGTTATACATTATTCATTCGTATAAAAATGATACAGTTTTTTATAGTGACACACAGATGACACACATGACAAGTGACAGGTGACACACGTGACAAGTGACAAGTGACAGATGACAGGTGACAGGGGGTGGGGGGATAGAGGGGGGTTGGATAGGTTTGGTCAGTTTCTAGTTGGGGCATGCGCACTTCCGCTGCCCTCAGACGCTAATAGCCCATCTACTTGGCTTCGTTCAAAATTTCACATGGGCACCTCTTTGTTAAAAGGTTGCGACCCCTGGATATACCATACAACTTCCAGAAAAAAAGTATAATGAAATCGGCCAGGAAAAAGAAATTTCTCAATATTTCCCTTTAAATATTGCATAAAAGTAAAAGCCTACTCTGTTAAAAGACAGACATCCGCAAAACTGGGTTAAACTCGTCTTCGAAATACACAAAAGAAGGTGTTCTACGTGGTTAAGAGGCATCGACGACTTCATACAACCGTTCATTAAGTAGCCAAGTATGATAAGCTTTCGCAGTGACTAATAAACCTCGGGCTATATCATGTTTAACAAGCTTCCATTGAAATGGGAAGGTGCACCTCTAACGACTGATAAAAGCTCTCACTTCAGACCCCTCCCCGTCGAGTTTTCAGTCTATTTATGTCTGATTGGCTACTTCAGGTAATATTCGCCTTTAAGACAAAGTTTTACAAAGTCTGACGATAGCGAATCGCAGAAATGTCTTTGTAATAATTGCAAAATACAAAAGTGATGGAAATTTCAAACATTGTCGTTAAAAATTATACTTCAATGAAAAACAACCACGAATTTACCTAGTAATATAAAATTTATTCTACGTAGAAAACTGTCTATTGTATCAGTACAGATTATCCACAAATATACGAAGAAGCAGTAATTAATACAATTTAGAAAACCACCGACGAACTGAAACTTTATTTCGTTTGATTTTACAAAGTAACTTGGTATACAGATGACTAAAGTGATAGAAGGAACTGGTGGGATAGGAGGGTACAGGCCAGGAAACAAACTGAATGCTCAAGAAAAACCTCAAGCGGAAATTCACGAAATAGGAAAGTGTCCCCAATTCAATATTGATTAAAGATGTGGAAGGCAAAGGACTATCATCATGTCAGCTAGTCAAGCAGCCAGTGAAGCTCTGAGCTATAATTTATTTAAAATCATTTTTAAAATCATTTTTATTTTTGAACACCCGTAGCAAAATTAGTGCTCCTCCTACCTATTTACATAACTGCGTCTTTAATAATTGTAAACACAAATCAATATGTAATAATCATTACATTGTCCTGTATTGTTTCTAATGATACCAAGTAAATTTGGGTTGTTCAATTGGACACCAAAGAGGTTGCGGTTTTGAAAGTTAACAGCTTTGCTTGGCAACAGTTTCTCATTGAGCAACCCAAATTTTCCCCGAAAAGTAAGAATTTCTAAATAAGTACCTCTTATGTAAATCGCGGGTCACACTTGGCTGCTAATGTCAGCCATCGATCAACTGGCGCCATCAGTCGTCGAATATCTTTAGCGACTGGCAAAGTTGGACATGTTCAACTTTTGGTAGCAGGTAGCGGAGACTATAATGGGTGACGTGACTCACTCGCAGTAGTTGAGTAAACTGTCACAATGTGACCAGGTTGACAGTCATTGCTTGCTGGTGGAAGCAGTTAAGTAGCAGTAGCAGTACTTCCAGCAGCTGGCAACTAGCCTAGTGTGACCCTTAATTATTAATGAGTATATTTTGTCCACGACTATTGGATAAAATTTACATTTTACGTGTGCTTCTTCAAGTATAATGACGTACATTATTCACCAGTGAATAATAGGTGTGGATAATGAACAGGTCACATGATATCCCATATTGAAGGTTATTTATATACAAATGTCACAATATAATAAATAAAAGTTATCACCGCGACCAGAATTCGAACCCTATGCCTACAATTCTTCATTTCACGAAGTAAGACCTCTAAACCATTCCGCTGTGGGGACATATATAATAATTTATTATTGTATATAGAGCGTATGATGATGACAAAACTAAGAAACTGACGTTTTAGATAATTTATAGCTGATTGCAAGAATTTTAAATATTATACTGAATTTAAATTGAAATTACAAGAAAATATAATATGAATGTTTCACCGCCAAGAGAAGAGAAGCAGAATAAAAAGTATTCATAAATTCATTGCCACAAAAGTCGAAAAAATTATAGGTATAAAGCCTATAATTCCTAAATTGGAGAAAATTGAAAAAAAACAAATTCATTTATAAAGAGGGAATTAATAGTGGTGGACAAAATATAGTATTCTACTCGCTTGCCTGCGGCTCGCGACATAAACGCACCTTCGTGAATAATAGCCATCATTATATGCTTGTTGAATAATATACTATTAACCATTTGCAACCATTTTTTAACACTCCTTAATATATAATTTTTAAATACCAACAAAAAACTGTAGAGATCAAATTTTCTCTCGCCAAACCAAACCAAGTAAAACAAGACTTTGCTAAAACTAAAAGCCCGGAGATTTGGCAATTATTCTCCATTAATTAGAACGCCCAGTTAAAAGTTTTTACGGACTTAATATTTTTAACAGAGCACCGACGTTTACAAACGGAAATACCTAGAGAACAAGCACAGTCGTTAATTAACTGGATGAGCTTTGCGCAAACAAACTTCTGGTTTCTCACCCAAAAAAATCTTCCGAGCTTTTAAAATTGTGTAAACAACATTCACAATTTGCTTGCCGTAAAACCACAAAATGGCGACTACTGAAAAACTTTTCTTCTCCGTTGAAACTGAATATTCTATACGAAAACAATTTCTTCGAGATGTGTTTTCACGTTCGGTAATTGTGGCCTTTTCATTCTGGCAAGTGTTTTACAAACAAACTTATTACCTTTTGAATTTTCATGTGTAGTACTATTGGTACAGCGAAGCGGCAGTTAAAATACTCATAATGTGTAAAAATATAAATGGAAATAGAAACGGTTTTTCAAAAAGATTTATAATTTTGAATAGCGCATGTGTCACAAAAAGTTTTCAACTAAAACAAATCTTCAGAAGAATAGTAGAAGTTTAGTTTAAAAGCTCAAAAACGTGTTAATTCTTGTAATAGTAATATAAGACTTGATCGAAATCTGGAAATAGATTAATGTTATAAATGAAACTAACTGTTTCTTATTCATTCCACTATTTAATGAAAAAATTATGATTATTTTTTTCACTTGTCAAAATGTGACATTTTGGTGGTTTTAACCAATAGCAATACATTATTCTAGCCAATCATTCGGTATTATACTGATAAAACTGCTTCCTCATCGATAATACCTTGTTTACATTGAAACGTCAAAATTTTACTTTGAATTTGTCAGTATTGACAACTAAAAGTGCTTCGAAGTTTATTGAAAAATGAACACAAACCGATTCAGTGCCATCACCCAAGAGAATATTGAACATTTAATACAAAATCCTTTTAAATTGCTGAAAAAAATAATCTTCCCAAATACAACTCGTTCTTCAAATTTTATCACATAATTTTTTATTTTCATCACTCAAACTTGTTTATTTCAGGCAAAAACATTCAAACAAACCGAATTTAGATTTTATCAATCGGTTTGTTTTCATATTTTTGCCAAATAAACAAGTTTTCGTGGAAAAGAAAAAATTATCGATAAAATTTGAAGCTCTCGTGGTATTACCTTTGAAAATTATGAAAGGATATTGATAATTATTTCGATATTGACATATCATCGTCAGAATGTCAGAAGTTACATTTTATGTGATACCTTCTTGATGTTTAATATTTTGGCTAGACCAAATATCAAGTGACCTATCTTGCGATCGACTTAATATATATGAATAGAAAAAAGAAGAAGATATGATTTTACAAATATTAAAGCTTAGATATTATTAGCCCTATGGGAATATCCTGGATATCTTTTTCCCATTTAAAATCAGTATAACTGTGCAATGATATAGGAAACCAAGGAAAACTATATCTGCTGATCTTTACAATTGTTACTTAAGAAGACAATTTAGTAATGGAGAGCTCCCTAGATTTATCTGTTCATTGACAACTTCATATTGTGGGTCTCTTAAGTGTCTTCTTATTTCTAGTTCTTCAAGGAAATCTAGTTCTTGTTTCTTATCACAAATATGGAGTACTTCTAGTTCTGTGTTAGGTGTTAATGAATGTTTTGTGTCAAGAAGATGTCTTGCGTAATGTGATTTATCTGGCTGTTTTAATCTGTATGCTCGTGAGGGTTCATTGTATCTAATTTCAAAATTTCGAATTGTCTGACCAATATAGACAGCATTACATTCTGGACATTTAAGTTTATATATTCCAGACTTTTTTAATGGGGGTATTTTTGTTTTTACATTTAACAATTTTTTACCCACATTGTTTTCTGTTTTAAAAGAAATTGCTGTATTTGTTGAACAAGATATTATCTTTGAAATATTATTAGAAATATTACCAGCATATGTGATGGTTTTGTAATTTTGTATTTCCCTAGTTTTTTCAGGAAATATTAATTGTAATGCCACTTTCTCCTCTTTTTTATTAATTAATTTATTTATTATATGTAATGGATAAACGTTGGATGTGGCTATTTGTTTAATTATATTAATTTCTCTATCAAAATTATATTTGTTCATAGGAACTGGAAATGCTCTATGTATCAATGAATTATATGCTGCTAATTTATGTGTCATGGGATGATTGGAATTATATGGTATAGTCACATCAGTATGTGTTGGTTTTCTGTAAATTGAAAAATCAAGTATATTATTGACTCTTCAAGAAAATTGATTGAGTTATTTTCTTCAAGTTCTAATGTAAATTTAATTTTTGGATGTAAATTATTAATATGATTGAACAATATATCTAATTGTCGTTCACTACCTACAAAACAAGCTAATATGTCATCTACATATCTATACCAAAATAATATATTTTTTGAAATGTTACATTCAAAGATTTTTCTTTGTAAACTGTCCATAAAAATGTTTGCTAAAATTGGTGATATAGGGCTTCCCATTGGTAAACCTTCATTTTGAATATATACCTTATTATCAAAAGTAAAATAATTCTGATTAATACATACATCAAACAAATTAAGTATATCTGATATTATTCCTGGATTGATATTTTTATCCTAGTGATTTTTAACAAGTGTTATGCACTCTTTTGGAGGAATTGTAGAGAACATATTGGTAACATCAAATGAAATAAGTTTAGAGTTATCTTGTAATTTGTACGTTTTTAATTTTAATATGAGTAGATTCCACAAAGTAAGGGTCCAAACAGTAAATTCAATGGAAATAGATTCTTAAGCTCGGGTCACACTAGGCTGGTTTCCAGCTGCTTTCCAAATAGTTTTGTGACTAGCAAACAATTTTTCTGGTACTTAAGGTGTTAACCACTTCAAAACTGAATTCATTTAACTTCACTGCTTCTGGTTGATAGACTTCCTTTTCTCTTTTCATTTCCATGTATTTTATTTTTTCCTGAATTATTCTTAGTCTTCTTTTTGCCGCCTCTTTTACATTTTTCTCTAGTGTTTCCTCAAGACTCCTTCGGTCTCTCGCTATTATGGTCAAGTCATCAGCATATGCTATTATTTGTTTTGACCTATTAATTATGCTTCCTTTGATATTACAAGTCCTAATTATGCCTTCCACTGCTATATTAAACAATACCGGTGATAGCCCATCTCCTTGCCTTACACCAGCATTTATTTCAAACTCCTCCGATGGACCTTCCCTAGTCATTACTCTTGCTCTAGATTTTTTCATCGTCATTTTTACCAACCGTATTATCTTTCGTGGTACATTTAGCTGCTCCATATCTTTTATAATTGTTCTCCGTTTCAGGCTATCAAAAGCCTGCTTAAAGTCAATAAATAGCATTTGGACTCCAATATTGTGTTTTTAACATTTTTCTATTACTTGATTTATAGTATGTATAGCATCTACCCTTGATTTTCCTTATCGAAAACCTTTTTGATATTCCCCTATTTCTGATTCCATTATCTTTTTTAGTCTTCCATTTATTATCATTGTTAATATTTCATATGCGGAATTGAGTAAACTAATTCCTCTATAATTACTACAAATATTAGGATTTCCTTTCTTCAATATTGGTATAATCATTCCAGTAGACCATTCATACGACATTGTTTCTGATTCCCATATTATCTCTATGATTTTAAATATTTTATGCCTTAGATGATCTCCTCCATATTTTATTAGCTCATTTACTATTTCATCTGTCCCTCCTGCTTTGTTGTGTTTCAATTTGTTAATTATGTCGTTGCATTCCTCTTCGGTCGGTTTTTCTTCATTTTCTAACCCTGTATCTATATCACTCATATCATCTTCTTCATGCTCCCCATTTTCTTCCGTTAATACATTTTTGAAATGCTGGCTCCACTCTTTTTCTTTGATGTTTATTTTAGTTTGGTTTCTGCTTTGTTTCTTTATATATTGATACAATTTTACATTATTATTATTATCATTCTCTAATATGTCCATACTATCATTCAACCATTTTATTCTTTTTGTTTTTATCAACTTTGCACTCTCTTTCCTTACTCTTCTATATTCGTCATAATAATTTTGTTGCTTAGTTCGCATCCATCTTAGTCTGGCATATTTTTTCTCTTTCATCTTTATTTTACATTCTTGATCAAACCATTCATTATTCTTTCTTGTGCCTTTCTTACCAATCAATCTGCTGCCGTTATTATACTTCTTTCAATTTCCTTCCATTGCTCATCAATATTATCCTGCTCTTTGCTCTTTCTTTACCTCGTTCCTATATTCATTTTCACATCTTTTCAATTTTTGCACGTTCCATTTTCTACATTTTATTGTCTTATTTACTGTATTTACAATTCTCATTTGCATTTTGACTATTACTAATTGATGGTCAGTATCAACACCTGTTCCTCTGTATGATCTTACATCTTGTATCATCTTTGATCTTCTTTTTGATATCAGAACATGATCTATCTGGTTCCCCGTAGTAGTCCCAGGTATAATCCATGTGATTTTATGTTCTTTCTTATGCTTGAAACTAGTGCTACTAATATACATGTTGAGCTCCTCGGCCATATTACATAACCGCAATCCATTATTGTTAGATATTTCATGTATAGTATACTTTCTTGCAACATTAATTAAATAGTCTTCTCTTCCTATTTTTGCATTCATATCCCCAATAATTATTAGTGTGTCATGTCTTGCGGCTTCCTCACATACCTTTACCAGTTTCTCATAAAATTCATCTTTATCTTCATCTTTAGCTTCTTCCGTCGGTGCATAAATATTAATTATTGCAATATTTGCCTTGTGGTTTTTAAATCTTAATTTTGATATTCTACACCCTGTGTAAACACCTTGTATATTAGTAAAATTATAGCATCTACAAATAGATATTGTTTGCAGATTTGGTCAGTTCTGTAAAAAATTATGACACAAATACATTTAGCAAAAAAATAATTTATATTTGGTGGAATTTTGGTCGCTAGGTCGTTGTATAATCACAGAGTGAGAAGAATAGGACCCAGTTTCGTAGCGGGTGGCGGAGAATCGATCCCGTCGTGCACAGCTGGTGCTGGGGCGGTGGCCTCCGCCGGCTCCTCGCGCCGTTCCCCGCGATTACGCGGCGGCTGTATAGGACACCGGTAAGGCGGCAATCCACACACTCATACTCATCCAACTGGCCGACTTTTGTCTTTCAGGTCATTTAAATATCGAAGGCGGCTTCGAATGAACGGCCGTCCTGCCGCCTCACCTTGATGGTGATAGGTGACGTAACGGACAACCAAACCATATGTGTGATATCTCATCATCGGTAAGGTGAAACGGAGGGATGGAATATTTTCGTGTAAATAGGCATTGTTGGAATATATTACATCAAGTTAATTCACCTCTATACATATTTTGAAAATGTGGAAGCTATTAGTATAAATATATTTAGATTGACTTAGCAAAGTCTTTTGATACGGTGGACCATGCAATTTTGCTTCAAAAATTATATAACTATGGGATTAGAGGTAATGCTCACAAATTTATATCGAGTTATCTAAAAGGAAGGTTTGCAGAAAGTCAGAGTAAATGGTTTTAGTAGCATGTTTGATGAGGTAAATATGGGTGTTCCACAAAGAACTGTTCTGGGACCTCTTCTATTCATTCTTTATGTAAATGATTTACTTATAGATTCACCAGATGGACAAATTTTGCAGATGATACTGCATCAATAACAGAGGGAAAACACTGGCTGCTTCACACTGTATAACTGTTGCGCCCCCCATTTTTATTTCCGGCTGCTTTCAAGAGGGTAATATTTTTGATTAATTAATTTGATAGGGGGTCATAGGTGATGTGACCAAAATTTTAAAATACGGAAAGCCACTGACCAGCCCCCCGGAGGCCTATACGCCGTAGGCGGAAATTTTTCGAAAAACCACTCCCAATTTCTGCACAGAAGTCGTTAAAATCGTTAAAAAAGCAAAATTTGTGGAGTTCCTTTCCAAAGCCCCAGAGGCAAAAATTTTTTTTGGGCCACGCTTGTTTTATATAAAAATAATGCTCTCTTAAAAAACAATCATATTTTATTAATTTCTATACATATTAAATATGACAAACTTAAATTAAATGATAATTAGTCTAAATATTTTTAAAATTTAAGTGAAGCCTTCGATCTTTTGTATTTGCAGCAACTTATTACGTCAAAACACAGCTCATTATTCTCATTATTTCGCTTCAAATGCTCTCCTTTAAATCAAAATATATCGCGGCCTGCCAAACCCTCTACTCATCTCTTTTCTAAGCGTGTAATAATCATCCGACGTAAGTCGATTCATAGTCGATATTAAACCGGGCTTTGACCCATCACATGTAAACTTCGGGCGTGTTTTTCTCACGCCGCGAAGATCGTCAGCGCTCGGCAAATTCCGTTCCCATATAACACCTTGAGGTCAACGGTGGACACCAGCCCGCTTTCCAATTTTGGTTTTCGCCGAGTACCTGATGCTTGTTGCGGGGTAACGTTTACAAGGGGGTCTTGAAAAACGTTTATACGGGTGTCTTGAAACGTTCTAGGAAAATTTTATTTAAGAGGAATACTATACTATATGTACAGCTTATTTAATTATTTTTTTAAATTATTTTTTAATGGGAGGTCATTGACCCAATGACCTAATGGAGGAGCCGCCACTGTGTGTTAGTAATAACATTAAGGATAATACGAAATGTAAACTTTCAATTTCATTTTTATAATACAACAATGGTTTTATCTGTGAAAGAAAATACAACTCGCTCAGATAATTTTTTATTTTCATCACTGAAACTTTGTTATTCGATACAAAAGCATTCAAAACAAACCGAATTTAGATAAAATCACTTGTCCCGATGGACTCGTGATTTCATTAATAGGTTTGTTTTCATATTTTTGTCGAAAAAACGAGTAGAAAATGAAAAATAGTGGATAAAATTTAATGGTCACCTTTGACAATTCCACTCATTTACAATTCGGTCCATTAAGAATTGTTATGGGTTGTAGGACTGTTATTGCTGAAGGTAATCTCGAAAGGAAGGAACAGACCAAAAAATTGGGATAATATATCATTTATTCTGAGCTTCCAGAAAAACGCAGGTTTATTTAGAAGAAAATCCAAAGGATTGTGTTCAGGTGACCTTGGGGGCCATGGGTGTGGAGATTCTCGTCCCTTCCATCTGAAATAACAAGAGGTTCAACCCGTTCAATCGATAAGGAAGAAAAAATGGTCCTAATACCAATCCAAACATTGACCGAAAAGAAGTGTTGGAATCGTGCTACAATTATGGTATGTGGATTTACATGTGTGTTTATTATGGAAATTAATAATATCATATAATATATCTTGAAAAGTTGGCTTCATCTGTAAACAAAACAGTGTTGACAAAATTGGAATTGTTTGCAATTTTCCTCAAAATCCATTGGAAATACTGCATCCTGAACGGATAGTCATTAGGTAGAAAATGCTGAACACGTTGAACAACACAAACAGTTTTGTGACTAGCGTTTAATATTTGAGCAATTTTTCTGGTACTGACTTCTGGATAATAATTTGAAGAACCTGATCTTCGAGCTGTTGAGTTCTCGCAGTTCTAGGTCGTCCAATAATATTCCTTGATTTTGCAAAAGTTCCAGTTATTTACCTAACGCAGGGCATACATACGTCTGGCTTCCAAGGCATTACCATTGGCTTATCCATATAAAAAAAGCATATTAGTTATTTTAGCAATAGTAAATACAGGCATCGTTAGTAAGTGAACACAATCGAAAGCAGAACAGGTGCTACAACAAAATTAGAATGATAAAAATTTATTGTTTGTTTTTGCAGTAATTGTCAAAATTCCATTGAGAAAAAACAAACAAAATATATATTTAAGAATATTAATATTAAAGGATAAATAAATAAATATTAACTAACAAGAGTTTTTGTTAATATGTGTGTATTTAGCCAAAAATTAGCATTTAATCTTGGGCCAGTATTCGCAATCAATGATGGCCCAGTCCTGGCAATTGAGCATGGCCCAGTCCTGGTAACCGAACATGGTCCATTCCTGGCAATCGAGCCTGGCTCATTCCTGGAACTTGAGCATGGCCCAGTCCTGGCAACCAAACCTGGTCCAGTCCTGGCAATCGAGCCTGCTCCAATCTTGGCAATCGCGCCTGGCCTAGTCCTGGCAAGAAAGCTTGGCCTAGTCCTGGCAACCAAGCCTGGACCATCGTTATCACTCCAAACTTCTACCAACGCTGGGCCAAGCCTGGCTTACAAGCTTTGGTCTAGACTTCTACATAGTTGGGACAAGCCTGGACCAAGCTCAGGCCGTGGTACTTTCCTTTATGGGTAGTTTCGGAAACCAGTAGCGTCACTATAGCTTTGGAAACATCATGTATAAAAATTAACTATATTCTGACTGTTTGTACAAAAATTTTGATGAGCAAATTTGAAAGTAATTTAGGATTTAAATTCGATCTTGGATTAGCTTTTCTATATTAATTTTACATTCTGATGAATCTTCGCTATCCTAGATTGTAATAAAAAATAAATTGGCTGAACCCCAAATAACATTTATATTACTATTTTGAGTAGAAACGTATTTAAAGGCAGTAAACAAATCTGGTGTGGTATGATAAATGTCCGCCGGATGTAATTTATCAAAAGATTTGAATATTAGGACATAGCAGAAATGTTCCATTTGTTTGGCTGTTTCAAAAGGACCTCAATAATTGTTTGTAAGGATCAATATCGAAACGAGTTCTACAGAAAACATTAAACAATAAAGTAGACGGTATTCCTGACCTAAATTTACTACGTCGTTAGAAGAAAATAATGTCACCCAATGTATTAAATTGTGAAATTCTACTATTATCATTTGGGCTTTTCGGTTTTCGTGAATTACCAGGTTGTTTTAGGACACTTAATTTTCTGTTCGGTTTGTGGTTAATCAAAGAAAAAACAGCTTTAGAGGTGAAAACAAACGATTGATAAACTAATTTATTGATCCTTTGATGACATAAAAATGTATTGTACAAGTCAACTGGGGTGTAGACAGTGAGGGTGAAGTTGGACAAGGAGTAGTATTTTCTAACTCACCCCTGTGATTCGAGAAAGATTAGACATTCAGCCAACAAAATGCCGGTCCATATTCAGAGTATAACTATACCATCCTAGGTTGGCACTCGACCATAAGATGCGCTTTGACAAAGCCCGCCCATCGACACCGAGAGCTCATTTGATGTTACTGTTTCTTACTGTTAACATCATAAAAACTCCAGAGGCGTAGTAAATTTTTATATTATCTGTTTTGTGTTGATTTGATTTTACTTCAAAGTTTTACGATGGACTTTAAAAGTAAAATTCATAATAAAGTTTTAAGTGGCTAGTTAGTAATTTAATAAAATTTATGAAGGAAGAAGCAGCACAAATGAAACCTATCATTCCATTTAACAAACTATTTGAATATATTTACCACAATGCATTTTATAGAAGAATAGCATGTATGTGTACACACAAATTCCATCCGTATAAAATACATTACATACATACAATACATTTATTATTTCAACAGGACGGTGGTCCTCTGCATTATGCTTTGATTGTTCGTCATTATTTAGACCAACATTTTCTACGGCACTGGATTGGGAGAAGAGGTAGCATTGAATGGCCTCCACGGTCACCATATTTGTTACCCCTTGATTTTTTTGTGGAGATATCTCAAAAGTGAAATCTACTAAACACAACCAGCTTCTTTAGAAGATTTGCGTCAAAGAATTGTCGAGGAGTGCCATCGAATCACTTCGGAATGTGCGAGAACCTTTCCACAATATCAATATTATTGTATGGACGCGGGTGGTCATTAATTTGAACATTTAATTTAACTAAGAAGTAAGTAAACAACTAAACATGATTTAAACTTTAAAATGTAATTTATTAAAAATTATTAGGCCGAATTTTCAAATTTAAAGACAGTTGTAAAGATAATTGAAAGGGCTTTAAAATGATACCTTACTCGACCCCTAATGCCATTTAAATATGTCGAGGGGGTGGAAGTAGCGAAGTCAAAAATACCGGAAAAAAAGGTGAGCGGTCGTCGGACCGCCGACAGAAACTTGATTCTTATGCACAATAGAATGGCCATTTTTCGTGAATTTTTCACCATTTTTTTGACGAATTTTGACAATTATTGACCGTCTTTGACAATTATTGACCATTTTTGACAATTTTTCAAAAAGTTTAACATATTTAGCAATTATTGACCATTTTTTCAAAATTTTGACAATTTTTGACATTTTTTTCAAATTATAATAATCATTGACCATTTTTGACAATTATTGACCAATTTTGACAATTATTGATCATTTTTGACAATTTTTCAAAAATTTTGACCATTTTAGACCATTTTTCCAAATTTTAACAATTATTGACCATTTTTGAGAATTTTTCACAAGTTCTGACAATTATTGACCATTTTTGACAATTTTTCAAAAATATTGACTATTTTTAATAATTATTGACCATTTTTTCAAAATTTTGACAATTTTTGAAATTTTTTTGAAAAATTTGACCATTTTTCAAAAATTTTGACAATTGTTGACAATTATTGACCATTTTTCCAAATTTTTGACAATTTTTGACCAATTTTCCAAACTTTTGACAATTTTTGAAAATATTTGGCAAATAATAACTTTTTCAAAATTTTGACAATTTTTGACAATTTTTGACAATTTTTGACAATTTTTGACAATTTTTGACAATTTTTGACAATTTTTGACAATTTTTGACAATTTTTGACAATTTTTGACAATTTTTGACAATTTTTGACAATTTTTGACAATTTTTGACGACTTTTCCAAATTCTTGATAATTTTTGACAATATTCAAAAATTTTTGACAATTTTTCAAATATTTCAAAACAATTATTGACCATTTTTGACAGTTTTTGACAAATTTTGACAATTATTGACCGTCTTTGACAATTATTGACCATTTTTGACAATTTTTCAAAAATTTTCACATATTTGGCAATTATTGACCATTTTTTCAAATTTTTGACAATTTTTGACCATATTTAAAAATTTTTGACAATTTTTCAAAAATTCTAACATATTTGGCAATTATTAACCGTTTTTTCAAAATATTAACAATTTTTCACACTTATAGGTGTGCGAGCTCAGTGCGGCAAGAGAGATTGCGCACAGTCGCTTTAATGAGTTATCTCGTGACGAACGCTTTTTCGTAACGTTTACACGTTTTACGAGTTCACTAGCCTTCTCAAAAGTCCTATGTCGTGCAATAAGAAGCAAGCTTCAAAAAGTGTCCCCATTTGATCAAAAATCGGCGGCAGTTCCTGATAATGGCTCTGTTTCGTTTGCTTCCGGCCACCCTGTATACAAGACTATAATAAACTGTTGACTTGATCAGTTCATCATAGGTACTCTCTGCGACAACTAAAGAGTCATCAGCAAAAAGAAATTCTAATTTCGCATTTAAATTTTGAGGCATATCATTTAAAAAGAGCAAAAAAAGTAGTGGTCCTAAGACCGAACCTTGAGGTACACTGATATTAATGGTCTTTTTTGCCGAATAATCCTTTTTGAATTTTTATAGATATTTGTTTGTGACTGAGATAATACAGTCTAAAAATATACGTCTAAATCCTCTATTGTACAATTGATTTTTAAAAAAGTTCAATTCAATGCTACGAAAGCTCTAAACAAGTAAAAAAAAAGACCAACCACTTATTTACCGTGGTCCATGCTGTAATACACAAATTCAATTAAACTGGAAGTAGCTGTCTGCATTGATAAATTGATAAGTATAAAATGAACATCAATGAATCTCTCCTAAACAAAATGAAAAATTTTAACACAAAAATAGGAATAAAAGTTAGATAAACGCAACAATCAAAAATCTTATATACAAACAGATATGCAGTGTGTACTATAATAAAGCATAGCTCAAAGTTAGCGTGTGTTTAGCGGGCTGAGAAGCAGCCATAAATAAAAACCAGGAAAGATAAACATAAATTATTGTTTTCTCGATACAGGTTTGTGAAGGAATAGAATTTTAAAATTACTATTTGCTCGTAGAAAATAGAGAAAGAGTGCGAGGATAGATAAATCAATTCTCTTACTTGAGAGAGCAAGGAAAAGTATATAGCAGAACGTGCAAAAAAATTAAATCTCTATAAGTCAATTATTATATATAGGTAGAGGTATGTTGCAGTCAAAAAGCTATTTACACTATTTACAACATGAATAATCAATAGCTGTAGCTAATGCTACTATGACGATCTTCAGGCTCCATCGTCTTCAAATTGAACGTGCAAAAGAGAGTGAAAGTAATGCAAGGCAGCTCTGTGGAGGACCGCGCAGTTGTGTATTTAGGCTCGAAATTTTTTGAGGAAGGACAAGTTTACGTGGCACTGAGTCGAGTAAAGTCTTTGGAAGGATTATGTATTGAGGAGTTAGATTGCATTTATAACCGTTAATGTTAATAACCGCATTAAGCAACAAGAAGGAATGGGATCCAAATACCTTTACCAGACTTGGAAAGAATGCCATTCAATGGTACACGGATGGCTCAAAAGCAATAGAAGGAACTGGGATAGGAGTGTACGGGCTAGGAACCAAACACTCTGAAAGCTTGGGAAAAACCCCGAGTATCTTTCAAGCGGAAATTCACGCCATAAGAAAGTGTGCCCAGTTCAATATTGATAAATGATATAGAAGGCAAAGGATTATCATAATGTCGGATAGTCAAGCAGCCATTAGAGCACTGAGCTCTTGTGTTATCAGTTCTAAAATGGTGTGGGAATGCCTAGGCAAACTAAATGAACTAGGCGAGAACAATATAGTCACCTTACTGTGGATTCCAGGACACACAGGGATAGAAGGAAATGAAATAGCAGATGAACTAGCAAAGAGACTGGAACACCCTTTTGGGGGCCGGAACCCTTTTGCGGTATCAGCTCCAATGTAATATTGGGAGAAATAGGCAAAGCCGAAGAGAAGAGAAGATCTGACCATTGGAAAGATCTAGTAGGACTTAGGCAATCAAAGATTCTTCTGGGTGACTACAACCTGTTGAGATCAAATGAATGCATAAGTCAAAGTAAAACTGCACTAAGAGTTTTAACAGGCATCCTTACGGGACATTGTCGCCTGAATGGGCACCTGAAAAAGCTCAAAATAGTGGAGGAAGAAGAATGTAGATTCTGTGGTATGGAAGAAGAAACCTCCATCCACATACTTGCGAACTGCACAGCAATTCAGAATCCTAGGGCACAACACCTCGGAGATTACTGGATAGAAGAGGGACATTTACCTAAGTTAAAGCCTGCAGATATCCTAAAATTCCTCCGGGAAATAGGACTGAAGGAGCTACTAGTCTCTGAGACTTTCCTCAGGAACTAAGTAGAAGTAAGGGGGCACAATAGATCTTTTAGGTCTCAGTGAATGTCACCCCAATCTACATACATACATACATACATAATAACCGCATTATTCACTCTTGAGCTATATTTGAATAAAATAATTAATAGGGGAAGTACGTCCAAAATAACATAATTATCAATAACTTTTACATTATTCATGATAGGAACATATATTTTTCTTACAACTTTGCTTATATTAATTGGTTATAAGAAATCATGAAGGTTTTGTCAGAAAAATCAACACTTATAAAAATATTTATTATTAAATGAAGATCAAGTCCATACCGTTTGGACAAAACGACACGAGCCGTATGGTCCAAATGACATACGCAGCCCTCAACATGAATAAAATGAGTAATAACAAAAATTAATTGCACAATTCGCAAACAAATGTTTTGGTACGCTTTGGCAGATCAGCACAGGCCACGTGAACCAAACGACTGCACCGCATGCACCTCAACCACCCCTCACCAGGTTTTGAACGTGAGTAGAGATCGTTGCTGTAAATACAGGCACAATCGTCTTCTTGATTGGGGCAAACTTCATCTGAGTCAACATTAATATAAAGAGATTTAGTAACTGCCTCTCTTCTTTTACGAGTTGTTTTTTCAGCTTCAGTATCTCGTTTGAGTTTTAATTCTGCCATATTTGGTGATGATGTAAGTAGGAGTGTTGTCGTTCGTTTCTTTATCTTTTTTTCACACTGTTCGCTTACAAATTTACCACTTGGAGCTCGAGAAATTAAATTAACTGGAACTGCTAAAGAACTTGTCGATGGAAAGGAACTTGTAGATGGTTGAGAAATGTCGGAGAGTCAGTGTGTTATGAATATCCTGAGTGACTGCTATTGAGACTGAAGAATCCAATGAACTAGATGGTTTACAAGAACTAGTGGATGGCTTTAATGAAGGTTCTGTTTCTGTGCCATAATATCGCCAGCCTCCGATTCTATTGGTAACGATGGAAGAAGGTTCTGATCCTGGATTGAGTCTGGGTTATCAGCTGTGGAAGCTATTGGCATATTTGTTGTTTCAGCTGGTTCAAAAATGTGATCGGGAAATATGTCTGGTGCTTTTGAAACCATTGCATGCATTCTGAACTGAAGCAGTTTTTCCATAAGCTTGATTAAACAAATATCCGATCTGAAGAGCTGTCTCCACTCTTCCTGGGTGATTTCTTAGCCAGACAGAAATCTCTTGGTTAAAATATGTGTTGAGCGGTCCATAAAAGCACACGTCGAGAGGGTGAAGTGAGGGGGAAGACAAAAAATTTCGATTCCATTTTCCTTCGCAATGTTCAAAGCTTCGAATGACTTATGGCTGGCATGGCCATCGACAATAAGAAGGACTTTATCATCATGACTAGCTTTTACAAAGCTTTGAAAATGCTGGAGCCACTTCACGAATACTTCAGTGGTCATTCACCCGCTTTCTTGAGCTACTCCAACCGTGCCAGTAAGTGCTTTATCCACGAGCTCGTTTTTCATATTTTCCTCGGAAAAATCATGAAAAGAGGTACGACCCAGCTGCGTTCATCCCCGCTCCGGGCTCGTAATGGCACCTACTTGCTTCCTGCCAGCTGCAGCCAGGATTTTTTGAGGTCTTTGGATAGTAGAAATCCCCGATTAGTCCACATTGTAGAACCGGTTTGCGTTGAATTTGTATTAGTCTATGTATGCTCAAAAACCTTTTTACCTGTGGTCTATTGAAAGCTTAGCTGCGGAGGTAGGCTCAAGTTCACGTAAAGATATCTCTTTATGGCGTCTTAAAAATCCATCTAGCCACTCCTGGCCAGCTTTACCCTTATCTTTATTAAAACTGTGCGCAAAGCCATTCTTTTCAGCCAATTCGAAAGCGAGTTCTTGGACCATTGTACGCGTTAATCCAAACATGCGAGTTTCAAGTAGCTTGATGAGCTCAACCAATTGTCTCTCGATTTCAAGAGGAAATGTTAGCTGAACTCGGCCCAAACCTTTTGCTGCAGGTGAAATTGTTTTATTTTGTTCCAAAGCATGCCTTAGTGTAGTTTGTGGCACTTTGAATGTCCTAGAAGCCAGAAACCAACACATTTTTTTTCCTTTACAGCTTCAATAGCTTTTTTCATCGCTTATGGACTCCATGCTTGCCGATTACTTGTCCTCTTATAATTCCGTGTCATCCTGTAAATTGAGAAGATTTAGATATTTTTATTATTCATCATCCCTACGGACAAAATGACACATTATGTTGTTTTGTCCATAGTGGTTGTATGTCATTTTGTACATAGCCTCAAAAATATTACGATTCGAAGAATAATCTTGTTGCAGTGACAATAATTTTGTAAATTCTACACGATCACCTCGAACACAATATGCTTGAAAATATAAACGTCTCTCAGAAATTCAACGGTATATTTTCGGTGTAGGCGCTTCCTAGTTGGCTTATTTTTGACAGTTTAAACCGCGCTAATTTTTAAATATCGCCAATGAGTTGTTTTGTCCGTGTATATATGTCATTTGTCATATTTATTCAGTATTTGCTTTTTAACTGTTAGGGACACAATAAAAATTGGTTATGTTGTTTTGTCTGCCACTCGGCCAACGAGTACTCACGACTAACTAAACAGTGGAGAAGGATTGGGTCTCTTGAGGGGTAGACCATTATAATGTTCATGAATCTTGGGAAAAAAATTGTAACAAATAATAATAAATTGAAAACTGAAACACTACGAAAAAATAGGCTTAAAAAGCGGAAGAATCGTACAGAGCAAAACGTGCAGAAGAGAGTGAAAGTTATGCAAGGAAACACTGTAAAAACACAGTCGAAATTTTTTGAGAAAGGACAAGTTTACGTTGCACTGAGTCGAGTAAAGTCTTTGGAAGGATTAGGTATTGAAGAGTTATATTGCAACAAATTGATAGAAAAGAAACCTTATAATAATGAGGTACTAAAAGAACTAATATCGAGTGATGAATATTCAAATTTCAACGTGAAATAAATGACAGGAAATATTGAATATTTTACCAATTTTTGTTAAATAAAGCATCAGAAAGGGTACATTGATTAAAATCTATAATCCAAGATTTCTGTTAGTTCTGTTTGATCGAGGTTGATGTGGGGTATTTTAGGTACAATAACCGTTGGTTAATTGCTTCGTTGCTTTGATTCAAAACACAATAGCCTTGATAGATTATTGTAGCGTTTGGATTCACTTACAACGGAGAGCGTCAATAGAACAATCGTTTTAAAATGATCATGTGCTTAATAATCAATACATATTCATAAAAGTGTT
Organism: Lochmaea crataegi; assembly: GCA_947563755.1. Classification (NCBI taxonomy): domain Eukaryota; kingdom Metazoa; phylum Arthropoda; class Insecta; order Coleoptera; family Chrysomelidae; genus Lochmaea; species Lochmaea crataegi. Next base: position 9,493,753 of record OX387434.1, read on the forward strand.
AAAAACAGTTAACACCGATGCAAACTAGAATATCGTGTCTGGATTTCACGTAATTTAGTAAAGAATTCACTGAATAAGGTATTGGATTTTATTGTAAGCTCTGGAGATCTCTGGAGATAATGAAAATCGTTGTTATGTAAATATAGGGACTTATTGCAATTCGTAAAGGAAGATCTGTGTCACCTCACCTTTATTATAACAATTGAAATTTGAATTATCTCTTGAGCTTTAGAAAGTGTATGAGGTTTATTTGAAGTATTATATTAATAATGTACATATATGTTTTGTATTAATTTTATCTGTAAAATAATTTTTTTACAGAAAGAAATATGCTTTATTGTCATGGGAAATTTACAAAAATTTTATAGACGTTTTATAAGAAATAAAAAAAATTTAAATCAAAAACCAAATGATAAAATGGTTACTATTAATAATGATTAGAGGGCGGAATGTATGCAAAAAGACAATACCAAAATATGCGCATATATATATATGCATTATTTTTACCAAACATATGCAATGATTTTTTCTTAATTTTCCTAAATATGCAAATGCATATTTATGAAAATTCTCAAAAATGAAACAAAATATTAAATATTGATATGATATTTTATTTTGTGTTTTATATTTTTATTGTTTGATTTTATTATTTTTGTTTTACCCGGAATAATTTCAAATTTAGCAATTTTAATAACTCTACACAATGTACTCACATTTTTTATGAAATCTCACCTTCTCAGGGTTTGGGTTCATGGGTTTAATGTGTAAGTAATCTAATTACTGTTCTTTTTTTTTATGGGCGCCAAAATTCAATGTTATTTAAATAACATTTTCAATAAAGTTTTTAACATCTGATTTGGATTTAAATACTTTCCTGAATACGGTCCTGTGTACTCACCCTGAAAGTGCCCCAGTGATGTGTAACAGGTGTTCAATATAGTTGTACCAACTGATAAAAAGAATTACTTCGAAATAATACTTGGGATGAAATAATTTTAAATTTATTTTATGAAAATTAATTTTGTGAACATAAATTAGCAAGATAAACGTTATTTCTTACATCAAATAGGAAAATAAACTTAATTAAGATGGTCTTTCACTCAACAATCACATTCATTCAATGAAAATTATTTTTAATACATGCAATTATGCAACTTTTTATACATTAGTGTATTTACAGTGATACCGTTTGAAATAAGCCAAAACGAAAAGCAAAATGGACGAAACAGTTGTATCTGAATTTGCAAAATATCTAAGTTCCTTTTATATACACTCACAAGTAAGTTTTTTATTTTAAATTGAAGTTTATTAAATACCTTTTATCTTCTATTAATGTTGAAAAATGAATAATCACTTCTTTCCTGTTTTTAGACCGCTCTGGGCATTTGTGAAGTAACCTCCAAAACCAAAAGCAAGACAACTCCAATGCAGAATGCCTCTTGATGAAATTTACTATATGGTTTATTTACTTACGAAGATCCCTCGGTGTTTATTTTCTTCAGGAACCGTGTTACAAGGTTAGTTAAATTATTTTACTATTAATTACATAGATATTTTATCAAATTTACAAACTTTTTTCACTGAACGAAATAACGTGTTTCTTCTAGAAAATTCATTTTCCAAAAGGGGCGACGCTTTCTCTATCAACAAGTACCTAAAAACCCATTTCCTTTTTCTTCATTAGCAACAAACTGCCTACTATCTCTAAAAGTAAATTCTTTGTTTGATTGTCATTGACCAATCAAATTAACTTATAGTTGTTCATTAAACAGATTTTATTATATTATAATTCTAAATAAATTATTTAAGTTTAAATCTTTTATTAATTAAATTTTTAAATTATTTGACATATTCAATTTAGGTTGGTAATTTTCCTGTTCTAGCTGACAATTCTATGCTCAAACCTGTCATACATCAGATGATAAATACTTTCACAAGTGTCATAGATCTAATAACTGTATTAAAATTTTTTCTATTTTAGATTCTACCATAATACGAATAAAATTTCGTAACGCTTTTGGACAAATTTAATTTTACATGAAGAAATTCAAGATAATACATAAAAACCATAAACATTCCCGTTTAAAGGTGGATCTTATATTTGATACCAGGTGATTTGTTTGAGTTTTCTTTTATCCATTGTATGTATGTACGAGGTACATTATAAATTTTGAATTGCTTCTTTGAGTTTGATTTATTTTAATTTGAATCATTTAAATAGTTTACCTTCAATATTCTATAATTATAGAAGCTTTATGTTAGAAGTAACTCGTGTCGGTTATGTACAATGTGTAGTCATTATTTTTCATATCAATATATACACTTATTTTTAAAACATATTTAATTTTCACAAATAAAATAAATGATATACAAAAAATAACGGTGTAATAATTAAGAATCTAATACATTATAATATGAATTTATGATCAAATATTTTTCAAAATTTTCAACCAAAAACTTTCGTCTTCTATCAGTAAAAATGTGTTTGGACACAGAAAAACTTCTTTCTATATCTACCGACGTAATAGGGCATTCTTTTAATTTAGTAAACTAATTTGCCAAGTAAGACATTCTTTAGAAAAGTTGCCTTCGAAAATACTGGCAACTTCTCTCAAAGAATCGATACCCCCATTATTTTCTAGTGTTTTTTCTAATTTATTTCTAATTTTGACCCCTATATTTCCAGGAATTTTTTAAAAATGAGCCGAAAAAGTAATATTAACTGAACATAAGTTCTTTAGAAATTTGAACATTACTTAAAGGTTCTTGACTCTGAGTTACACATTGTGAATCATTTTGAATGTCCAACACAACTTCTTTTATGGCATCGAAATGATTTGCGTAGAAAATTGCTGCTTTAATTCAGGTTCTCCACTTTGTAATGATTGGCTCTAGAGGCAAGCTTACTCCGGGTAATTTTTCCTTGTAGAATTGCACTTGTAACGGTGCTTTCAAAAATACTTTTTTCTACAGTCGCGCGTAAAATGACTAATTACTATATTCAAATGAAATCGTAAAGTCGACAAATGCCGAGGATTGTTACTTTACGCTCTAGCGCAAAAAAGGAATCTTTTTCGCTCGCTTATTTAATCAAACCACGCCCCCTCCGAATTAACTCAATTGGTGAATAATTAACAATTTATCAGATTAAAAATTAAATAAAATTATATCAAAATTGTCAAAAATTTTGAAATATGGTCAAAAATGGTCAATAATTGTCAAAAAATGTCAATTATTGTCAACTGTTAAAATGGACAATTTTTATCAAAAACTGTTAAAAATGGACAATTTTTATCAAAACTGTTAAAAATGGACAATTTTTGTCCAAAACTGTCCAAAATGGTCAATAATTGTCAAAAATGGTCGATGATTGTCAAAAATTTTGAAAAATGGTTAATTGTCAAAAATTTTTATTTTTTTTAAATATGGTCAAAAATTTTCAAATATTGTCAAAAATGGTCAAAAATGGACAATTATTGTCGAAATTGGTCAATAATTGTCAAAAAATTTTAAACTTTTGAAAAATAGTTGATAATTGTTAAAAATTGTTAAAGTTTTTGAAATATGGTCAAAAATAGTCAATAATTGTCAAAAATGGTCAAAAATTTGGAAAAATGGTCCATAATTGTCAATAATTATCAAAAATGGTCAATAATTTTGAAAAAATGGTATAAAATTTTGAAAAATTGTCAAAAATGGTGAAAAACTATCAAAAATGGTTAAAAATTGTCAATTATTTTTAAAAACTGCCAAAAATCGACAATTATTGTCAAAATTGGTCAATAATTGTCAAAAATTGTTAAAATTTTGAAAAATGGTCGATAATTGTCAAAAACTATCAAAAATGGTCAATAATTTTGGAATACTTTCAAAAATTTTAAAAAATTGTCAAAAATGGTCAAAAACTATCAGAAATGGTTAAAAATTGTCAATTATTTTTAAAAACTGTCAAAAATGGACAATTATTGTCAAAATTGATAAATAATTGTTAAAATTTTGAAAAATAGTCGATAATTGTCAAAAACTATCAAAAATGGTCAATAATTTTGAAAAATTGTCAAAAATGGCCAATAATTGTCAAAAACTATCAAAAATGGTCAAAAACTGTCAAAAATGGACAATTATTGTTAAAAATTGTAAAAATTTTGAAAAATACTTGATAATTGTCAAAAATTTCGAAATATGATCAAAAATGGTCAATAATTGTCAAAAATGGTCAAAAATTTGGAAAAATGGTCTAAAATTTTGAAAAATTGTCAAAAATGGTCAAAAACTATCAAAACTGGTAAAAAATTGACAATTATTGTTAAAAACTGTTAAAAATGGACAATTATTGTCAAAATTGGTCAATAATTGTCAAAAATTGTTAAAATTTTGAAAAATGGTCGATAATTGTCAAAAACCATCAAAAATGGTCAATAATTTTGAAATACTTTCAAAAATTTTAAAAAATTGTCAAAAATGGTCAAAAACTATCAAAAATGGTTAAAAATTGTCAATTATTTTCAAAAACTGTCAAAAATGGACAATTATTGTCAAAATTGGTAAATAATTGTCAAAATTTTGAAAAATAGTCGATAATTGTCAAAAACTATCAAAAATGGTCAATAGCTTTGAAAAATTGTCAAAAATGGCCAATAATTGTCAAAAACTATCAAAAATGGTCAAAAACTGTGAAAAATGGACAATTATTGTTAAAAATTGTCAAAATTTAAAAAAGAGTTGATAATAATTGTCAAAAATTTCGAAATATGATCAAAAATGGTCAATAATTGTCAAAAATGTTCAAAAATTTGGAAAAATGGTCTAAAATTTTGAAAAATTGTCAAAAATGGTCAAAAACTATCAAAAATGGTTAAAAATTGACAATTATTGTTAAAAACTGTTAAAAATGGACAATTATTGCCAAAAACTGTCGAAAATGGTTAAAAATTGTCATCATTTTGAAAAATGGTCACTAATTTGAAAAACAGTCAAAATGGTCAGTAATTGTCAAAAATGGTCAGTAATTTTTAAAATTTTGAAAAATGGTCAATAATTGTCAAATTTTTGAGAAATGGTCAATAATCGTCAAAAGTTGTCAAAATTTTGAAAAATAGTCAATAGATAATACGAGCCGTTTCGGAAAATCGATTTAAACACGTAATTTATAAAATCGATTTACTAAAAATCGATTATTATTACTATAAAAATCGATTATTTTTTAACATCCCTAGTCAGTAGATCTTTTAAGGTTAATCATGGTGAATAGCGAAAATGACGATTATTCTAGCACTCCTATTATAACCTAAGATAATATAAAAAACTGTTTTAATTATTAAAAGGGCGACTGTAGAAAAGATTATGTGTGTTTTTCGAGAGTAAAGTAAAATTGCCGCTTTCGAAAGATCGCAATCTGTTACTTTACGCTCTAAATACACAAATAACTATTTTCACATTTGGAATTAATTGATTGACTAGTTCAAATTATTAAATATTAAATATAATACAGCACATGTTTAATCAATGCCAATGTAACTTTTTTCTGTTCCAGCAAGATTTGACTATTGATTGAAATACAAATTTGATTCTATACCGTTTGAGGATCTCTTCAGGGTTTGTTCTTAAAGCAAGTGATTCGAAGGTTGCGATAGGAACAGCTGTGGCTATTCACCTATGAGATAACCATTTGGTTGATTGGCACAATGTATCATTGCGCCAATTAAGATGCCTTGAAACCAAAGAAAACTTGCGTCTATCATCTCGGAGAGGAGTGGAATGGGGAAAAAAGACACTGAAAAGTACCCGAAACTAGTGCACTGGAAAGTGCTTTTTGTTAGTTTTATTTTTCCAGTCAATGCTCCTTCTAGCTTTGGATCGTCAGCTCTTACCATTTCGTCTATTCGTCGGCCGTTTTTTGATGCTTTTCCTTACACTTTTTGTCGCTCTGTGTGAACTGAAGAGTTTGAGTTAGGAAGTTTGCCACTGAGTAATATGTCCCTTTATTGAAAAATGCCTTTTTCAATCATCGGAACTATGAATTGGTGTTCCAGTTAAGTTGTTTTATTCCAAAATAATTAGAGTTCAATTTTTGGCAATTTAAGTATTCGAAGAAGTAAAGTTTGTCCAGAATAAATTGCAGGAGCGATGAATACGTGTTTGGAAAGTCCAGACCATAGCAAAGATGCGATTCAAACAGAGACTAACAACTTGTTAGAGCAGTAGAAGAATGAAGCGGTCTAGATAAATATTTAATGGCAAAACAGGCAGAGATAAACTTTATGCTGAGGTGTTCAGACTATTAAAGGGACTCGTCAATGTGTAGAACAGGAAATTTAATCGAATTCGTAGATTTCAATGAGTTATTGTTGATTTTAAGAGGTTGCGAAGTTCTTCTGTGAGATAAAACTATAGTTTTCTTGCCATTAAAACAAAGCCTGGTCAAGTCAAAACAGGACCTAATAGTAACGGTATTATAGCATACAAATATGACAGAATGTAAAGTTGACATATCTGAACTCCTCCAAGTTACAATAGTGTCATTAGCAAATAAAGTGAATGTATTTTTCCAATAGAAATCAAAAGGTTTTGGGAAGAAAGGATAGGTTGAAACATATTGTGGGAATTTTGGTAGGAATTTAGAGAAAGTTGCTAGCAAGGCATTGCATTTTAAAAAAAATACAAAATATCACAAACAGTCAAAGCTGAACTGAACAAAAATTGTGTGCTAGTGAACCTATTAATTTCAATTTTGATTTTTAATGGAATAAAATATCTGGCATCAGTTTTAATTTAAAATCTCGACGGGCGGTCTTCGTAGCTGTGGTTGTTTTCAATTTTGCTACAGCGGCCAACTTTCGGGTAGGTTCTAGTATGCTTAAGCAAAATCATAGTGTATAGAAGCTTGACAAGCATACTTGATTTGCTACCACATGACACAAGCATGATTGAACAAACTGTACAAATGTCACTTTTCGGCACAGTTGCAGCAATTGGTAGAGTGATACAATCATTTGCCGACATGATGTGAAATGAGAAAGAATTAACCCGGGGTTACGTACAACGGTTTGCGGCTCTTCCTTCAGAGTCGATCCCTTTAGCATTTTATACCATACGGAACTTTAAGCGGCTAAACTCACCGTCAGTGCTGCTTGCGGAAACTCAACTTGCTCAAACATGTATTGTATAATTCAAATGCTTGTGCAACTTCCATTTTTTATACATACAAATGCTCCAAACGTCATTGGTAGATAATCTGAAAATTATCTTCAGGAAACCAGGATCTACCCTTCTGATCAGATGTATACATAAAAATGATATTAATTTTTACGATCATTCCTAGAAAAACGCTTAATAAAAATGATCGTAAAATTATCATTAAATTTATTATAATTTGTATTTGAAGTATCATCATCATCAAAACGTTCAATCCTTGCGGATTATGGTTGATGTCATGGCATATTATTTGAGGTGCATTTTTCCGAATTTTATCGTTTTATAATCTGTTTGTGGTCCTTGCTAGTTTCGTTACTTTTTCCAATCTATCCTCTCCTTACATGTAAATTGTTAGTGGAATGGGAATGACCTTTTAACATCGTACCTACAACAATAAAGGTGATTTTGAAAGTACTTAGCTCTTTCCGTGTAATGTCGAAATTGGTTCTATTGTGTCAAAAAAGACTTTCCTGGACAGGAGGGTGGGATTATCGGACCAGAGCCTACAATTAGCATCTCATTAAGTTCTGTCAACAAAATCCTAAATACATGGAGTGGTGCAAAAAGAGGTTTAGATTAGGTTAGGTTTGTGATGAGAGTGTCTATAAGGCCCTTCACTACGACTCGCAAGAGCCTATTGTGGCTCAAAAAATGGAGGTTTAGACTTCTGGCATAATTCATCAGGATTGTTTCATGAATCCTTTGAAGAATGAAGCTCTATAGCAGTTATGACCTACGTTGTTTAACAGGTCTTTTAAAAAACCTCTGTCGTCTGAATCGTCTCATGGTAAAACTTTTAGAAGCTCCGACGTTGCATAGAAGGGCTTAATAGACCCAGTCACCAAAAACCTGAACCTAACCTACCATTATCAAGCCAGCTATCCTTGTGGATTTTGGTTACCCCCATGGCATTTCAGGTAGATCAGTCCTCCTACTTGTTTCGTTTACCACTCTGTTGTCGGTTCCGGCTAGTCTTGTTATCTTTTTCCACTTTATCCTGTCTTTACATGCAAATTTCCAGTCCTCTATTTACATTGCCTTTTCGTCTTCCTCTGTAGCAACTTTCCATCCTTTTCTCGGCATTTCTATATTCTAGACCATACTAAGATCCAGTATTTCTGTTGGTCTTCGTCTTATAATATGCCCTGTTCATTCAAACACTCTGTGCCTTCATCCATTCTATTATATTTTCTCCTTCAAGCGCCTCTTGAATTTTTCAAAATTGTCTTCCGTGGTACTACTCCATCTTGTGTGATATTTAGTCCCAAGTCTATTTTTTCCTTCGTTACTTTGAAATCCCTTTGTAGTTGTCAGAAATGACTGCTTTTGGCAGAGTTTTATGAACAGTTCTACCATACGCTTCTACTCGGACATTTCCAATTATTACTCCTAGATAATTGGAGGAAGTAACTGCTTCAACCTTCTGGAGTTATTAGGTGGTCTTTTAGTTCTTCCCCCTATCTTCATATATCTTGTTTTTTCTTCGTTAATCTTCATTATTATTGTGACATCATCTGTATAGGTATATGCTATAATTTTTAACTGACTAAAGATGTTATAAACCTAAACTAGATCAACAACACCTTATCCTGGCCTTATGCTTTTTGTTTGAAGCAAACGTCTAAATCGATTAATTCATTCTTAAAAAATTATTATTTAGTAATAATAAAAAATGCTCTATATGTTGAATTAAGTAATTTTTATTCTCTGGATGTGTTTTATACTTTTATTCTTTAAGCAAGAACACTTCTTTCTCATTTATATCTATTATTTTTGTTACAACATTCATTTAATGGAAGCCCTTTTCGTCCACCGCTGCTTTATCGTTATAACGAAATTAATTTCAATTTCGTTCGCGAATAATTGAAGGCGCATCTCAAAGCGTTTAATAAATTGAATCAATCCAAGCCGTTTTCTTTTCACTCTTTTCTTTTTTTTTCTCTAACTAATCGTTTCATTTTCACGATTATTTATCAGCTTATTGTTTCCTGGCGGGTCTATTTAACGCGTAACGATACCGTTAAACCAACAAACACGTTTTGTCTTTGTTTAACAATTGATAAAAAAAGAACAGAAACAAAATACTGAGCATTCGTAAGCGTTTAGCAGCATCGTTAATAATTATTCAAGTTTGGCATATTGGAATTGGATTTAATATTTAATTCTATTATAAATGATCCAGTACGAAACATTAGAATTTTTAGTATTTCGTTATTAACGACGTTTGGCTGTATACTTACTACATTTTATTCAAATCCAAGAGGGCGCCGATGCAAACAAACACTAACGCATGACATAAGTCCATCCAAGCTGAACATCTGTCACGTGGATGGATATCAGTGGCCTCTTTGATTTGATTAGAGAATTTTCGGAAACACGCAATTTATACGCAAAAATGCTCGGGTGAATACAAAGTATATGCGCAAAAATGACGCCCCAAAAAAGTTTTCGTGAACGAACGTGTGTGCGAGCAAATTCGTTCAAATGTTGCGTGATCATTGGAGTAGAGCGCGCACATGTTAGTTAGCGAAAACTTTTTTGGCCTTTTCATTTGCGCGATAAAATCTGCTCCAGCTGTTGTGAGTTTTAAGCAGCAGTGTTGCCAGGTGCAGGGAAATTTCCCTCGGCGCAGGGAAATTTAGTAGTAAAAGGGAAAAAGGAAAAAAAGTTCTTAATTATCTCGGAAACAGGGAATTTTAGCATTCAAAATATTGAAATATTTTTATTTTGTTAAAAAGAGATATTTTTATTTTGTTGAAAGGAATTATTTCTATTTTGTTAAAAAGAATTATTTATTTTTATTTTGTTGAACAAAAATATTTTTGTTTTGTTGAAAAGAATTATTTTTATTTTGTTGAAAAGAAATATTTTTATTTTGTTGAAAAGAAATATTTTTATTTTGTTGAAAGGAATTATTTCTATTTTGTTGAAAATAATTATTCATTTTTATTTTGTTGAAAAGAAATATTTTTGTTTTGTTGAAAAGAATTATTTTTATTTTGTTGAAAAGAAATATTTTTATTTTGTTGAAAAGAAATATTTTTATTTTGTTGGAAGGAATTATTTCTATTTTGTCGAAAAGAATTATTTATTTTTATTTTGTTAACAAGAAATATTTTTGTTTTGCCAAAAAGAATTATTTTTATTTTGTCGAAAAGAAACATTTTTATTTTGTTAAAAAGAAATATTTTTATTTTGTTGGAAGGAATTATTTCTATTTTGTTGAAAGGAATTATTTCTATTTTGTTGAAAATGATTATTCATTTTTATTTTGTTAAAAAGAATTATTTTCATTTTGTTGAAAAGAAATATTTTTATTTTGTTAAAAAGAAATATTTTTATTTTGTTGAAAGGAATTATTTCTATTTTGTTGAAAATAATTATTTATTTTTATTTTGTTAAAAAGAAATATTTTTGTTTTGTTGAAAAGAATTATTTTTATTTTGTTGAAAAGAAATATTTTTATTTTGTTGGAAGGAATTATTTCTATTTTGTTGAAAAGAATTATTTATTTTTATTTTGTTAAAAAGAAATTCATTATCTGGTGCTCCATTTATAAAATCCAAAATCTGTTCCCTTGTGAAAATTTTTGATATTTTTGGTTTATGGCTCTCTGATTATCGTTTTATGAAGGTAATAAGTTTATGAAATTTACTTATATCAATATTTAAATTTAAATTTATGGTAGTTTTCAACATTGAATAATGGGACCATAACGTTGATGATTTCCATTGACTTTTCCGAGAAATATGCAATAAGAACATTTTCCATCTAGTTTTTAATTTTTTTAGTGTTACACCAATCCAAAAAAAAGGTGAGCCGTCGCCGGACCGCCAACAGAAGCTTGCTTCTTATGCACAATAAAATGACCATTTTTCGAAAATTTTGACCATTTTTCAAAAATTTTGACAATTATTGACCATTTTTTCAAATTTTTTGACCATTTTTCCAAATTTTAACAATTATTGACCATTTTTGACAATTATTGACCAATTAATTTTGACAGTTTTGATAATTATTGATCATTTTTGGAAATTTTTCAAAACTTTTGACCATTTTAGACCATTTTTCCAAATTTTAACAATTATTGAAAGTTTCTGACAATTATTGACAATTTTTCAAAAATTTTGACAATTTTCAACAATTATTGACCATTTTTTCAAAATTTTTACAATTTTTGACCATTTTTCAAAAATTTTAACAATTATTGACCATTTTTTCAAAATTTTCGACCATTTTTGACTATTTTTTCAAATTTTAACAATTATTGACAATTATTGACCAATTTTGACAGTTTTGACAATTATTGATCATTTTTGACAATTTTTCAAAAATTTTGACCATCTTAAGATCATTTTTCTGAATTTTAACAATTATTGACCATTTTTCCAAATTTTAACAATTATTGACCATTTTTGACAATTATTGACCAATTTTGACAGTTTTGATAATTATTGATCATTTTTGGAAATTTTTTAAAACTTTTGACCATTTTAGACCATTTTTCCAAATTTTAAAAATTATTGACCATTTTTGAGCATATATGACAGGTTCTGACAATTATTGACCATTTTTGACAGTTTTTTATAATTATTGACCATTTTTTCAAAATTTTGACAATTTTTGACCATTTTTCGAAATTTTAACAATTATTGGCCATTTTTGACAATTATTGATCATTTTTGGAAATTTTTTAAAACTTTTGATCATTTTAGACCATTTTTCCAAATTTTAACAATTATTGACCATTTTTGACAGTTTTTTATAATTATTGAGCATTTTTTCAAAATTTTTTAAATTTTTGACCATTTTTCCAAATTTTAACAATTATTGACAGTTTCTGACAATTATTGACAATTGTTCAAAAATTTTGACAATTTTCAACAATTATTGACCATTTTTGACAGTTTTTTATAATTATTGAGCATTTTTTCAAAATTTTCACAATTTTTGACCATTTTTCAAAATTTCAACAATAATTATTGACCATTTTTGACAGTTTCTGATAATTATTGACCATTTTTGACAACTTTCAAAAATTTTGACTATTTTTGACCATTTTTTAAAATATTTAACAATTTTTGACAATTTTTGACAATTTTTGACAATTTTTGACAATTTTTGACAATTTTTGACAATTTTTGACAATTTTTGACAATTTTTGACAGTTTTTGACAGATTCTGACAATGATTGACCATTCACGTTTCACACTTCTTAATGACAGTACAAAATTATTACAATTACAGAACCTTTGACAGAAAAAAAAAACACAAAATTATCTAAGGTAACTCAATAAATATACGAATAAAAAAGAGTATTATAATGATTATCCCATTTAAAAAGCATTTTACTTTTTCGCACTCTTTTGGGTGTTATAATGAAACTTCCTTTTAAAAAGCATTGTTCTTTTTCGCACGCTTTAGACGTATCTATAAAACGTAATTTCACGTATTTATATGAGTTTGTAAATGCTTAATTTTAATGGTGGTCGTAGATAAAACATTGTACCCAACTTTTTTGGGAAGGAACTTTTCGCATTCGCACTAAATGCTTATGCGAAAAATTCTACTTCCCAAACACGTTAGGTAAATAACTATTGAGCATTTTTGCTCGTAAATAATCAGTGAGCACAAATTTGCTTCAATAATTAATACGAATATGCAACTTTAGACTGATATTTTGTCGAGTAAAAACAATATTTTGTATGTAACCTAATTTCAGCAACACAATAACTATATCATCAAGTATAATCTATAGGATAATCCTTCCAATGCAAGAACTAATCTCGAAATCTCCTGCCGTCGTGTAATAAGTATTCAGAACTGGGATAAAGGGTGTTATAAGAACATACTTATGACACTATCAAGATCAGGATGTTGAAAATATGACAATTTGTAGCGTTTAAGCCAATCCTATTAAATGACTTAATAAAATGTAAATTGTTTGGTTTTGCGACAGAATTAATTATAAAGAGTGGGAAAAAGGAAATATATATTTTTATGTTCAAAAACATTACTTTTAAATTTGAATAATTAATTACGATATGTGATAATTGTAAAATAAAACAAACGGTAATAGTAATTTACGTAACAAGTTCCGAAAGTGATATCGCAGGATTCCAGGACGAGCAATGAGACTATTATTATATTAAAAAGGGTACCTCGACATAAGCGCTCGTGCCAAAAGCGCCCCGACGTAAGCGCTACCGACAACTGCGCTTTCCGACAAAAGCGCTCCAGATAATAAAATTTTTGTATTTTTGAGTTATGGTTGAGAATATAATTAGTCTAACAAATGCCTACAAACTAATAAATATATCGTATAATAATAAATGTTACAGTAAAAAAAATTGTTATTATTTATTACAAATACAAATTATAAAATAATACACATAAATTATTAAAAAAAATAACTATAAATGTAGAGGATAAAAATATTCTCCAATTAGTTACAATTCAAAATTATGAGATAATCCTTGTAAATAATTAAAATAGTCCATTCTATCATAATTTTGCATTAGAGTTTTTATTTTCCTATCAACTAGCACATATTTACTTTTAGAAGCTTCTGGTTGCCGAAATCCAGAATTATATCGATCTAATTTAATTTGCACCACCTAACCTAACCTTCAGGCTAAGTTTTTAATCATAATATATATAATCATATTCAAGTTTTTAATTGTTTATTATCTGGAGCGCTTTTGTCGGGGCAATTGTCGGTTGCGCTTATGTCGGTTGCGCTTTTGACGGGACACCATTAAAAAGTGATAACGACGCTTTTTCATCTTCAAATTTCAGTCATTATTTTAACTTTAAGTGTTCTTTAATGCAATACAAAACATTACGTTAGCTTTTGGCTGTAAATGTAAATACTTAAAATATATTCCGTACTTGACGTACTGGCAATAATCCAATTCAACGAAAGAATGCTTTTATTGGACAAGATTTAGTTTTTCGGCGGCTCTAAAATGTGAGATTAATGAGAAAAAGCCCGAATGATGATCCCGAGAAATGGCAAATGATAAATTGTTAAATGCAGAGAAAATACCATTAACAAACCACCAAGTGTTTTCTGGCATTACTCCTGCAACTTGTTGACTACTAAATTGCAATTTCAATTAAACTTCGCCTCACTTAGGCTGCGTATATAACCATTTTTTTTTATTAAATAAGCTTTTGCTAGGGTGGTAGCTCATCAACCCCATGTTATCTAATTATACTTTTTTTTGAATTGTAAAAGGGCAGAAACGTTAAAAATTATTACGGTATATAAAACTGATCCTGCTGAAAGCAGTTATATAAAACATTATCGATATAGAATTTGCAAGGGGGGGAACATGATTCGGCCTTTGCTACGAAATCAAAGAGAAGAGAAATTGGTTGGAAAAGTTTGAACACCGCGTGGGTGAGAAATATAGCGTGGGGTAGATAGCATTGCAACAGTAAAAGTAATTATAAATTATAAACTTATCTTATTTTGGACGATGATAAAGTTAAGTTAAAGCATATGAAGCTGACATTTGGACCTGCTGTGACCAGAACACATTGTAAACAATACTAAGAGGATATACCAGATATACCAGAAGCATGGAGAAAAGCAATAGTAACCTTCATTCCAAAAGCTGGAAAAAGGGACACAACAAACCCCAAATCCTTCAGACCAATTAGCCTAACATCGTTTGTGCTCAAAAAGATTGAAAAAGCTATTGACAATTATATTAGAGCGGAAATCCTAGAGAAACTACCTCTCCACCCGCTTCAGCATGCTTACCGGGCAGGCAGATCTACGAAGACTACACTGGTACAACTGACCGAGGATATCCGAGGTGCTCTAGACAACCAAGAAGCCGTAGTATGCGCCTTTTTCGGAAATAGAAGGAGCTTTTGACAATACTCCTCTTGAGGCTGTCAAAAGCATTAAATTGAAGAGGTGTAGACAGCACAACTTCCAAATGGATGTCGGAACTGCTCACCACTAGAGTAGCAGAGACGAGGACGAGCAAAGACATTGTCTTCTTCTGTACAAACAGAGGATGTCCACAGGGAGGAGTAGCATCCCCATTAATGTGGAGACGGTTGACGAACTCCTGTATGGAATGACTGACCTCGGAATATCTTGCCAAGGATACGCCGATGATATTGTCATAACAGCCAAGGGAAAATTCGAAAACACCCTTTGAGGCATCGTACAAAAGGGTGTGAAGTATATAACTAGCTGATGTAGGCAAGAAGGACTTAACATCAACCCCACCAAAACCATCTTAATAGCCTTCACTGAGAAAAGAAAGCTCAACCTCAAAACCATCAAACTTGATGGTTGAATGGAGACAAGAAGTCAAGTATTTAGGTTTGACTCTAAACAGTAAACTCCTGTGGAACAAACTCGAAAAGGAGATTATATACAAAGCAAAAATGGCTCTAATGGTGTGCAGAAATCTGGCAGGGAGAAATTGGGGTTGTAACCCAAAAATCCTGAGCTGGATGTACATTACCATAGTGAGACCAATTGTCACTTATGGAGCCATTGCGTGGAGTAGTAGAACTATTCTATTGACGTCGAGAGAAAATCTCTCCAAAATTCAAAGACTAGCCTGTATGTGCATTACAGGAGCAATAAGCACATGCCCAACGGCAGCCATAGAAGTAATTCTCAATCTCATGAACTAGGCGAGAACAATATAGTCACCTTACATATATTCCAGGACACACTGGGATAGAAGGAAATGAAATAGCAGATGAACTAGCAATGAGGGGGACTGGAACACACTTTTGGGGGCCGGAACCCTTTTGCGGTATCAGCTCCAATGTAATATTGGAAGAAATAGGCGAAGCCGAAGAAAATAGAAGATCTGACCATTGGAAAGATCTAGTTGGACTTAGACAATCAAAGATTCTTCTACAGCCTGTTGATATCAAATGAATGCATAAGTCAAAGTAAAACTGCACTAAGAGTTTTAACAGGCATCCTTACGGGACATTGTCGCCTAAATGGGCACCTTAAAAAGCTCAAAATAGTGGAGGAAGAAGAATGTAGATTATGTGGCATGGAAGAAGAAACCTCCATCTACATACTTGCGAATTGCACAGCAATTCAGAATCCTAGGGCACAACACCTTGGAGATTACTGGATAGAAGAGGAACATTTACCTAAGTTAAAGCCTGCATATATCCTAAAATTCCTCCGGGAAATAGGACTAAAGGAGCTACTAGTCTCTGAAAAACTAAGTAGAAGTAAGGGGGCACAATACATCGTTTAGGAGACAATAGCGAAAATTCAGGTCTTAGCCAAGAGGTAGACGGAATCTGCAAAACCGACCGTTCAAGGGAATGTGAAAGTCTTGGCTAAGAGATAGTGCTGTAATCAAGAGGAGCAGGCGGACAAAGGTGGAAGAAAAGTCAGGTATTTTAATTTGGAATAAGGATGAGTGAGTTTTTTAGAAGAAGATAATCGTTACTGGACAGTACAGGTTAAACTATCTTCTGGGCATAATAGAGCTAGTGGTAAACACCAAGTGGCGTCTCTGCCTAGAAGAAGACGAATCGGCGGAGCACATTTTGTGCAATTTTTTGGCTGCTGGACGAGTCACCTTACAGACCCTAGGAGTTGTGTTTGTGCACCCTGAAGATACAGATAAACTTACCCCTTTTCAGAATAACAACTTCCTTGGAAAGAGAATGAGCTGAAAGGACTAATCTTATTAGGATTGAGGCAAAGTTGACATTTTAGCAATGTCACCTTAGACTGCATTTAGTTTGAATTTGATATTTATGCCCATTTTCATAATGCACTTTAAAAATACTTTGCGACTTTAAGACTTTAAACCAGTCCAGTGAGTTTCATAAAATCACTTTAGTCGTTAAAGTCACTTTTACTATAAAGTGAGGTTTTACGTCACTTTAGAACTACTTTAACCAATAAAATTTTTATGTTTTGTCATCCATGTGTTTTAGAATTACATAAATATAGAAATATTTGAAAAAGTGTAATGGACACGACAGATTCAGATATTTCAACTGACTCCAAGATGGCAACAAGTTCGGACGAAGAAATTAACGATAATTCTTCTTGTTTAGTGAAGTTCGACCCCCGTTAAACGCTTATTCGAAACGTTTTGAGGAACTTTCGGTACACTCATTGCACAAGATTGCATTTTAAACGTTGCTTATATTTTTAATTTGGTAAACAATATAGACGTTTTCACTTCTAACCTGTAACTTTCTTTCAAAAAATGACAGAACTTTTAACGTGAAGATAGCCAGATGTTAAAATTTAGACAATCAGGTTTGCCATCATGCATCACAAAAAGTAAAAACCTAACTTTACTTAATGTAACCAAACAAGGTGATTATGAAAAAGGATGACTATTGAGTTCTTAAAGTAACTTTAGCTAAAGTGACTTTAAGGAGTTTATTATGAAAATAGCCGTTATTAGGCTAAAAGTGAGTTCATACTAATTGACAGAGGACTAAAGCAGCAAACGAACGATCTGAGGCAAACGATCCCATTTTTATTAAAAAATATATAAATAAATTTTGTTTCTAACAATTCGAACAAAATATAACCTAAAAATACCACTATATCTTACAGTTTCACTTAAAACATGGTGGATCTGTTCCTCGGAATGCCGTTGCTTCGTTTTAAAGACGATGACTTATTAAAAAATAATTTCGAAGTTAATCTCGTTTATTTGTTTGGAATTGGGTTGAATGAAAGTTCAACTCCCTTAAAATCTGGAATTAACTTGCTAGGTACAATCTTCCTACGACCAAGAGAAAGCAAGGATGAAGGACAAAACGAGCATTTGGAATTAGTTTTCAGTTTTCTCATTAATGTTCAATTGGGGAGTTTGTTAAAGTTGGGAAAATGCAATTGTCTAGCATTTATGTACCGCTCAAGACTACTGGTTTAATTTGAATAAAATCTTTTTTGAATATGCACTGGTGTTTTGGTATAAAACTTCATTAAAAAAATACAGAGAAGAGTGAAACTAATCTGCATCCGAAGAGCCTTTTGAACCTTTGTAACTATAGGTTATTTTCCCTCTTCAGGACTCGTTCTTTTGCTGGGAGCTCAGGAGCTTGTTGACTTATTGTCTGCTTCTATCACCCACTCATTTACTTCAGTATAGTCGAGCAGGCGATTTAGGTCCATTAGATTTGTGCCGTATGTGCCAGGTGGCAGATCGATCTCTCCAAAAATGGTTTGTCTCACAGTCAGATAAGATGTAGGTTACAGTCTTGATCTCCTTGCCACTTGCAGCTGAAATCTACAGCCCAGGCGGTCCTATACACATGTATCTTCTTTAAGGTCTTACTGTATAACTGTTTCGGAGGAACGTGAAAGTCCAAAATAAATTCATTAGATATGATGATTTTTAAAATCGGAATGCCTGTGACAACTAATATATATCAAGAGATAAGAGATTGTCTCAATCTAGACCAGTTCGTAGATCTCAAGCTGATATCAAATTTCTCTATAAGTTAATCTGTCATAATATAAAGTATTGGTTTCCATGTTCCTTATAGGTCACCAAGAAATAATCATACTTTTGTAGCTCCATTCCATAGACATTGATGCGGCCGTTGATGCCTCATCAGTTGAAATGACAACAAATTTTATGCTGTCGTAAAAAATAGGATGCCTTCGATTTAGTGGACTGGAATTCTATAGGATGACCGGTTCTCTCGCATAAATAATAACTGTATTTCGTTAACAATTCAATAAACTCTAATAAATTTTAATGTCGAAAATACATACAGATGGAACGATGAATATAGACAAGCCTTTTAATATGAAATAGTAATTATTAGAACGATCTTACTCTTTCCTTAGTGGTTTTCAAAGCACTATTCTCTTGAAATATAACTTTGCTTCGGGTTGAATAACTATAAAAACTTTAACTTATTATGCAGGAAATAAAGGAATTAAATTAATTACTATGAAACTTGACCCATTTGGTATGAAAATATCGGTTTTATACCGGTAAAGGAGTGGTAGGTCTTAGCTGGGAGACCGATCGGGTTGAAAACTCAACATCGACTGTTACTAGCTGAGTTAGCCTCGTAAAACCCAGAGAGATAATGCATTTAGGCGCGAAGTGTGCATTTGGTCACGCCTACTTCAACTGCCGAAGAATAATAGTAAATATTGCAAGGCGCCGGTCAGCCTCCAGGAAAATAAAACAAAACGCGAAAGTATTTTGGAGGCAGTGGCACGCTGGTAGGAATTTCGAATGAATATACAAAGGAACTAAAATATAAATAAACAAATTGTTGAATGTGTGGTTTCAGCAGACATAATTATGGGATGCTTGCTACAATAAGCAGAATTTTATCCAGCGCGAATAGGTTGGATCTGGATTTTTTCAACATATATGGGTACTCTCTTACGATATTTCTTCGAGAGATGATATCTCAGTATAGGATTTGGATTACATTATTTTAATACTGTAATTGTATTGTGATTAGTAATTTTGTTATTATATTGTTCATTGTTCACTGAATTTTTTTATAATAATTGTTAGCTTTGTACCAAAATGTCTATTTGCCCTCGGACCACTTTCTCTGAGGTCCCAAGGGATAGTTCTGGCCCAATATACTGTACCTGAACCTATGCTAACTATGGGTTAGTTAACTAAGAAAATGACGCAAATCTTGATATTTACGTTGTATAGTTTCTATCAGACCACCTTGTATACCAAACGCCTTTCAGTATTGTTTTCAACATTTTTGATTGATGACGGTCATAATACCGCTTTCTCTCTCTCTCTCAAAGTAATGTGCTTGAAGTTTCCTTCTTAAGTGAAATGTTTATATTGTAGGGGAAGTAAATGCCCTAAGCTCCAACCATATCAACGCCGACGTCCCTAAGGGGTTTTGTATTGGTCTCCGTGCTCTTCCTTCTGCACCTCGGTGATATCTACGTTCGTATACTAACAATTCATTTTATTGTTTTCTGGATTAGTCGTCCTTATTATGATTTGATACGTGAACATAGTTAATTCTTGAGTGATTAGAGCAATATTAGTACCGTTTAATAAATTATTAGATTCTAAATTAACGATTTCAATAAGAAGACTAAGAAGATTACATATCTCAGTGAATAATTCTAACCCTCTATCACCCATCGTTTTTAACATTTCGGATGTTATTCTGTCACATCCCGGCGCTTTCCCATTTTTTAACCATTTAATTGCTTCTGTTACCTCTTCTATTGTTATATTTTCTTCATTTGCATCTTCAAATACTATGCTACTGTTTTCTTCAATTTCTTAATTTTTTTCATCTGTACCCATAAGTAGATTCTTGAAATGCGACTTCCATCTATCCATTATTTTTGCCTCTTCTGTTAAAATGTTTCCATCCTTATCCTTTATGTATATATCATAATTTTTTGTCTTGTCTTAAAGATTTGAGTATTTTATAAAAATGATTTCCCTTGCTGTCACTCTCTAATTTCTTACAAAAATCTGTCCAACTTTTTCTCTTGGCTTCTGCTACTATCTCTTTTACGATTTTTCCCTGATCTTTGTACTTTTCATAATTTTGCATTGTTCTGTTTGCCAAATATTGTTTCCACACGACTTTTTTCTTTTTAATTTCTACTTTTATTTGGTCAGTCCACCATGATGTTAACTTTTTGCTGTTGGTCATTTTACATAAACCACATACTTGTTTTGCTGCCTCGCTTACTGGTACAAAATGGATCTAGTGGAAAGACTGATAAAGATAATCAGTCTCACATTAACGGTAAAACAAAGAGCACAAAAATCCTAGGACTGGATGTACTATATAATCATCTATACATGCTGTGCAGATATTCTGGAAGACTATTAGAGCGTTTTAAGCCTTCTTGAATATCACATGATCAGAAAATGTTCTTCCATGATGGTGCTTATAGGAGAGGTTACTCATTATCGAATTAGGGTTATGCACTGACTTAGCATATGACTTAAATACCCTGTTAGAGATTTGAGCTCTATGTTGACGAACTCTTTTTTGTCAATATTTCATCAACCAATCCAAACACTCTGAGGTTAATGAAGATTTTCGTTTTTGAGTTTCCTAGTCAGCTATTTTGAGTGAAATATTTGTTCTGTAACTGATATCAAAGTTTATGTTGGCGGAACGTTGAAATTTTTATAATCTTAATGCCACTAAAACTAAACCTAATTAGTTTTACGAGCTCTAAACTCATTAAGTGGCCAAATAAGTTATTTATGGAATACGGAAAATGGATAAAGCTGGTCTACGTAGTAAATATTCACTTACTCTCTAGGCAATAACGAAGCATTCTTTTCCTAGCGATATTAGTTTTACCTTTTTGACGTTAAAAGTTTCAGAAAAGATTCTGAAGAAACTGAAACATCTTTTGTAAATACCATGCATTAGTGATAAGATTCGCTATTAAATGAACACCGATACTCCTGAATTCTTCATGAAATTACCTACTCGACATATTATGCCGGACTAAATTATTTAATGACTCTCTGAAGTTTGTTCTACTGATATATCTTTTAAACCAGTAACGGTAAATGTATAAAATCAACAATTTTATATTTATGTTTAATAAAGTATAACTTTATTGGGAAGCATCGTTAAAAACATGTACACTCAAAGTGTCGGCCACGAGATTACTTTAAATACCACCCTGGAAGGGGATAATTAATTAGATAAAAATTCTGAAAGGGTAGGCTCAAAAATAACACTTTAAATTTTTTACACAGCAATGCATTAAGAATATTATGTCGGGCCAGTAACGGTGTCATTAAATCTGTACAAACGAAAAGTCGTAAATATGTGACTTCTTCCGCGTCGATGCTCGAAGTTGGGCCATTAAAAAAGCAATTTCGAGCTGTACGAGTCCACCCCAATTGTGATGCGCCCGGCGGCTCTTTCTCTATCCCCGCGTACGGCCATTTTTACCAGAAACGGATTAGAGTCAAGTAGATTTCAGGTCGATAAATCTTTTTTTAGACAACAACAAGCAACTAACAATACGAGAAGGTTTACAAAATTTATTATTCAACAAAACTGTTTGCTTATGAATTTGCAATAAACCTAAAGACCCGATGAAGGCTTTAATGAACTGAATCTGACTAATACATAAAATATTGACTGTCTGTTTTCCGACAGTCCAATACTTAATATCTGATTAATCAGATAACAATACTAAGTTAGACAACCAGTAAGGCAACGCAGGTCAAACCAGTTCTTTGAGCGGACTAGAATGGACCAATCTAAGTACATTTTTTAGTCTAGAACTCTTCTTATAGTGCAAATTTTATTAGATACCAATGGTCCAATGAAGACAACCTCCTTTGTCAATGATGCCAGTTAGTTTACTTAGTGAGTGATCATTTAGGTACGAGGATGAGAGTCGAAGAGTGCTGTTCCAACATCTTCCAGATAAAGACGTCAATCAAAGTCTCATTATCTGACTATTCAGTCAGAAGTCTGCGACTCTTCTTGTAGTGCATGTGTCCATTTAAAATTTGATTACATGCCAATGGCAGTTTTTGAATTAAGCCGTCTTGTAAGGAAAAAAGTCATAGATGTTTAAAAAGGCAGAGAAGAACTGATAGAGATTGAATAGAATGAATTTTACTCCTGATTGAACAGGATAAACAATAACTTGATAGAACTATACTTGGTCCAACTGTCTAACTCTTGCTTGTTATAATACTTCATTGTAGATTGACGGGTTATAAATGTAGTATAAAAATGCTCCAAATTGGATAGTTTTGGAAGGTTTCGCGAAAATTAAAATATGTTGAGATATCATCAATTTATGGTCTAACCAGATCTTCAGTAAGTTGTTTCATTTCCGAGATATAGGGCGATTTTCTAAACTAACCCAAGCTCAAATATCTTCTTTATCTTACTAAATTTGAAATAAGTGCAGAAGAGCTTACAGACATCCAACCATAGAAATAAAGTATGAAAATTCGACATCTTTCTTGAACATTTTTGTATCTGAAAGCCTTTCTGTCTAATCCAACTATTTATGCATCAACTAGTCCAAAAATTTTATTATTTTTGTTAATATAAAGCGTATTTTCATATCTCACCAGTGTAACAAAGCAATTTATTCTATGCACCCCCATACAACAGTGTTATTTACAAAAAACTATTAACCCCTATTTAAAAGTTTTACTGTTCAACCTTTAGACCCTTTATAACGTGAAACGAGCGTTTAATATTTGTAGATTACTATTAACAAATTAATTGTATTGCATAAAATAATAGTTGTGAGAGAAAAGTCCGATGCTGTCATTTGCAAAGCCCTCCGGCTGCCCATTTTGCATGCCGACAATGCGGTATGTAATGAGATGACCCGCATTTATGAAAAGCTAACAAGTGTCGCCCGCGATTTATAAACATGTATGCATGTGCAGACTTGAATTGGCGCAGTCGAAATAGAATTGTCCCAGTTTTGTGGCACAATTTACTCCGATTTTGTGAATAGATGAAAGGGTTGAAGCGCTCCGAAATTCTGTGATTGAAAAAAACAGGAAAATGGATATCAATATAATCAACGTTATTTTTAGAATTAGAAGCATTTTGTTATGTTTATATTTTGATCTGTGGCAGTAACCAATAGAGCTGCTTATGGAAATTACATAATCTTCAAAATACTGAAACTAATCTAAAAAATTGAAATGAAGAGGGCAAAGGGGAAACGTAAGATTGTATGAAAACTCGTCCCCCTCCCAATAAAATTTGACGTGTTTTCTTTACATTTTGAGGAAACTCCTGGTTTCTGAGTATCTGGTTAGGTCAAGTTTTCGTTGGAACACCCTGTATAGTCTTTCAAATGAAGCAAGATGCTACTGGTTGTAATTTATTAAAACATTTGTATACTGGCATAATGTAGTAAGTACATAAAGTGCAGCTGAAATAAAATTTTCACTCGTTGGGAGATAATGACGTTGGTGACTATAAATCTGTGTCAATTTAGAGTAATATGTCTCTGTTAAACTGTCATCAGCTGGTCATAAATAATTAACAAATGGATATGTATTGTTTAAAGAGTATTTTTGAATGCTATCCACTGTTTTGTTAAATAGTTTGGAATTTTAATTAAGTATGACAATTGAACGATGTCTATTGCTAGTTTATTGTTATTTTTCAAAATTAAAACCATTTTCGGTACGAAAAATTTCAGTTTAAACCTCGATCCTATACCAAAAAAACAACAATAAATATATGAAGAAAATGAAAAGTGTATTTTTCAAATATTTTTTCATCCAAAACTTTTGACAAACTTCATCTTCTTCTTATTCGTGAGCCTGGTCTATCTTTACTTTTTTTGTTATACCATTTCAATTAATGTCTCGACCCTCAGCCACCTTTTTCACCTCCTCGCTCCACGTTCTTCTTTTCCTCACTCTTGTGTTCTTCTTGGTACTCTTGCTTAATATATTTCTTTGGTAAGTCTACCATCTTTCATAAGAAACTTGCCCTAGTTATCTTAATTTTCCTTCTTTAATTAGTTCTTGTATATCGTCGATTATTACATCTGTTATCACTTGTTTTTCAGTTGGAGTACATGTTTCACTACCTACTGTAGAATAAAGAAGGTCTCTTACTACTCTTGTTTTTATTTTCCCACTTTCAATTCTTTTTCCTGGGAATTCAGTTTTGGGTGTACTTAATATCCCTCCTGCATTTTTAACACTTTGGTCTATTTCTTCATATTTTTCTTTGCAACATCTATTACTACTGCAAACAGTAGGGCGCTGAACACGCAACCTTTCTTCACTTATGTCTTGAATTCCTTGGAATTATCATACTTTTTTTCCACAATTTCCTTCGTACATATCTTTCTCGACATTTCTCTTTTCCAAAATCTTCTTTCTTATTTCAGTCCTATGTCTAGATTTTATTTTTGATTAACCGATTTTTGGAAAAACAATTAGTGGCATCTCTTAGGTATCTCCCTTATTTCAACGCCACTGATATGTTAATGATCCAAGGGAAGCTAGAAAAAATGTGGGAAGTGGGAGCTTGTTTAAACCGACGAAGATTCCGCAAACGTTGAATTCCTCATCATTCTTCATTTGCAAGTATTAAAATAACGCCGAGTCGAAAGAAACAGGAAACTTTTTGATTAAAAGAAATAATGGGGGAAGCAGCAAAAGACAAGAACTGTACATTTGCAATTGGCGATATTGAATAATATTTCTGCATTTAAAGTTCCAGGAGATTTTATTCGTTAAAACTACAATCCAAAGATTTTTATGATGCTTAAAGTGATAGAAATGTCGAAATATTTATTGACTGCCAAATTTATTGGAAAAACACTCTATAACATAACGTAGATTCATTTAGCTTCATTTTTTACCAAATGAATAGAATTAATCTATTTCTACGCCGTTTATTAAATAATTATCAAATAAGTTCAGCGTCTGCCCATATATATTTCTTAAGCAAAGAAATATTGATTGGGCGAACTGAATTTCCTGAATTTTGTCCCCAAACTATTGACTTTTTTATCTAGAGCTACATGTAGTTTAAGGAGCCATCGACGAAATTGAAGTAGATCTAATATCCCGGATTCAAGCTGATACAGAACACAGTCATTTATATCCATTTTTCAATAAGAAAACTGTATAGAACGTACTTGCAAGTAAACGGACAACATTTAAAGTAACCATTAACATTTTTGACGACTACATACTTATACAGAGGGTATTTCCAAAGTGATATTCTTACTCCTTCACAAATTTAATTTTTTCCATTTCTTTTTGTCAGTGGCCAGCTTTTAAGCTTCTATCCAAGCTATTCCTTTCCGCTGTAATATTTCCCCTATTGTCTCATCCCAAGTCTTCCTGGGTCTACCTCCCTTTTTATTCTTCTGAATTTTCGCTCCCCATATTCTTTTAGTTATTCTAGTCTCCTCCATACGCTGCAAATGTCCCCACCATCCCAGTTCTCTTTCCTCAATATACTCCAAAGTTGACTGTATTTCCAGTTCTTCTCTTATCATTGTGTTTCTTATTTTATCTTTTTATGTTACTCCTCTTATTCGCCTTAGATACTTCATTTCAGCCGCGTTTATTTTACTCTTTTTTGTTCTATTAAGTATCCAAGATTCACAGCCATGCGTTAACAGATTTAAAGACCTTTAATTTAGTTGTTCTTGAGATCTTCTTTTTATTAATAAAGTTTTTATTCATAGAATAAGATAGATTACTTGCTTTTTGGCTTCCTGTCTTCCGCCCTGATCTAACTCTACTCAAAGATACTGAAATAATTCCACTTGTTCTATACTTTGATCTTCAATATATATTTTTATCTTTTCTGTTTTATCACCAATCACCATAGTTTCAGCCTTATTCGTGCTTATTTTCATACCGAACTCCTTCGATGTTTCATTCCATATGTTTAGGTTTTGTTCTAGTTCCCTTTCACTTTGTGCAAATATTATAATGTCGTCTGCATATGCTTCATTTGTTGTTTCAATTTTTTGCAAGTTTCTATGTCCTAACATATATTTTTTACATTTATTATTTGTCTTCTTTATTATTTCATCCATAAGCACAATGAAAAGAAATGAGCTTAATCCTCCGCCTTGTCTTAGTTCACTTTGAGTTGTGAATGCTTCTAATCCTCTATTATGGCTTATAACAGTATTTAGATTATTAACGTATATTTTTTGTACCATTCCTATTGTTTTATTATCTACCCCCCTTTTTTCTAATATTTTCCACATTCATTTCCTTGATACCATATCAAATGCCTTTTCCAAATCTATGGATACGCAATATATATTTCTCTTCTCTTGTGTACATTTCTCTGTCATCTGTTTTATCATAAATACATTGTCTTGTATGCTCATTCCACCTCTAAACCCATTTTGCGCCTCGTCTAGTGTATTTTCCACGACTTTTCTAATTTTTCAGTCCAATATCTGTTCTAATATTTTCATGTTTGTTCAGAGCAACGTCAGTCCCCTCTAGTTACCCTTCTATCACGTTTTTTATATATAAGGACAATTGATGCCATTTGCCATTCTTTCGGTATCTTTTCTTCTATCCAGCACTTATTATATATTTTTAATAATAGTTCTTCTCCACTTTTACCCATATTTTTGATCATTTCTCCAGTTATTTTGTCGCATCCTGGTGCTTTCCCATTTTTTAACTTTTTAATTATTTCCGTGAATTCATCTATGGATATTTCTTCATCATTATTGTCCTGTATTGTTTGTATTTCGTTCTACATTTGATTTAGTTGTGTTTTCTCCGTTATCTGATAATTCTAGAAAATATTCCTTCCATCTCTCCATTACTTTCATATCTTCTGTTAACATTTCTCCTTTCCTGTTTTTAATATTAGTTATATTTGTGTACTTTCCAGTTCTCCATGATTTTAGCACTTTGTAAAATAGTTTTTGGATACCCTTGCTATCCTCCATTTTTTCTCCGAATTGTTTCCATTGATCTTCTTTTGCATTTTTAACTAATTCTCTGGTTTTCTTTCTCTCAGTTTTATATTTTTCATAATACTCTATTTTCCTTGACCCTAGGTAATTTATCCACATCTTTTTCTTTATTTTGATTTGGTTTCTAATTTCGTCAATCCACCATGCAGTTTGTTGTCTATGAATTTGTTTTCTAGTTATTCCACATACTTCTTTTGCTGTTTCCGTGATCGCATTTTCCATTGAGATATTTCGATCATGATAACTTTCGTCCTTTTTGATGTCCTGTATTATCAAAATAATATATCTTAAGCATTGTGTATGTAAATATAAAGAGAATTATGCACAAAGCTGATGAAATTTTTCAATTTCAACTATATCTAACATAATTAAAAGTTAAGGGCCTGCCTGTAGCATTTGAAGTGATAATAATACCTTTTATTCTCTATCCTAATCTCGATCTGCGAACAAACGGACACGAATTTAAATCCAACCAACAGATGGTGCTCTAGTTACTAACTGAATAATTTCGGAGAAGTTATTAATAATAGGGATTCATTTATCTGAAGAATTACATTTAATTTTGTGAAAGATGGGATAATTATATTAAAAATAAAATATAAAATGTTAAAAACAAAATTTAAAAATGTTTTTTCTACAGTCCCGCGTAAAATGACTAATTACTATATTCAAATGAAATCGTAAAGTCGACAAATGCCGAGGATTGTTACTTTACGCTCTAGCGCAAAAATGGAATCTTTTTCGCTCGCTTATTTAATCAAACCACGCCCTCCGAATTAACTCAATTGGTGAATATTTAACAATTTATCAGATTGAAAATCAAATAAAATTATATGAAAATTGTCAAAAATTTTGAAATATGGTCAATAATTGTCAAAAAATGTCAATTATTGTCAAAAACTGTTAAAAATAGACAATTTTTGTCAAAAACTGTCAAAAACTGTCAAAAACTGTCGAAAACTGTCAAAAATTGTCAATAATTGTTTAAATTTTTAAAAATGGTCGATAATTGTCAAGTTGAAAAATGGTCAAAAATTGTCAAAAACTTCTAAAAAAAAAATAGAAAAATGGTCAAACATTTTCAAAAATTATCAAAAATGGTCAATAATTGTCAAAAACTATCAAAAACTGACAAAAATGGACAATTATTGTCAAAATTGGTCAATAATTATCAAAAATTGTTAAAATTTCGAAAACCTATCAAAAATGGTCAATAATTTTGAAAAATGGTCAAAAATTTTGAAAAAAAGTTAAAATTTTTGAAAAATTGTCAAAAATGGCCAATAATTGTCAAAAACTATCAAAAATTGTCAAAAATGGACAATTATTGTTAAAAATTGTCAAAGTTTTGAAAAATAGTTGATAATTTTCAAAAATTGTTAAAGTTTTCGAAATATGGTCAAAAATGGTCAAAGTTTTGAAAAATAGTTGATGATTTTCAAAAATTGTTGAAGTTTTTGAAATAGAGTCAAAAATGGTCAATAATTTTGAAAAATGTTCTAAAATTTTGAAAACTTGTGAAAATGGTCAAAAACTATCAAAAATGGTTAAAAATTGTCAATTATTTTTAAAAACTGTCAAAAATGGACAATTATTTTCAAAATTGGTCAATTGTCAAAAATTGTTAAAATTTTGAAAAATGGTCGATAATTGTCAAAAACTATCAAAAATGGTCAATAATTTTGAAAAATTGTCAAAAATAAAAGCCAATAATTGTCAAAAATGGTCAAAATGGTCAAAAATTGTCAAAAACTGTCAAAATGGTCAAAAATTGTCAAAAACTGTCAAAAATGGACAATTATTGTTAAAATTGTCAAAATTTTGAAAAATAGTTGATAATTGTCAAAAATTGTAAAAAAATTTGAAATATGGTCAAAAATGGTTAATAATTGTCAAAAATTTGGAAAAATGGTCATTAATTGTCAATAATTATCAAAAATGGTCAATAATTTTGAAAAATGGTCTAAAACTTTGAAAAATGGTCAAAAAAGGTTAACAGTTGTCAAATAATGTTAAAAACTGTTAAAAATGGACAATTATTGTCAAAAACTGTCAAATATGTTTAAAAATTGTCATCATTTTGAAAAATGGTAAAAATTATCAAATATTTGGAAAAATGGTCACTAGTTTCGAAAAATAGTCAGAATGGTCAATAATTGTCAAAAGTTTTTGAACAATTGAAAAACGGTTTAAACACGTAATTTCTAAAATCTATTTACTGAAAATCGATTAATATTACCATAAAAATCGATAACTAAAAATCGATTAAAAGAAAATAATAATCGATTTAAATAAAAATCGATTATTTTCTAACATCTCTAGTCAGTAGACCTTTTTAAGGTTAATTATGTCGAGTAGCGAAAACGACGATTATTCTAGCACTCCTATTATAACCTAAGATAATGTAAAAAACTGTTATTAAAAGGGCGCCTGTAGAAAAATTATGTGTGTATTTCGAGCGTAAAGTAAAATTGCCGCTTTCAAAAGATCGCCGCGCTCCGCTCCACAACATTCTTTCTCAAGCGGCAATCTGTTACTTTACGCTCTAAATACACAAATAACTATTTTGTCCTTTAATTTTGCAAAAGAACTGGAAGGGTTTTTCACAATTTCGTCAACTGCTTACGCTATTTTCTACAAACATCTCGATCAATAAAAAAAGACACCATTAGTTTTTTCCCTTCTATTTACTCTCTGGTCTAACAAAAAAAAATGTTTCCTGCTGCGTCGATACTGTTAGCATCAGTCACTTTTTGTTTGACATTTCACCACCGTTTTGTTATATATTAATAAACTCAGAACAAGAAATGCCACATGTACATCCACTTTCCGCAACCTTTGCAAACGTTTATTGATCACTTTCTCGATGATTGATAGCCTAAGCCCTAAGCTTTTACTCGGCAAAAAATCTAACCTCCAAATTCTTAAGCGCAGTCCATACATAAAAAGTAGTCTCTTACTACTCGTCTGGGTATTAGTAGTTAATTTTGTTAACTACCTACCACACCCCTAAATTAACCATGATAATTAACCATGGTGAAACCCATGGAAAAAGTTATACAAATGTACTTGCAATTTGCAAGGAGTGCTTAAGAGCATCCTTCTACTAAGACTACTTATCAAGCAGGGAAATCAGGAGAAGCTGGTCTCAGGTCTCGAAATGAGTCTGAATCATGAAGAAGTATCCCTTGCAGCATTTCTAGACATCGAAGGTGCACATAGGAATAGACAGCACCACAACTAAAGGATGTCTTCAAGGTGGAGTACTTTCACCACAAAGGAACTGACTAGATAAAGAACACAAATTCAAATGAAGGTTGACAAAGAGTTTACTGAAGGAGGTAGACAAGGAACTATCAACCAGGCTACTGAGGCTGGGTGAGAGATATTTGAAGACATTTGAAGACACTGTACCCAAAATGGGAGAATTCAGTGAACCTATTAGCAGAAAATGTGAACTAAGGGATAAAACACCTACTCACAAGGACTCTGACCAAAGCACTTTGGAGATAAAATAATACAACCATTACACCTACTCTACTCAGAATCCCTCCAGTCAAACTAGTAGCATATTTAGAAGACATGAAGCTTCTGGATTTAGATTCAACGCATGTCTTATTTGTGTCAATATTTATTGATCCACTTACTGATCAAGGCAAATATATGTGTTTAGCAATAGCATTTGGCTTCCTGCTTTATAATTTGGTATTACCAGAGTAATAAATGTGTGACCTTGAACGATATATTCAAAGACTACATTTGCTTTAGCTTGTAATATTAGAAACGAATCATGTAGAATATGTAATGACAGTGATGGATTTCATCCAAATTTATGTAAACAATCTCTACTTTTCTCAGTTTATATAGGATTTATGTAAATAATTTCATAGGAGCTTTTAAAAATGATATACGAGCCAGGTCAACGTTTGTAAAAAAAATAATCAGCAATTTATTTTCAAGCTGGATCCTCCACAGGTCAGGTAATTCTTCGACAAGCCACTGGCAACGGAGAATGTGCATCAAACTAATCTCCAGAATTTACCATTAGCGTAGCCATTAAACGAGTATTATCTAGAGACTATGTAGAGCGCATTAAATTTTCCCTTGATATAAACACTATTGGAAAATGTAATCTGATTGTAGGGGCATTGAACAACAATATTCGAAACATCGGGTTATTTCTGATGAAGGATCGTTCAAATAGTACCTGGGATTAACGTTGATGCTATTTCTCCTAATGAACATCCTGTGGTTGTGCAGATATGGACGATTTCTTAAGGGGGGGGGGGGTAAGGTATACATTTTTTAGTATTTTTTTATTTGAATGCAAAATATTTTAAGAATATTGTGTCAAAATATAAAGTCGATTGGAGCAAAATTGACGCAGTTACGAGTATTTTTATACCTGTCGGATCCCTACCCGACACAACCCGACCCGAGCGCGAGAAGTAGCGAATCGATTTTTTTTATCTGCTACAAAAGAAGAAAACGCAGCAACAGCCGAAGAGAAAAAGACTGAAGATGTCGACGAACTCACTGTAGGCGACGGAACATGGGAAAAAGAGGCATCTCATCTCAAATGCCTTTGTAGATACTGAAACCAAGACTGGAAAGAAGATCAAAAGAAAGAGTCTGTCTGGTAAAGGGAAGCTTACGGCCAAAATGATTGATAAACTGACGGTATACCATGGTTTGGCTATTAGACGTTACTCTGATTCCATGGAAAATATGAAGAATGCTAGATGTCAAAGTTAATAGTTAACTGAAATTAAATGAATGAAGAATGCTATCTGGGCAACGTTCTTTCACTACAGTTCGACGGACGAGAATCCACAGCATCAAAAATGCCCGAGCGGCGCGGACTCCTGGTGCGAATGGCAAAAAGCTGCAGCTGCTAATGCATTGTATTCGTTCAAACACACGTACAGTGCTCTTCCCGAGGATGTTTCGAATGCCGTCAAGCCTATCTATGAAGATCTGAGCAAAGCTGCCCTCCTGGAGCGATGTGTCGTAGGCTTCACGCAGAACAACAATGAGAGTTTGAACCAACAAAGCTCTTGAGTGGAGCCTCTGCCATCGTTGAAATTGCAGCTCATGTGGCAGCCAGTGTCTTCAATGAAGGTTCTTATGCTTTAGTAACCTTTATGCAAGACATGGGAATCAGTAGTGGATCAAGTGCTCATGACTGGGCGCGATCAACTGACTTCATACGTATAAGCCGAGCAGAGCAGGAAGCTGGGAGACAAACTAAAGATATGATTCGACTAAGACATGGGCAAAAAGGTGCTCCATGGATGATAGCAACATCCTTTATGGACCTGGCATTGATGATTCAGTGTGTGGTAAGCCGATAAAATTTACTTATGAATGAACGTTTTATACCAGATTTTTTAGTGTTCAAAACTTTAAAGCGTTTTCCCCACAACTCACGTTTTCAAAGTCGGTGCCCCTCCTCACTTCAAAACTACTGCACCGATCCTTTTGAAATTTTGAACACTATTTCTGTAAAATTGTCAAAATTTTTGAAAAATGGTCAAAATTTTTGAAAAATAGTCAATAATTGTCAGGAACTGTCAAAAATGGTCAATAATTGTTAAAATTTGGAAAAATGGTCAAAAATTGTCAAAATTTTGAAAAAATTGTCAAAATTTTGAAAAAATGGTCAATACTTATAAAAAACTGTCAAAAATGGTCAATAATTGTTAAAAATTCTCAAATTTCTTGAAAAATTGTCAAAAATGATCAATAATTGTCAAAATTGGTCAAAAATGATCAATAATTGTCAAAATTGGTCAAAAATGGTCAATAATTGTTAAAATTTGGAAAAATGGTCTAAAATGGTAAACATTTTTGAAAAATTGCCAAAAATCATCAATAATTGTCAAAACTGTCAAAATTGGTCAATAATTGTCAAAAATGGTCAATAATTGTTAAAATTTGAAAAAATGGCCAAAAATTGTCAAAATTTTTTGAAAAATGGTCAATAATTGTCCAAAATTGACTAAATTTTTGAAAAATCGTCAAAATTTTCGAAAAATCGTCAAAAATTGTCAAAATTTTGAAAAAATGGTCAATAATTATAAAAAAAACTGTTAAAAATGGTCAATAACTGTTAAAAATTGTAAAAGTTTTTGAAAAATGGTAAAAAAATTTTAAAAATTGTCAAAAATGGTCAATAATTGTCAGAAACTGTTAAAAATGCTCAAAATTGTCAATAATTGTTAAAATTTGGGAAAATGGTCAATAATTGTTAAAATTTGGAAAAAGGTCATAATTTTTGAAAAGTTGTCAAAAATGATCAATAATTGTCAAAACTGTCAAAATTGGTCAATAATTGTCAAAAATGGTCAATAATAGTTAAAATTTGAAAAAATAGTCGAAAATGGTCAAATTTTTTGAAAAAATGGTCAATAATTGTGAAATTTTTTGAAAAATGGTCAATAATTGTCAAAAATTGTGAAATTTTTTGAAAAATGGTGAAAATTTTCGAAAATTGGCAAATTTTTTTCGAAAATTGGCAAAAAATTGTCATTTTATTGTGCATAAGAAGCAAGCTTCTGTCGGCAGTCCGACGACCGCTCCATTTTTTTT
The DNA here is from genome assembly GCA_947563755.1 of Lochmaea crataegi. Taxonomy (NCBI): domain Eukaryota; kingdom Metazoa; phylum Arthropoda; class Insecta; order Coleoptera; family Chrysomelidae; genus Lochmaea; species Lochmaea crataegi. The sequence goes on from OX387434.1 coordinate 9,527,987, forward strand.
GGATTGGTGTAACACTAAAAACATTAAAAATTAGACGGAAAATGTTCTTATTGCATATTTCTCGGAAAAGTCAATGGAAATCATCAACGTTATGGTCCCTTCATTCAATGTTGAAAACTACAATAAATTTAAATTTAAGCATCGATATAAGTAAATTTCATGAACTTATTACCTTCAAAAAAATCAAAAATTTTCACAAGTGAACAGATTTTGGATTTTATGAATGGAGCACCAGATAATGAATTTCTTATGATGAAGGCAGGCAATAATTCAAACACAATTATTAAAAAGAGAGGTTATGTAATCTAGAATTAAGGGAAAGTATTTTTAATATGGTCGTAGATAAAACATTGTATGATACTCATGCGTGAATTACTTTTGCGCACTCGTTGCGAAAAAAGGCACGAGCGTAGCTAGTGCCTTCCATTTTCGCAACTCGTGCGCAAAAGTATCACTTCACGCACTTGTATCATAAATAACTATTTTTTAACGCTAATTGTAAATATTTCCGCTAATGGCTCTGCAGATTGCACTCATCTGACATTTTACTTAGCGTTTTTTCATCATGACAAACATAAACATTCAATTCGACGCCATTTTTAGTCCATTTGCTTGATTGTAGAAAAAATAGTGTATGCAACATATGCATGAAGTTTCTTTTTTTCACTCATGGAATTGACGCATTCGCCTGTTTTCCACTCGTGAAAAAAAGCACCACTTTATGCACTCGTTGCATAAATTACTATTTCTTGCTATCTCGGTCAAAAGTACGAAAATAATGTAACGTTCATTCTAATTTATATTTACAATTAATTTATATTTACAGATTTATATGTAATTCAGGCCTTATTTAATAATTTATGAAATACACTAAACACACTAATTATAATTCATATGAGAGTCACTTAATAAACACTTTATCGAGGCGCGATTACTTTCCTTCGGTATCAACACAGACTGATTGACTAATTTTCTGCAGCGATGCTCGTGGCTTATTTATACTCGCGCGTCGTATTTCTAGAATTATCTCGACGTTCTGGCGGATGCACTGGGTATTCTCGATGTTTCGTATTTTGGATGGTTCTCGAAAATTGGGCGGAGGAGCCATAGTCGTCCCATACGGGGATTTCACTGGGGGCACTAAGTGAGCATATTAATGCAGTAGCTCGCGTAACAATAATAAACCGACATTAGCATTTAGGCGAGTTCCTAAATTCAGCAATTGAGAATGCGCATAAAGTACCTACAATTCCATAAAACCGTTCGTAAATTGACGATGGTTCATCGTACAAATTCAGCTAATGCGTTCGTAATTTCAGTGTAAATTAATCGAACTAGTCATCAAACTTAAAAGCTGAGCTGAGATTTGTGCAGTGTTAAGTCGAGATGAAGGCAATTTTAATTAATAAAATGAATTCTCCAAGCAGTAACAGCAGCAGTAGCAGAGAATGTGTTTGAGAAAATAAAATTTGAAAACTTTAACCTAACCATTAACCAAGTTAATTCCAAGTGTCATCAAAATAACTCGGTCGTTTCTAATCTATAATCCAATGAGTTCATCCATTGATGTCACTGACATAAAGCGCATATTATATTCAGACCCTAAAACGCTGAAGAATTCACGAACTTGCTTTTAGCTATCTGTAAACACATTTTGAGGTTATATGAGTGACATTATAGCAGAGCTTGACATTACTGTACGTTTTATAATTTTTTTTTCAATGATTTAACACCAAGTATCATAGTTTTGAAGAATAATATCATTAAAGTGGACACCCTGCAGCTACATTTCTACCATATTCTCAAAATTCGACAAAAAATGTGAAGATTTGATCCAACTATGGAAATTTGCGTTGCGGTTGAGTTCCAGCTCCAAATTAACAGTTTTCGAAAAAAAAAAGGTGAGAATTGATTGGTTAATAGGTTTAATTATTATTTTATTGATTGTGCTGTGAGTGGATGTCAAAAAAGTAATGTTGGCCAATCAAAAAGTGATTTCATCCAGCTTTACTTTTTTGAGATCTACTCGCAGCACAAGAAACCAATCAATTCTCACTTATTTTATTTAGAAAACTTCCCATACGGAGTGGTAAAAAATAAAAATAGTATATTTTATTTTGTTGTATTTATTCAAATATATAATTGTTACACAATTAATTATTATTCTTATAACAGTCGTAATATAATTAAAATTAAACATTAATAACGTAACGTAACTTCTACAATGATAATCACAAAATAGTCGTAATTTTAATGGGAGGGATAGATTAACAGCAAATTATTAATATTTGGCTTCAGTTTTGTTAGAAATAACCTCAAATCTCTTCGTTCTCTGTTATTTAATCTGCTCCTGTTTTTTGTTAAAAAGTTTGTAACGACACTAAAAAATTTTTCGACAAGTTATGACGAGGGAAACGCTATCAGAAGCTTCCTCGCAATTCCCCACAGTCCAGGATATTTTTCGGGAATTTCTGCTTGCAGCCAACCACCCTCTTTTAAATTGCACCTTCAGCTCCTCATTAGTGCTAAGCTCGAGTAGATCCTCTTGTAATATCAAAACTCCGCGATTTTAATTATTTATTTATTGCTTTGAAGTACGCTACGAGTATTAGTCCAAGAGCTGGCATCAATTTTTGGGTAGGTATTTGAGGCAAGCTGAAAACTTATACCTTTCCTATTAAACCCCAACACGGAATTTCAGACCTGGCTGGTGAACAGCGGGGCTAAATCAACCCCTAAATTTTTAAAAATATTAATATTTTTTTGCCAAAAATATGTGAGGCAATTTGAGATTTGTATATGCTGTTGTTTAATGTTTAAAGAGTTAAGAAAAAAATCAGGTGATTTCGTCAGGTTTTTAGCCTAGCCAGACACGTGCAAAAATATTTTTCAAAAAAATATAAAAAATGTATTTGAGGCAACTTGAAATTTTAATATTTATGGTTAAAAAATGAGGTTATAAAAAAGACAGATCATTTTGGTGGGAATTTCTGCCTGACAGGTTATGTATAGGTTATGAATGTTTTTGTTGATTTGTGTGTGTTAAGTTGACATATTTTTTTGTATTATTTTTTTATCACAAGAAATTTGTTATTTAGTCAATTTTCATACATTTCTTATTGTAATGAATCATTTAAATCTTTGCTGTTACTGCGAAAATATTGGCTTTTTCAAAAAATCATGACATTTTTTTGGAAAATTAAATTTGGTACCAAAATTTTTTTATAGGACTAATATTTTTGCCACTGCATCCAAAATTTGGAAAGATGCATTTTTGTGACAGCCTTTTAACCAAAAATTTGTACCATAAATTAAATATACATATTGTGATGTTATAAATAACCCCACAAAGGATAAACTTAATACATGTAAAACTCAACGAGAAAGAAAGGTAAAAACTACTGAAGTTACATAAATATTGTGACACTAGATGAACAAATACTCTGTATGTTAACAGTGAAATATAATTAAATTAATGAAATTAAACTTATCTTATTAACATTTTTACATAGTTATAAAAACCTAGAATATATTATGATTTGATAACAATTCAAATGCAATAATGAGAATTTTGTCATTCGAACATTTAAAATCATTTCGCGTGTGTTTAACAGAATATAGTGCTTTTTACAACATTCAAGTGACAAATATTGAAATCTTCTAAATAAGCAATAAAACGCAAAAGGAACGCAAATGAGTGTTTATTTTAGTTATAGGATGTTATTAGCCTTAATTTAGTATAGTTTTTGCATATCCTGAAGTCATATTAAGAAATTTGGGAAAATTTTTACCATAAAAGTAAGGTTAGAGAACCCAAATTTATCAGTTTAGTGTCATAAAAGTCGTCTTTCAGTGAGGATGTATTTGGCTTCTCTCTGACATTCAATTGTTTCAAATTTTATTAACCTAGAAAAAAGATTAATTTTATAATCAAGTAGGAACATAACCTAACAGAAAAGTAGTGACAGCTTGATGTTTACTAAAATGTTATAAATCAAAATTAACATTTTGAATCACTAAGAAAAGAGTAATACTCACCGATTTTACAAAAATTTCAAAGAAATAAAAATATTTCCAATTTAAAGTAACTTGTTGGAGATTCAAAAAAATCCTTAATACTATCTCTAGGTGTGTTTTCATTTTGAAGTACATTTCCATACTGATGTTTGCTAAAAGAAATTAAAATTAATCTCTTAATGTTTAATAAAGTGAAAATAGAATCGCATAGGTTGGTGATTAACTAATAATAATAACCATACTTGATTTGTTTGACTAATAGTCAATAGTCAATACTTACATTCTTAATAAACTTCAAGCATTTTTCCAAACTTCGTTGACGACATCTCAGTCGTGACATAATATTTTATAATAATAATTTATACCATTAATTTTACAATTGTGAATAATTTCATTAAAAACATATCGTGGTGTGAACTGTAGGCCTTTTTGTAAAACTGAACAAGAAGCTTGTCATCAGTCAACGTCACGATCAGTGAACAGTGTTGTCACACTAACATTTAAAATTATTGTATTTAGGTTTGTAATTTGATAAAATTTTTGTTTCTATCTGGTGTTGTTTAATAAAATCTTATCAATTCAACAAGAAGGTTAAGGAGTTTATTTATTAAACATACATCTGTGAGAAATTAAACCGCACGTCCTTTGATGGAGAATTTTGTTTGATTGAGTTTAGCTGAGCATAGAACAAAATATCAACACTCCACGAAGACAAATAAAAAATATTAATGACGTAGGTAACACGCCATACACGCATGTATAACAGTGAACCTGAAAAATAAAGTATTAAACTTAACATTACAAATTGGCGTAAAACGTGGATATTTAATGTAACATTTAACGTGACATTACAATATAGCTCACCAACGTGGGACATTAACGTATTCATTACAATTTGGCGCCCAACGTGGGGCATTAACATTTCATAACGATATATTTTTTATGTCATCGGTCAAGTGTGCAGAATTTCGAATTAATAGAAGATAAAAGTGCGCTCAAAGGAACGTATCGCGGAGCGCGCATATAGCTTGTTCAATGCATAAAAGTTACACTTTCTGCCGTATAATCGGAGCCGAAACAACGTATACTTTCGACGGAGGTAGTGAGAAAAAGTAATTTCCTCGTATTACTTCCAGTGATTGAAAAATCATCTTTCTTTTCCCAGGTTATTATTACACTTTGTCTGAAATTATATTGTTTTTGGATTTAGTTTCAGAGGCTGCACTAAATACACAATAATTAACTGCTTTGGTTTGTTTACGTTAATTAACCTACACCTAGCATCCTCACTACATGAGTAATTACCGTTTATTGAACAAAGTATCTACAATTTGGCTTCTCACCGATTGAACTGACAAATTAGTTGTGCTCGGAAATGTATTCTAAAACTAAGTAATTTGGAAATACTAATTTTCATGATAATTCATTCGTTATTACACAACCACTCTTGCAATTAGCTCTTGAAAATGCTGTTCAATTCACCCTGTTTCCATAATTTCCCTGCAGGAAGCTTTATTGTCTCTACCACACTCGTACGCTACACATGGAGATCATGGGGAGAGTTAAGCACGCAGAATTAACTACAAAAAAAAAAAAGGAAAAATAAACAAAACGTGAGTGACTGCGAACAAATATGTGACAATGGATCTGATGCTGGGATAGAAGTGAAGCGTTAAACGGATTAAGTTTGTATTGAAACGAATAATGATTTGATTCGGTCGCAGGGATTTTAAAAGCGACATATAACGTTGTATTTTGGCAGTCAAACATCGGAAATGGAAATGCTATCAACTGTTTCGATTTAGAAATAAACTCATTCAATTTGAAAATATTTTTATTTTATTTCATGAGAGACAAATGGATGTTTCGATTATTTAACCTTTAAACATATAGATCATTCCAGAACACGTGACTTTGGTCGGCCATATTGTGCTGGAGGGCAACCGAATCGATTAGTTGGAGTTGAACTTTACGTGTAAAGTATTTTTTAAAAATCTAGCTTGTAGTGAAATCAGACAGACTTTGTAGAACCTCTTTTCGTTAAAACAGCTGGAGATCTGAAAAATATACCTTATCTGTTTCTCCCCGCACTCCACACTTAACAACACTACAAAACGATGGCGTTTTAGATATCTTCAAGAACTAATTGTCCAACTATTATCCGTTGTTTACCAGTAAACAATGAAAACTAAATAGAATGTGTGCCTTCCAGCAGAATATGGTCTATTGGGGACTACAAAAAGTTAGTTGATACCATCGTTATTCTTTTCTATAAACTCCCAGGATTTGTATGTAGTGGAATGAGAAATTTAAATCTAATTTCGGCTCTGAAACTAGGGATATTCTGCTTAGACTGACAATGGCCAGAGTGGATTTTTTTTAAGTCTTCTCGATTGGTTGGAGATGCCGAGAAGCTGGAAAATATTTACGTGGTCTAAGAACAGACAAGTCGGTGAGTACCAAGGAGGTTTTAAATCAGGAATATCTACAATAGACCAAATATTTTTTATGATCAGACAGTTACAGTACAATAGTGAAGAAAGTGTTTCAATACAACTGAATGCAGAGAAATGTGTAGGTAACATTTAAGTAGAATGTAGTAAAATTTGGTGACCTTCGTTATTGGAATAGTACCTATCAAAGTTCTCCCCTAATATCTTGAGAAAAGCGCTCATCACAAAATAAACATGTTGCGTCGTTGTTTTCTGGGACAAACTGTCCAATTTGGTCCATGTCAAGATCATCATCTGCTGGTGCAAATTCCTGTTCTCCATCCTCTTCCGAGCATGATTCTTCTCTTGATCTTTTTGTGGCCTTCTTTCGACTTTCGCTTTCCCGCTATAAGGGGATGAAGTTATAACTTGTGATTTGGAAGGCTTTCGTCCCCTTATTCGCTTCTTAACCAGTGGAACAGGTGAAATATCGAATGGACTGACTATGGTTTTTGAACACCTTGGTTGGGGATCCAGATATTTGGAACGATCTGGTTGGGAATCTAGATCTTTTGAACCATCAACATCATTAATGGTTGAACGAGATTGTGGTTCTTGCAGCTGAGTTTCTCAGCCTGAACTACATGATTTTTCGGATTTCGAGATGGGGCCCATATTAAGTGCCTGGTCCATGCAATGGCTACTCAGTTTAGAGAGCACCTCAGGTGTGGATTCAGAGACCAAACTAGTAAAAAATTCAGAGAGTAGTCTTAACGGTTCTCGGGCAATCCTACTTGACATTTATTTTAATTAAGGTACTGGAGGAAGTTAATAATTAATCAAGTTACTGAAATTAATAAAATAAAAATTATGAAAGTTAAGAAAGGTAAGTGGGCGCCACCCTGAATAATACTAGTCTATTTGTCTATTTGTTACTCACATCAGTATTATAGCGACAAATCCTGGAATATTGGAAGGCAAAAGAAACTTTATGAACAACGTTATTAAGTTTACAAGTTGTATATTGACTTTTAGAAAAACAATTAAACAAAAAAAATTAAATGACTAGTTTTTTATTGAGTTGTTCTATGTTGAAGAAGCGATCGGTGAAATATATATATGTTACTTTCCATGGTTCCAGATAAAGTCCTGGTAATATTCCAGATAAAGGTAGTGATATCCTGGATACGGTCCTGGTTCAGATGGAGTCCTTGCTAAAGTTCCTAATCAAGGTACAGATGTGGTTTCAGATGGAGTCCTGGTTAAAGTTCCAGGTGAAGTCCCAGATAAAGTTCCAGGTAAAGTGTCCCAAGTAAAGTGCTAAGGAACAATAATAGTATCAAGAACAAATTTACCCAACTTTACAAAATCCAGGATGTCTGAAGTATGAATTTGATAACAATAATAAAGAAAATCATTTAAAAACGAGGTTCATACATCCTGTAATTTAATAATAAAAATAATCAAAGAAATCAAATAAAAAAACAATAAAATCGAATAATTGATTCTATATCGGTAAATATAGACATATATTAAATATGTATATATTTTAAAAAGGTTTGAAATATCTTCAAATATATTCAAAGAGAATCTGAAAAGAAATATGAAAGAACCAAAAAAAAATCATATCGATATATATTCCTGGGACTGGAACGACATTGCTTCATAATAAAAATATGAAAGCGGAAAACTGCTAAGAAAGAATAGTTAACATACATTTAAGCGAAATAATTTAGTTAACATGCATTTAAGCGAAATAACTTACCATTCACATGAATGCACTTTTTTAAGATAAGAAACGTTTGCTTCAATAGCACATGTTCACAGGAAAGAAGAATGAAACCTCTTTGCCACTGTTTAAATACAGGAAATCATATGAGAGATAACAGACTTACGTCTCATGTTCATGTCAAGCTCAGACGCTTTGACCAGGAAAGGAATTTACATTCCAATAGTGAATTCTTAATTTAAATTTAATTAATAATTGGTAGAAGAAGAGTTAAGAACGAGGTCGAAGTGGGAATAACAAATAGCAGTGGATATTTTCACGACAGACGGAACTCGTTCGTCCCGTATGAAAACGTTGATTTCGACTTTGACAGTAAATATATTCAGCCTCGAAATATTTCTCGCTGTTGGCATTAGAAAGGACTGGCTATTCGCCGCCCATACGATAATTTATTATTAATTAACTGGAGGAAAGTAAAGTGAACGAAATTAACGTTACATCCATATTTGGACCATCTCCTCTATGTAAAATAATCGTATCTCAGAAGAAAGTGACAAACAAACTCGTTTTATTGACAATATTTCCGAAATAAGCAAACAGGTGCTATCCTTAATAAAATCATTCCTGGAGCGTGCACTTTACAAGATCCGATCCCATTCTTAGTAGACTATAATACTGTTACGTTGCATAGTATATCCAAGATTTGTCAGAGAGTGGATTGTGGGTGACTAGTGGAAGTTGTCTCTTCGTTTTCTTTATATACTTTTGGCAGCCTCATATTCCTGAGATACAATCACAATGTCATTCAAAGTTTTGCGGTGATGTAGCCGGAGAGTGTTGCATTTCCACATCCTGTTGTCCATCAATGAATGCCTGTGTGTCGATTTGCTCTATGAAATCTATAAGTGCCTGGGGATAGGCAAAATGTAACAATCTTTTTATATCTGCCTCGAATGATTTTTGATTGCGGACTTTTAGAATATCTGCTTTAAGTGTCGTTGGCCATATCTTCTTTCTAAACCTTGTACGAGGGTCGCATAATTGGGCGTGTCTTGCGGAAGAAACTGCAAAACGGTTGCTGCCTGCTCACGAAGAGACTCTATCAATGAAGCTACCATCTCCGTCTCAGTCCAGCTGTTGAAAACAGAACTGGGAAATCGAAACATTGTGTGCCACTAAGAGTCTGGAGAGTAAGTATGTATGTATTGTATCTAATAATACAGCCCAAAAACTATATTTATATCGTTTGTCAACAATGGCTTTTTATTTTCTTAACGTAGATTTTTCAACGTTCTAAGTAGCGTTTTTAATACCCAATAGCACCAATGAAGGTTTGTATATTTTTGTTGATCAATAAAGTTACAACACACAAATGGATCTAGAGCTGGGAGAAGCAAAGTTTGGAGAGCTGATTTGACGAAGTTTTTGGTGAAATTTGCTTATACTTCTCACAAAACACCTTCAGCTGGAGTAGAAATATTTCATTCTCCCCCTTAAGCGGAGCGTGCTGTTATAGGATTACTGAAGCCTTTTAAGCCAGCATTGGAAGGAATTGAGATTTTTTGGTTCAGGGGAGTGGATGAAACGGTGGTAGGTATCTGAGAGGTGTGAGCAAACCCATCATTCGCCTATTACTACGAGAAAACCTCTAAAAATACTCATAGCAGGTCAGGCGGGTCTGGGAGTTGAGCCTTGGTCCTTCCGAATGCTCAAACTACAATATGACGCAATACTCTAATCCTTAACCTTTTAACCTCTCGAGTATGGGGGTCTCTTGTGGTGGCTGCTTGCAACTTTTCATGAACAAAAATTATTTATATTTTCAAGCTGAAATTTGGACCACTGATGAAAGTAAACGTATCGGAAATATCCAATTATTTTTAATACATAAAAGTGATTTTATTTTTCCTTGCTAATACACACGCACGCAAGTAACCAACAGACAAATATTGAATTATAACGGATATAAATTACCTGCGGTAGTTTACATTTTCCGAAATCAGGACAGAATTAATCACCTGCAAGTGACACCGACATGATACCGCATTCATTTTGCACATTTAATCTAGAATGCTTAGCATTTGACACTGATATGGTGGTGTTAGAGGACAAAGTCATTTCGTATAAATTCACTAGTAAGTTACGATTTACCAACCTTTGTCTAATGAAATCTTGTGAACGCCTCAAGCTTCTTCTGGTTTATACAAAATGTTTAATGATGCCTGAATTTATGCAGCAAAATGTAGCACAGAATAATGGATTTTATTTCGATACCAAAGGTGAAGATAGAGTTGTTTTTAATGAGAATAAAATATTTTAAACTGGATGGAATATTTTGAACAAATATACTGAGCAACATAAATTTCAATAAACTCTAATTGAACTTTTTTATTAATACCGTAGTGGAGAAGATGTACCGCTAGATGGAACTGTCTATAAAGTGATGCTTGGGGTGAGTTTTGAATGTTCATTGAGGTGTATTTAATGTCGTGGAATTTTTTTGTTTTATCTTTTTGCCACTGCACGTAATGCTTACTATTTGATGAAATAATATTGACAGATCGGCGACGCAGGCAGATGTAATTAAGATTTACATGTTGTGGTGGTTTGTACCTCACATAAGTTTGCCACATGACGCGAAAAAAGTTAGACACTAAACATCTAATATTCAAATTTAGCGCCAGCGACCCGCGTTTGGCAGCGCCATCTAACGGGAATTTTAAGAAGTTGTGAGGAGTTATTGGCAATAATGTATCCACTTAGATGGATACTCTCAAATCAAACAAAATCAGATTACTGCATGCGCATGGAAGACTGAATTTTATGCAGTTCTGAACAGGTTGAATTTGGGTCCAAAAAAATTTAAAACCTTGTTTCATACAAACAAATCCCGATTACATTTTCTTCGGTGTGAACGCCTAGTCATTCTCATGGTCTGAAGATATATTGTACCCTCTCTCTTCCACTTAGAATGCGAGTCAAGTAGCTCTGAAGCAATAGAACGGCCTGTGACAAATGTGCACGAGTCAGGAACCAAACACTCTAAAAGTTTTGGAAAACTTTAAGTATCTTTCGAGCAGAAATAAAAGCTACAGAAAAACAACCTTAGCATAGCAAAACCGAGCATAGTAATACAGAATTCCAAGGTACAATAGCTAGGGGACACTGGATAGAAGAGGGACAAATACCTAAACTGAGCCCAGCGGATATCCTAAAAGTCCTCCAGGAAATAGGACTGAAGGAATTATTAGTCACTGAGTCTTAACTCTGGAACTAAGTAGAAGAAAGAGGACACAATAGATATTTTGGGTTTCAGCGAATTTTTAACATAATGGTTACTTTATCAAGTGTTCAAAATGTGCTCCATTTGTGAATTGACAGTACTCTAATCGATGGTAGAATGCGTCTACCACATTTCTCCATGATTGTCTAGACTCATCGATAATTCGTTGCCTTAGCTCTGCAAGAGTTGCTGGTTGAGTTTTGTAAACTGAATTTTTCAAGTATCCCCAATAAAAATAATCTTTGGGATTGAAATCAGGTGAACGCGGAGGTCATTCAATTCTACCTCGTCTAGCAATTCACCGTCCGGGAAATATCTCATCTAAATAACGCCGAACATTTACACCAAAATGAGCTGGAGCTCCTTCTTGCTAAAACCATATCTGATTAAAATTGGCTCCAAACAAGTTTCTCATTTCATTTCTAAGTAGCATTTCGTAACTATCTGACGTTAAATTTCCTTCGATAAAGAATGGCCCACATAAAATCATAAGTGTTACATATGGTTGAACTCGTATTGAATGGGAGATTCCAATAATGACTGAATATACATGGTGATGAATTTGAAAATCCAAAGTTATTAATAATATAAGAGAAACGGCAAATCTGACAACATTGCAAATATCGTATCTGGAATCTTCGTATCCCAAAATAGGTGTACCCCAAATTTTGTACAATTAGGACTAGGAATTTACGAGATAATTGGCTGTTTCCAGACTTTTGGGCCACTCTGTATAGACTCCACCGAACTCCTTCCTATATTCCGGATAGAAATTACACTAATCTTTCACTAATAATGAATCTCTTTACTATCTCATGAAAAATATGCCAGAGTTTTTGGAACAGTTTTGTTCCACACTTCTTACGACCATAATGTAGCTCCTTCGGATTCTTTCTAATTAACAAATTTGTCGTAAGTACCCAGATATTTTGCTTTAGATTTTTCAGGTAATAAATCCAAAGTTGCAGATTTTCCTTTGTCAATAAGATGTTGTGGTGTACTTTCAATTGACCTTCCCCAAGTACGTCATCATGACGAATTTCTGTCACCGGACAACCTTCACACTAGATTCTAATATAACCTCAAACCGAATATTACGACACAATAGTACACTTTTAAATTATTATAGTATCCAACTAATACACAATAGTACCAAAACCAATTAACTTTTGTTCTCGATTTATATTTAAATCAGCAAAAAATGCTATTTCCATCCATCTTTCTGAAGGTTGTCCGTGATCAGCTGTTTGAGACAACATAGCACGGGATGATGACGTCACTTGGAAACGTTCTATTGCTGTATCCATATTGATTGTATTCTTAAACCCGCTTTACAGTTCGCAATTTTTCATGCAACATGCAATATTCTTGATCGAAAGCATGCGCAGTAGAGGATAATTTGGAAAGAGCCATTTTAAGCTCTTGACTAAAATCGATCTGGTTCGATTTGTATTGCAGCTTGCATGCAATTCTGGGGGAAAAGTTGGTAATTTTTTTGTTACCAACAAAACAAAAGTTCCTAGACGATATGGGAAATAATGTGTAACATGTCAATTTTGACTGTGTACTTTCAAACGCAACATTAATAGGTATATATCAATAGTTTTAATACAAAATTAGTTTATCAACAATATCAACATCATATGACACACTAACCTAACCTCACAAATAAACTTTAATTTTTTTTTGTTGGTATCATCTATGTTGAAAATTGCATATTGCAATTGTGAAATTTAAAACGATTGTCAATGGTAGCAAGCAAGACCTTGCAAGGTCAAAGTGTTGCTGCAATACATTGCAAGAAGAATTGCGAACTGTAAAGCGGGCTCTATTTATTTTAGTTGCAAGAATATTACATCTGTCAGTTTAGTTAAAATGACAGATATCGGGCTATTATGACAATTATACAGATTTGGAAACTCTCTATTGCTGTATCCATATTGACTGTATTCTTAAGCCCGCTTTACAGTTCGCAATTTTTCTCGCAATATCCAATATTCTTGATCGAAAGCATGCGCAGTAGAGGATAATTTGACAAGACTCTTGCCATTTTAAGGTTTTGTCCAAAATCGATCTGGTTCGATTTATATTGCAGCTTGCATGCAATTCTGGGGGAAACGTTCGTATTTTTTTTGTTACCAACAAAACAAAAGTTCCTAGACGAGATGGGAGATAATGTGTAACATGTCAATTTTGACCGTGTACTTTCAAACGCAACATAAATAGGTATATATCAATAATTTTAATACAAAATTAGTTTATCAACAATATCAACATCATATGACACACTAACCTAACTTCACAAATAAACTTTAATTTTTGTTGGTTGGTATCCACATTGAAAATTGCATATTGCAATTGTGAAATATAAAACGATTGTCAATAGTTGCAAGCAAGACCTTGCTAGGTCAAAGTGTTGCTGCAATGCATTGCAAGACGAATTGCGAACTGTAAAGCAGGCTTTATTTATTTTAGTTGCAAGAATATAACATCTGTAAGTTTAGTTAAAATGACAGATATCGGGCTATTATGACAATTATACAGATTTGGAAACGCTCTATTGCTGTATCCATATTGATTGTATTCTTAAGCCCGCTTCACAGTTCGCAATTTTTCTTGCAACATGCAATATTCTTGATCGAAAGCGTGCGCAGTAGAGGATAATTTGGAAAGACTCTTGCCATTTTAAGCTCTTGTCCAAAATCGATCTGGTTCGATTTTTATTGCAGCTTGCATGCAATTCTGGGGGAAAAGTTGGTAATTTTTTTGTTAACAACAAAACAAAAGTTCCTAGACGAGATGGGAGATAATGTGTAACATGTCAATTTTGACTGTGTACTTTCAAATGCAATATAAATAGGTATATATCAATAATTTTAATACAAAATTAGTTTATCAACAATATCAACATCATATAACACACTAACCTAACCTCACAAATAAACTCTAATTTTTTTGGTTGGTATCATCTATGTTCGTATCCACATTGAAAATTGCATATTGCAATTGTGAAATGTGAAACGATTGTCAATAGTTGCAAGCAAGAACTTGCAAGGTCAAAGTGTTGCTGCAATACATTGCAAGAAGAATTGCGAACTGTAAAGCGGGCTTTATTTATTTTAATTGCAAGAATATAACATCTGTCAGTTTTGTTAAAATAACAGATATCGGGCTATTATGACAATTATACAGATTTGAAATAAACAAGTCATGGGACTGCCGACAGAAGTGAATGAATCGTATTTGTTACAAAAAATGTACACATATATGAACAGTATACATGTAGCTTATGAAAAGCGTGACGATGATTTATGCAACACTATATACGCTTAATTGTTAATTGAGTTGCATAACCAAAAGTATTGTGTGTTGCTTAAAAGCGTGACGACGACGAAAAATCCAAAAAAAAAGTACTCAGTGCGCCTAAAGGAGTTTTCACTTCAAAAATACTCTGACAGGATCGAAAGTAAAGCTGCAACTGAATTGTGCGGGCAGAAAATGATCGATTCCTGCCCTGGTGAAGAAAATTATCGATTCCTGCCCGGCAACAGTCGCATTAGTCTGAAATTCACTAGTTTTGGTTGGCTCAACAGGCGTTTAAAATAGCAATTTCAATGCAGGTTATATGAAAACATCCATTAAATTCACTTTTGGTCTATTTCATTACTTTCGAGATCTATGTGTAGGGTATTAAAGTAGGGTTTTTTGTAAATTTTGATATAGAAACCAACAATTTCAAAGATCAAATGGCAGATTTATTTTCCAACCAAACTCAACTATTTTTCTGGTTTTGAAAATAGTAAGAGCTTATCTAGAAAATAAGATCTGAATATACAGAGAGTTCAATTGATAGATCGACTATATTTGCTATCGAAATAACTTTTAGCAAATATAAATTGTTCACTGTAACTCTTCATTCGGGTATCAGTAGCGATTGTTCGTGTATCTGTAAATTAAATCTCACTTCACCAAAAATCCTTCCAATACCGAAAATGCGAAAGTCAACATAAAACGTCTTATTCCCGACATCAGATGTTTTTAAAAGAACTCTTCTTTTTTTTGCCAATGACAATATTCATTAAGTGGTTTGGAAGAGCCAACATAAGAAAGAGAAACAACGTAAACGAAAATTTGTCGTTTTGGGGGAGAAACAGCAGATAAAATGAGGTCGTACTCGAAGAGCTACACTGGAATCTCTTATCTTAATAATGGAATTATGCGACATTTATTGCTATTTAAATTTGTCGACAGGAAAAGGAACGCGGCGTTGTTGTCTTTTAGGATTTACTCTTAACACAGCCCTAAATTGATATTTAACTAGACAGAATGCACTTGTACATTTTGAACTGTTTCATTTGTGTATATTAGCGAAATAATCGTATCCCAACTATCGGGAATTCGAAGTAACGTCTGTTGCAACATAATTACTATCACTATTAGACCTGGAGGTAGATTGCTCGCTTCACGTAGGAAATTTAGGAATTTGAAATGTAAATTATTTATAATTTAATAGGATTCACTTAGTTGCAATATTAAAAATTATTTCTTGTCACTTCACCACATTGAATATACCCACCATAAGACTTCTTGAGTCAATGGTGAATCGACTTCAAGTTAAGGTTACAGGAAAATTGATTTTTTTAGTGAAGCCTGGTACTTTTGGGTACTTATCTGAGATATTCGGTTGACTGTCTTTTAGGGATGGGATATTATTGTACGGGCCAGGAACCAAATAGGAAAAACCCCAAGTATCTTTCAAGCGAAAATTAACGCCATAGGAAAGTGTGCCCAGTTCAATATTGATAAAGGATATAGAAGGCAAAGGATTATCATCATGTCGGATAGTCAAGCACCCATTAAACCACTGAGTACTTGTGTAATCAGTTCCAAATTGGTATGGGAATGCCTAGGGAAACTCAATGAACTATGCGAGAACAACATTGTCACTCTATTGTGGATTCCAGGATAAACTGGAATAGAAGGAAATGCAATAGCAGATGAACTAACAAAGAGCTGCAGCACCCTTTTTGGGGAATTAGCCCCAATATAGTATTGGTAGAAATAGGCAAAGCTGAAAATAAGAGAAGATCTGACCATTGGAAAGATCTACTAAGGCTTAGACAACCAAAGATACTTCTGAGTGACTATAACGCGTTGAGAACAAATTAATGCCTGAGTCAGAGTAAAACTGCACTAAGAATTTTAACAGGTGTCCTAACTGGATATTGTCGCCTGAATGAGCACCCGAAAAAACTCAAAATAGTGGAGGAGGAAGTCTGTAGATTCTGTGGTATGGAAGAAGAAACCTCCATCCATATACTCGCGGATTGCACAGCAATTCAGAATCCTATTCCTCTGGGAAATAGGTTCAAAAGGAGCTGCTAGACTTTCCTGAGGAACTAAGTAGAAGGCACAAAAGATCTTCTTGGTCTCACTGAATGATACCCCAAACACTGGTCAGACAAACATTTGTGATGCCATCTGTTGTCCGTAAAATTAGTTGTTTTCGCCGCGATATTTAAAAATCGATAACCATAAATGTAACCTGTATTTTTTAATATTTTCATTATCGTTATCAAGAATTGTTTTATCAATTTGTTGATTTCCCGCATAGTTTGAACGATGTTTAGAACTTCTACGCCCGCCTGCATACAATTTACCACTTTATCATTGATGAAGTGATATATCCATGATAATATTAGTTACCAACCTTCACTGACGTTGGTCATTAAACTTTACTGACTCCTTAACTTCTCCGTTAGCTATAGTTCTATAACGTTCTAACTTACTACTCGTATTATTACTTTGATCACTATAAGGTTTGAAATAGGTACTACGGGGTTGATATTGAAAAGTATCGGATGGAAGATGCTTGGCCTCCAAATATCACGATCTGACCCAACTTGTTTCAATGAAAATTGGAAATTGGAAGATTTTGGATATAAGAACGTAAAAATTTGAAAATATAGGTATTGATGTATGGATAATCATAATATGATATCCGTTTGGTTGTATTTTATAGAGGGCGCCACATGAGCTATGTTGTTGGTGTAGGTGTGCGCTCAAGTTTTTTATTCTTAACGCTATGGTGCTTTCCAGTCTCGAAAGATTTTGAGATATTCGCATTTTGAAAACTCTCCACAAAATTTTTATTTTATTGTTTGATAATTTTTGTTGTTTCTTAAAGTATACCTGTTCAAAATAGATATTTTAAGGAATAACCTGAGCTATTTAATTTCGGTTTTTCTGATATTTAAAAGTGAAATATCGGCTTGTTGCATTCGTCCAGCAATTAACGAATTGCAATTTAATATTTGAATTCCCACTGTTGATATATAATTAGAATAATCAATTATGGGTGATTACATTTAATACGCATATTTTGTTTTAATTAATTAATAATAACTAAAACATTTATGTTTACCTATTGTAATAAATTTACATAATGTGTCATTACGTCTACCAATTTTGTTTAATTACTGTTGTTAATTATTTTCTGTGACACATATAATTATATAATTAGGAACATTTTGTTTAGCGGAATGTCATTTACATTTAGATATTTTCGTGAAAATTGGACGGAAGCAAGTTAATAAACGATAAACGTAAACAGAAAAACTGATACCGCAGAACGACCTTCACTTTTCTGAAGCCAGAAAGAGAAGCGCTTGCTCGACTTAAGAAATTCTCTAAGATCTCTGATCAAATCAATTTCAATATTATATACAATTTCTTGTCATATTCATGGTCCGTGGCTCGTCATTTCAGTCAGAAGTGACAAAACGATAATTTGGTTATTTCAGCTCTAGACATCATAACAGCTACTGCTTTGTGCTGCAACACGAACCAACACAGATCATGCACGGCCTTTAGAAGATATACATGTTTGCATGAAACTTTTTCATCGCACTGTATATACACTTACAAGAAATTAAACAGTATCATCAAAAAACGTAAACCTTTTTGATAATAAAGTTGTTGTATAATTCCAATTAGCTCCGTTATATACTAGAATCGATTTCATTGTAGCTGCCAACAATACGATTAGGTGTAGCTATTTAATATTATCGGTTTAACACCTTTAACATCAACTTAAACATCCAGAGGTGAGACCTGTAGCGAACGTTGGCCTTTGTGCCGTAGCGTTATGCATATAACGATGGTCCATTACGTATTAAACATGTAATTGGTAATCCGCTTGGTGGAGTGAATAGTGCTTCACGAATTACTGTGTAACTACTTACATCATTATAGCAGTGTTTCTGATACCGTGTTAGCAATTGCACTACAGAGTGATTTATCTAAACACTACAAGACATTTTGTTTAAATCCAATAGGTATTGATAACTCTGGATTTTCGTAATTATCTTGTAACATGTCTATCGACCTGTTTCGATTTTACAGAATAAATCCTTTTAATTAGCGCTCGTCGTCACTAGCCACATCCAATTATAGTTCTGTGATCCCAAACTCTTCAACCCTGACCGTTAGACAATTGACGTCTGCCAACGGACGATTCCATTTTTTGCACAACGCCACGTGAAACACCCCTTTCTGTTATCGACCGCCTAAGGAGACAGATCATCTTTCGCTATCTTTCATATCTTAAGTACCTATCTTATGAATTTTGCTGTGGTAAGTTCAAAATCATAATTTATAATTAATAAGCTTCTTCTAAAGTACTGTCTGATATAATTTTCGTATGCATTCTTTATTTTTTACAGAGATAGACGAAATTAAATTCAACACGTGGCCATAAACTGTTCTTTTATACTAATATGGTAGTTTTAAACCAAATATTCTTTTATAATTCACTGTTTTACTTTTATACAAACATTTTCAAGCTTTTTCAGTTGCGAAATAACTCTTTTAATTATAAAATAACATTTTCATAAATTACTGTTAACCTATAAAATATTCTTTCGTAACGCCAGTGCCGGTTCCATATATTTCCTAAGCACGATATTTTTTCATATAACTAAATAAATAACTTTTTGCTATGATTAGTTTCTTTCGGATCATTAGTATATTTTTTTAATTTAGCCGATAATTGCTATTTTTACTGTTTTAACATGGAACATATAATGTTGGAAAGCTTTCAGTAAATTAATTCAATTTTTTGACTTTCAAATAACTGCCTTCCTTTTCTTTAACCTGAAAAGCTGACCAACATAATGTGCCATTACATTCAAGTTCCTACATATCCCTGATCCACCTGTACTTCTAGGTAAGCACAGCCCCTAGGCTAGGATATAACCCTATGCTAGAATATAACGCCGAGGATATAAACCCAAGAATATAACCCTAGGCTAGGATATAACCCAAGAATATAGACTAGGATACAACCCGAGGATATAAAGCCAAGGATAGAACCCCAAAATACCGCCCTAGAACAGAACACATCAGTTCAGATCAAGACCTGACTTCTTCTCCAGGAAACCACTTCATCTAAGCTAAGTACCTATGAAAGTACAAATTCCTCCATTAAATTCCGTTATTCATTTCCTGTGGCAGAATAAATTAAAAATTTGTTTTTAATTCTTTTTTTTATTAAAATCCTCAACTATAAAAGTTGAGGGAGATCCGCCCGGGGTCACTTTAATTATTAACTTTCATTTAAATTTTACAAGGCGTTTCTACCTTTTCCGCCTTAGTTTTTAGTACTTTTTATCGTTAAAAAGGTAGTGGCGCCCTCAACTTTTACAACCCTCCTGTTATCCTTGTGTGACATAAACTTGGGGTCGAATCACCCTTGAGGGGAGTCTCTAGCCGGAGCCCTTCGAGCTGGTGCCCTGTGAGGTACAGACATATACCGTTACTAATTGGCGCCCAACTAAAAGCACACATTTACCGTTACAATCTGAAAAAATTAATTTCCTCACTTGGCACTTTTGTAAAATCTAATAGAAACACTATACAGTGCTATTCAAAAGTATCTTTGGAAATATTGTACATCAACTAGTGAAATTTGGAAACTGAACATTAAGGGCTGTAAAATTCCCTATTAGTGATGATAGATGACGCATTCGTCAAAGATGACGTCTGTAGTGCCCATCGCATAATTTAGTAGCTTAATTAACACTTTTATAATATTGAATAGACACGCTTATCAACAATGATATAAAAGTGTTAGTTAGCATAAATATATAGTTTTGATTAGGACGACACATGACTAGGCATTTTAGAAATATAATTATAATTCGAATTCTACTGAAGTCTGAATAGATCAAGCTGAAGCTCAACTTGTGTTTTACTTATCACCTTATTTTAAATGGAAGCTTATGACAATCGACAACTCTTTTCAAAGGTATTCGAAAAATCTATTCAATTGTACTTATCTTGTTTGTATGATATTAATCATAGATTTAGACTTTAATAATTGCTTGAAGTAGAAGAAATTTTTTTCCGTAGCGCAAAATTATGCTTAGAAAATAGAAGAATTAACAAAGATATATGTGTAGCTAAACTAATATATGCTATGCACCAACACCAACACCAACACCAACGAAAGAGGTGAGTCATTACTAGAATTTATTGCGGCTAATAATCTGAACGTACTAAATGAAGGAAATAAACCGACTTTCGTTAACTCAAACAGAAAGGAGGTTATTGATATCACGATTGGCACTCATTACATAAGTAACTTCGTGAGCAATTGGTATGTGTCCGAGGAGGAAAGCTTTTCTGACCACAGACACATATATTTCCAGATTTCGGGAACTGAACCGAAAATAGAATACTATCGTAACCCGCGAAAAACGAACTGGGAAACATTTACTGCAGAACTAGGCAATAGTTTAGACCGAGCGATAGTAAAAATTAAAAACACAACAGACCTAGAGATAGCGGCAGACCTAACACAGGAAGCAATTATCTCAGCGTTTGAAAACAACTGCTCAACGGTGAGGAAGAGATCCAACAGGAATGTGCCCTGGTGGACAAATGAACTTGCCGAAAAACGGAGACAGTTAAGAAAGAAGTTTAATAGGACTAAAGAAAATTTAGAAGAGTGGACGGACTATAAGAGGGCCCTAACTGAATACAACAAACTGATAAGGAAAGTAAAGAGAGACTCCTGGAGGAGGCACTGTGATTAGATAGAACAGAGTCACGAGTGTGCCAGACTGCAGAAGATTCTTGCCAAGGATCCTAATCAGACTATACACGTTATCAAAAAAGATAACGGACAATACACTGGAAATGGGAAAGAAACCATGGAAGAGCTACTTAAGGTACACTTTCCTGGATCAATACCTACCATGCCACCGCAAAACTCCCCAGTGACAGGACTGGATCGACCACGATGGGCATCCAGGATAGACTGGCGAATAGCGAAGGCAGTGGTTGACGTGGAAAAAGCAAAATGGGCTCCAAACAGCCTTAAACCATATAAATCACCGGGACCAGACGGGATTTATCCTATCCTACTCCAAAAAGGAGGCAACACACTACACTACAGGGTATGTGAATTGCTCAGAGCTAGCCTTGCTCTAGGGCACATTCCAAGAACTTGGCAACGCATCAGAGCTACATTTATACCAAAACCTGAAAAATCTGGACAGGACACGGCTAAAGCTCTGGGACCAATCAGTCTGATGTCATTTATGCTTAAGACTCTTGAAAAACTTCTTGATAGACATATCAGAGACGGTATACTGGCTACAAGACCACTACACCAAGATCAATATGCATACAGAGAGGGAAAATCAACTGAAACAGCATTACATCAACTCGTCAAAAGGCCTGAATACGTGCTGGAAAATAAAGAGGTGCTGCTCGCAGCCTTTCTAGATATAGAAGGAACTTTTGACAACACCTCCTACGAATCCATAGCCAAGGCAACGAGGAAAATTGGGATCGATGCCACGAGCTGCAAATGGATAGACTGCATGCTCAGAAGCAGGATAATAGAAACAACTCTTATGGGGGAGACAATGGCCGTGCGTGCAGCCAGGGACTGTCCACAGGGGGGAGTACTTTCCCCGCTGCTGTGGAACCTGGTTATGGACGGGCTCATTAGAACCATACACAGAGAAGGATTTAACACCATAGGATATGCAGATGACCTGGTAATTCTATCCCAAGGTAAATTCAACAGTACAACCAGAGACAGACTCCAGATGGCTTTAAATGTAGTAACAGGCTGGACTGTAGAAGAAGGGCTACGCATAAGTCCCTCAAAAACACAGATAATTGCGTTTACCACAAGAAGGAAAAGGGAAGGACTTGGCCCTCTGACGCTTCAAGGTGAACCAATACGATTGTCGGATGAAGTAAAATATCTTGGGGTTATCCTAGACCCAGGTTTAACTTGGAACCGACACCTGCAGCACGTGGTCAAGAAGGCAGAGGTAACCTTCATGGTTGCCAGACGCACTTACGGCACTAAATGGGGACTTAGACCAAGCATGGTATACTGGTTGTACAAAATGGTTGTCATCCCCAGGATTACATATGCATCTCTGGTCTGGTGGCCAAAGATCAGACAAACATCTGCAATGCTAAAACTAAGCAAGGTCCAAAGACTTGCATTTACAGGGGCAATGAGGACTACTCCTACAGCGGCGCTGGAGACAATGCTAGACCTTCCTCCGCTACATTGTGTCATAATGTGCGAAGCCAGGGCAGCTCTAACCCGACTGGACAAAGCATCAGACCATGACGTGGCACATGGGAGAGGACACACAGAAATAAGGCATGTGGATGACGACATCATTAAAATGCCAACAGACCACATGACCACCAGATATATCTTTCGCAAGAACTTCGAGATTGTCATCAAAGATCGAAAGGAGCTTGAGGAAGAGAATGCACCACCACTCAGTAGAGCAAATGAACTGATCTGGTACACAGACGGATCAAAGAATGAGCTCGGCACCGGAGCGGGCATATACAGCAAGTCGAGCAAATATGAAGGAATCGTCTCGCTTGGAAAATACGCCTCGGTATTTCAAGCAGATGTCTACGCAATACTTGCATGTGCAAGGGCAAATAACATGAGAGCCTACAACAACAGGCAGATCAGGATCTACAGTGACAGTCAAGCTGCCCTTAAAGCACTTCTGAGCTCTAAGGTAACATCTCGGCTGGTATGGGAATACGGCGAAGAACTTAAAAGACTGGCGACTCAGAACAGTGTAACACTGGAGTGGGTCCCAGGTCACAAAGGAATCGCTGGCAATGAAAAGGCTGACGAACTCGCAAGAGCAGGATCGTCAACCCTGATGAACGGACCCGAACCAGCTGTGGGCATTCCCAGATGCTCAACTAGGTCATGGTTAAAAGGGTGGGTAAAAGAACAACACAATAAACACTGGAAGAATACGCCCAGGCAAATACATGGGAAGAAATTCATAAAAGAACCATCAGAAAAAGTAGCGAAAGAACTGCTCTCAATGAGCAGGAACAAACTACGCACCATAACGGGGCTACTTACGGGACATTTTCCCACAAAGGAGCACCTGAATAAAATAGGACTGTATAACGGAGACCTTACACGCAGAAGATGCAAAAAGGATGCCGAAACAGCTCTGCATATACTATGCAACTATGAGACGCTGGACCACAGGAGGCAGAAACTGTATGGTAGACCCAAAATGACTCCAGAAGACTTCTACAACCAAGCAGCAAAGAACCTGTATGAGCTAATACAGGGAACGGATTTGCTGAATAGGCTGTAGTCAGAATACTAGGAGTATCCACAATAAGCCCAGGAGGCTGAGGTGGCGCCGGCGAAGGGACGGCTCCTTAAAAAAAAATATATGCTAGTTCACGAATATACGCCAGTGTCGGATTATAAGTGATAACAAATATTTAACTGGGCATAGTAATACTCCATTCCAAGATATTTCGTTTTAACTTAACACCAACATGAGCAAATTGAGTTGTTGAATAAGTAGGATTTACTTTGACTTCTGCCAGTATATCAATTTTTTTCTCAACAGAAATTTGCGGTCTGTCAGATCGTTTTGCAAGATTAATACTATCCGTTGTTTCCAACTTACGAAGAAGCTCTCTCGAATAATTTCGCTTCTTGAAGCACTTAAGCGTTCGGCTCACAAAAGTTTAATAAATTATTGTACAAATATTTTAAAATTACCAGAATGTGCTAAAACAGTTAAACGTTCGATCTACAATTGACCTTTTCGTCATCGGACAACCTTTACACTAAATTCTAATATAACCTCAAACCGAATAATACAACACGACAAAACTCATAACAATTACCTTTTTTACACTTTTAAATTAAGTTTTGTACTCGATTTATATCTGTAAAAAATGCTATTTCCATCCATCTTTCTGAAGGTTGTCCGTGATCAGCTGACAACATGGCGCGGGATGACGCCACTTGGAAACGGTCTATTAGAGAGTCTTACAAAAGCGTTAGATTATTTGACAACTATTTACTAAAATATACTATTCAATTCCTTATTTTTACTTGAAAATTTATACTTTTCCTATAGCATGTTCCAGGATTTCCGATTTTAAAAACGAGAAGGGGTTTTTATTTTTATTTTTATTTTTTTCAATAACCCTTTATTGTCATTAGTTATTTGCTTAATATCGCGGTACTGAAAAGAATATCTATGGCATTATCATCGTTTTCCCTCAACACATTTGAATCAATTAATGTAGACTTAACATAATCAAAGCTGAAATTAAACATTTTAACAAATCAAAAGCTAATTAATTCAAATTGTGTGCAATATCCAATTTCCGTCACATTTCGTTTTCATTCAAACAAGTTTCAATTGACTTGTAGTAAAAACCATAAAGCACCGCTTTTCAGTTTCAATTTAAACCACAACTTTAATGTTGGGGTGTAATACATTCATAGCGAATTTATTAATTCAACACAACTTCAACTAATTTGATCACTTCATAATCGCTATGCCACTATGCTGCTAATGATTATTTGAACATCTTTTATGTCGTCGTATGTTCGTCAAACGTGAAAGGATTATTTTTTAATTTTTAAAACGTTTATTGTTATTGAATTTTTGCTTAATTTTAAAATGAATGGAAGGAGTTTTGGAAGAATAGAAATTTTTCCGAAAACGATCTAAACACGTTTTCCAGAAACAATAATTAATTTATGTCAATACTTTGACATCTATTGATTACACGATTCACTAAAATATGAGATTTTTTATAGGTGACTGTAATTAAGTAAATAATAATTAATTTATCTATTAATTATATTTATATATTTTCTCAGGTTAGGATACGCCCCACGATTTAATTTTTCTTCTGATCAATACTTTATTACAAGGTTTTGTAACATATCTATCGACCTGTTTCGATTTTATAGAATAAATTCTTTTAATTACCGCTCGTCGTCACATTGGCCACTTCCAATTATAGTTCTGTGATCTCAAATTCTCCTACTCCGAACGCTAAGACAATTGACGTCTGCCAACGGTGGCTTCCATTTTTTCAACGCCACGACAGCCCTTTCCGTTATCGTCCATCCTCGAGGAAAGACCTCCGCTTTTATACCTTTCGTATCTAATTAATTTTGCTGTCGTAAGTTCAAAATCATAATTTATAATTAATAAGCTTCTTCTAAAGTACTGTCTGATATAATTTTTGGATGCATTCTTTATTTTTTTACAGAGATAGACGAAATTAAATTCAGCACGTGGCCATAAACTGTTCTTTTATACTAATATGGTAGTTTTAAACCAAATATTCTTTTATAATTCACTGTTTTACTTTTGTGCAAACATTTGCAAGCTTTTTCTGTTGCAAAATAACTTTTTTTAACCAAAAAATAACGTTTTTATAACAGAACGAATCCACTAACCTATAAAATATTCTTTCGTACCGCCAGTGCTGGTTTCATATATTTCTTAAGCACGATATTTTTTTCATACAACTACATGACTTTTTGCTATAATTAGTTCCTTTCAGATCATTAGTATATTTTTTAATTTAGCCGATAATTGCTTTTTTACACATATAATGTTGGAAAGCTTTCAGTAAATTAAATCAACTGCCTTCCTTTTTCCAACCTGAAAAGCTGACCAACATAATGTGCTCATTACATTCAAGTTCCTATATATCCCTGATCCACCTGTACTCCTAGGTAAGCACAGCCCCAACCCCTAGGCTAGGATATAAGACCTAGGCGAGGACAAAAGTCCTAGACCAGGACACAGCTGCTAGGATACCGTTCAAATTAAGACTCTATCTAGGTACCTATCTTCTTCGAGATCTAGTCTCAAGACTTCGTAGAGGCAAGATCTACCTACCGTTTCCGGAAACAACACTTCATAAGCTAAGTATCTATAAAAGTACAAATTTCCCTCAGATAACTAAATATAAATTTGTTTTAAATCCTTTTTTTTATTTTTTTCTAAATCCTCAACTATAAAAGTTGAGGGAGATATCGCCCGGGGTAAAATTTTTAAATTTTCTTTTTTTAAGTAACTTTTTTATCATTTGATTTCTGGTTTTATTTAAACTCTACAAGGCGTTTCTACCTTCTCCGCCTCAGTTTTTTTGAACTCATTAGTATTTTTTATCGACGTCAAAAAGGTAGTGGCGCCCTCAATTTTTACAACCTTCCTGTTATTCTTGTGTTACATAAACTTGGGGTCGAATCACCCTTGAGAGGAGTCTCTAGCCGGAGCCCTTCAAACTGGAGCGTTTACCGTTACAAATTCTTTTCTGTCATTTTGTTTGTAACAGTCTATAAATCAGGCTCAACAGTCTTTTCACTTTTTGTTACTAAAACGTAAGATTGTTTCCAAGAAATGGTGGAAATTGGAATTTTCATTCATCCGATACGACTAACAATCGGACATCGGATGACGGATCTGTGGAAATCTACCTTTAGTCAGTGTTCTGATTGGTCGGCGCGAAGTTTGAATTAAATGATAAAGTTTAAAATTAAATATAAAATCTACCACTTTCTCTTTTTGACTTTTAGCCAGTGATTTTTGGCTTTTGTCGTATTTTAAGAAAATCCTCAATTACGGTCATTTTCTTTTTTGATTCTACTATTTTTCTCATAGTACTTAAACATTTTTCATTTAGGGCTATTGTTGTATCTTATTTGGCCAACCTATTCAAGTTTTTGATTATAATTCTGTCTAGTCTTTGTCTCGCCGCTTCATTCCCTTTTTTTGACTCCTTTATTACTCTTTTAGTAAGAATTCAAAAGACGGCAATCCCATAAAGCAGAATATTAAAATTTCCAGCACAAAATAAAACGCTCACTTCTATACAAAATACTTATTAGAACGTAAGAAACCTTTTAAGTTTTAAGGATATTATAATTTCGTTCCGGAAAACAGCAAATTGTGTGAAACCGCAACCACTAAAACTTATGTGGGGAACTTTTACAAAGTTCTGCACATCCTACGGAATTATTGACGCTAGACACGAACAATACGTACAAGAGTTGGTCAACCTGGTTGTTTTTACTCAATTGTAATTGTCGGGAAATGTTTTATACACGTTTTTTGTGAAAAATTTAATGTTTTGTTCGTAAAATGTAACTAATATTTCTACATTGTTCACAATTCGGTTGATTAATAGTTTATTAATCGTTCAAAACAAATTTGATTTTGATTAATTAGTTTTTCAATCGATCACGACTATCCTATCGACTGCGCCAAGTACACATATTTTTAAAAGTCAGGCTTGCTCTGTGGCGTAGCGTGGAATGGGCAGCATAGATATATTCTACGGTATAACTGTTGCTTTTCCACTTCGTGTGTAATTAGTTACTTACAACTCTTGTTACGTAATATACTATTAATTATGTTAATTTTTTTGTACTGAACCCTTGTCAAAAGATTTATCTTGTGCACAATAAACTATCTATCTATCTACTTAATATGAGTTTAAGAATGAATCGTTCCGATTTAAAATGTGTACAATTCAGACTTATTAAAAACGTTCATTTCATTCTCACCCCACGTCGCAGACTACCGTAATTTTTAAGACCCTAAACTCGTCCTGATACGGGTGAAGCTAACTGCCCAACACAGAAATAGAAAAAAATTATGTTCAGGATAATATATTAATATTACTTGGACGGTTCATCCTGTATTGGTTTTGGAAGGGTCACGAAGATTTATTACTCTGCCGCATTTATGAATAAACTTCACCCACATATTATAATCGAAATTTGATACGTTCCTGAAAGAAACAAATAATTTTTACAGTACAAAGGTGAGGTTTGTTCGTAAAAGTCAGAAAGAGACTTGAGAACGTCATTAATAACTATCTTGAGGAACACAGAGTGGCGTGAAGGTGGGATAGCAGATGTCAGACGAATTTTTAGTAAACAAAAGATTACGACAAAGCCTTCTCCTCTTTTGTCCAAAGTAGAAGCGAACAAAGCAATTAAAGAATGTAAATTAAAGTGTGATTCTATGGAAGTTAATATTGAAAATGGAACATTATACAAACTACTAGCTGCAGGCAATCGGGTTCTAGAGAAAATTTGATGGAAACAGTAGTAAACATAAAACAGGCTATTGAAACATATTCTAACATTTAAGGTATAAAAAACTACGAGTAACAAATATCGAGGAATTACATACTGACTGATGTAGACGTCTGCATCATACATGGTTGAATTGGATATTATTTACTGCCTTAGACTGCTTGAAAGTTATAGAAATCATCAGTCTAATGATGGTTGTACTAATAACCTTGAAATTGATAGATTCTGAAAAAAAACTAGCATAGGATGTGCTCTGTAGTTTTCTTCTCTAGGTGACAGAATCTGGACCTGTTGACCACATCAGCTTCACGTGTCTGTTAAGTTTACAGAGCTCTTTCAACATACCTCCAGCCTGAATATTTATTGCTTCAGAGAGCCAGGCTGCTCTAATGGCTTTGAAGTCTAAAACAGCCTGGAACTGCAAACAATATTTTAAGCAGCTGGCTAGACACAACAAAGTAGGTTTGTTGTTTGTGCCAGGAAATAAAGGAAGAAAAGAAGAAGCTTGTATTACTTTTATTGGACTCGAACCGATTTGTGGTATCGTGAAAAGCCGCATCGTACAAAAATGAAAAAAATAAACTTACTCCAGGACATAGTTGGGCAAAAGGGTTTTTATGACCTTCTGCTCACTACGCTACATTGTTCTTGGAGCTTCTAGAATCTGATCCCAGAGTAATCACAGGGGTTATCACTGGATACTGCTGATAGTAAGATACCATATCGATCCTTGTGAGATTTCCCATCATATAAGAGATTTCTGGCCACCTTCTTTTGGTTATGTTTATTGTCGTTTTTTCGACGCCCCACAAGGGTTCCGGTCCAATAAATCGCTATTTAATCCGCTTTTTCGCTGCCTTTATGACCCTTGTGCTCTGATATTTTGGTTATCGTGTCTTGGCAATGGTCTCCGAGTGAGATTAAGGCACCTACGCAGTTCCTTCAGTGCAGCTGGGCTGTCTACGAAGATGGCAACTGGATTGTTCTCTCCTCCTTTTTAATTTCTTTAACGCCGTGGTGATATCCTTCGTTTTAGCTCTACAATTCCGGCTCAGCCTGTATGAATATACCTTTCTTTCAGTGTTTCTCTCCTACCAGTTATAGTTATTTGACCGTTGCCAAAACTTCAAATAATTGTATCAATTTCAATTAAAAAAAATTACGAACTTATTTTCGAAATATTATTTTTTTAAATTTTCAATAATAATTTTTTTTTTAATATTATTTAATATTATTAATATTTAATATAATGATATTTGATATTATTAATATAAAATTATAAATAAATTAAATTTTTTTCTTGAAAAACTAGATATATTTAAAAACGAATAACGTTTCACTACTAAAAAATTATTAAAAATATTTATTTTACAATAAAAATTTTAATTTTTTAGCTCTTTCAAATATCAGATAATTAAATAAATAATTTTTATTCAATAAACCCCGATACACAAGGTACAAAAAAATAATTTTCCTATTAAATAATTTTATTTTTCTTTCACAATACTATTTAACTACAATTATATAAATTTTTTTATTACATAATGAAAACTATTTTTCTTAATTTAAAAATTAAAAAAACTCAAAATTTTATAATAAATTTTTAATTTCATATTAAATTGAATTTCACAATTTACTTTTTAATATAACTAAAATGGTTTATAATCAAGCTATAATTTTATATTTTGGATTCACTTTCCAGTAAATCTACTTTGTTACGACTTATTTCATATTAAATGAAAGCGACGGGCGATATGTGCATATTTTTGAGCCAAAATCAATTTAATAAATCAATTAAACTTACTATCAAATCGAAATTCAAATTTTTAATAATAAAAATTATCCAAAAATAAAATTATTGTAACCCATTACTACTTTTATATAAATTGCACCTTGATCTGACTAATTTTTTATAAAAAACATTAAATAATAATAATTCTAATAAAATACTTAACTACGATGATATACAAACTAATAATAAAAATAAATCAAAGTGTGGACTATCATTTACAGAAGAGGTTCCTCTGAAAACACTAAAATACCGCCAAAATTTTTAAATTTAACTTATAATAATTTAATAAATAAAATTACATTCAAAATAATAGGGTATCTAAATATAATTAAAATTTAAAATTTTACCTAATAAATTTCAATTTAAAATATAAACGAAGCCCAGTTAACTTTCGATATGATTCAGAAGAAAATAGTCAGTGAAAATTGTCGTCGGAAATATTCGACATTTTACTTTGATTTGCTTCTTTACCGATCTCATTTCCTGGCAAATAAATATAGGAAGAGCCAATATCCTGATAAATTTCGAGATTACCCTCACTACATCTGTATAAAAGTTATTTAAAAAGGTATATAGAGATATTGTGTGAAAACATTCACTCCCATAAAAAATATTCTTACAATGGACTGGTGAAAAGTGGAAAATGTTCTATTTCATTATATAATAGAAAAACGGAAATTAATATGCCAATTAACTCAATCAACTTCAGCGCAAAACATAAACTTGATCATAGATCACATATTAATTAAAAATTTCCTCGTCAATTAATGTTCTGATTACTTCCACAATCATTTTTTATTTACTAATTGAAATAATCACATCAATTAATCAAACTATAACTTAGGTATGCTCTCTCTATTAACTACAGTGCAAAGGAAGTAGAAGCATTGGAAGGTTTAACAAGCGTATTCTTATTATTTGTAGATGAGAACAAATAATGATTATACCTTAGAAAAAATAAAGCAAAAGTCAATTTAATCCACGCCAAGCAAACGCTCGAAGGCTACCAAATATCAGTATTCGATACGAGTAAGTGGGGGGGAATTTTGCAGAGACGAATTCAGGATAATTGAAGATGAGAAATGGTGGAAACCGTTCAATTAACATTAATTGGAAGTGAACTTTGATTATGGGACTATGGGACATGTTTAATACATTCAAAAGTGTCAAATAAAAAGTGATTTATATTTGAACATCATACCAGGTGTGTCTGAAATTACTGATCTATTTTGAATATAAATTTCACCACCGAAATCAAAAGCGATAAATAGGTGCGATTTTGTCATTTCATAAAGGAATGTAAACACTCAATTAAATATAAAATATTACTAAGTGAAAGTCGCACTATAATCCCTGTCGAGAATGTATAATTTGTTACTGTTAAGTTGATAAATTAATGAGTTATTAAGTTTTTTAAAGGATATACTTTGATGAAGGCGTTTACGGATAATAATGTGACAAATATGCTTAGGATTATTTTAAATACTCAACTGTCTAAGAGATATGTTAAAGTGATAGACATGATGCCAGTCACTAAGTTTTACTGAAATACCAATTTTAATATATGTTTTATTTTCTAAAAAAATGAATGTAACTAACCACAAGAACGTTATTGAATTTTATAACATATGCTCTAAATGACAACCATTTGTTGCAAGTCATAAATCCAATCATTTCTGTAAGGATTGTCTAACTCTTGAAGACATTCTGGGATCATTTTGAATTTCATTACATTTTGCAAAAACTATTCGAGCAGGAAATCACCACCTATCATAGCTTGAACAATTTATCACCGCAAGGTTATACAATATACCAAGTTTGAAGTATGTAAGTAGCAAGTGGCGTCAGTTGTAACCTCTAGGTAGATATAACGATAAAAAAGATAATAATTCTAGTGTTACTTACGGTAGGCCTTCGACTAAGCTCTAGGTAAAACAATGGGTCGTGAATTTTCGCCTAAATGTTGTATAACACTTAGATAGTAAAAATTTGTCTGGCATATAAATTGTTTGAGCGCCACGTCATTTGTAAAATGAAATAATATAATTTACCCTGATCAAATGACGAAAAACGGAGTATATGATTTTTTATGGGTACGTAGATAATCATGAAATAAAAGTCGGGAAAGTAACTTAACAATCTAATGAAGAATATCCTACTTAAAGTCGACTTTGGTCCCTACTATTTTACAAATATGGCCCTTGGCCGTCGTACATAAAATATACAAATTAATTAGATTTCGAGGGAAATTAGTTCAATGCTAAAGGTTCTACCATGGTATGATTAATCAAATATTAGAAATATATATCGGCTTATGCATCTATCAATGGTTTTCGTATTCTCCAATGGAGAAGAGAAACGAATTTTATGTCAATAAAGTACTGGACATAATATGATCCATACTTGTAAAAGCAAGTATAACGTAGTGTCGGAAGTAGAGAATCGAACTGAATTGATTTTCAAATCAAGTTGCTATTTGAATCAGGTAGAATGTAGAATGTAGAACGTAGAACGTAGAACGTAGAATGTAGAATGTAGAACGTAGAATGTAGAATGTAGAACGTAGAATGTAGAATGTAGAGCTGTTGCAATTTAGAATTTCCTTCGACACAACTCACATTATAATTGTCTTTCTTTTTAGACAATCAAGAAAACGCCGGTCAGGCTTGTCTCCAAAATGGTATCTAATTACCAACAAACTTTCCTGCGCACATCATTTCTGACAATTTTCGGATGCTTAAATCTTTAACAGTGCCCTCTCAGAAAAGATATGAGAACATAAGTAAGGAATCTAACGTGCGTCGACATTATAATTAAATGTAGTTAAATGGGTTCCTAGGCATTGCTGTTAGATGGCTCGAGAGGTACTAAAATAGGTAATATATAAGCAAAACGAATCATTTTGAGCAGAGAAACAGGATCTCCTGTTACACAGTTTATGATCTTCTGTGCTTAGAAAAACTATACTTTGGATGAAAAAGCACAAATTAATGACATGGAAAAAATATTAACGGACTGGGCATGACGAATGGCGATGAATACAAAGAATTTACTGTTAAAACGATTTGGAACGTAACTGCGAAATTATTTATGGAAAAATATTCCACTGAATACAATCAATTTTAACCCTTTCACTAATATTAAGCTTAAAGCAGCTAGAGATGCGAAAAAAGCCAAGAGAAAGCAATTACAAACAACAAATCCAGAGAAGAGAAAGAAAAGTGCAGTTTTTATGAAATACGATGAATTCCAAAATATGGTTCCAGAAGAAATTATTTTTTGTTTCTACTTTTGAATCAGCTTGGCGTGGTGGAGAGGGCCACAAGTGCTTAATTTTGCACTTTAAAGAAAAAGAAAATAACGTAGGTGAAAAAACAGGAAGGATTTTACGATCCTGTGTTTACTAAGAAGACGTAAGGAGGGGAAAACCAATCGCTTCATTGAAATGGCTGGTAAACAATAAAATCAATCCTGATTTCTCTACAAAAAATTCATGGAAAAGCGGTTTGGAATAAAAACAAAACGATTATTTCTCAGTGTAAATCCCGCTCGGAACTTGGACAGAAAATGATATAAAGACATTCCTGCTGGACGAAATACAGTAAGCAAATGGACTGTTCTACAAGCCAAAGCTTCTGGTTTGAATACAGAGAATAACAAGCTTACTAACCATTCGTTCTACGGCCGTTTCCAATCTCGCAAACAAGGGGGTGGACGAGAAGCAGCTTATAAAAATTACGGGCCATTCAAATTAAAAATCAATAACGCCATATCTACAAATGGATGAAGATCACCATGAAGAAATAGTCAAAAGAATGCGTGGCAATGATGCACCATGATCTTTGAGGATTTCAGCAATAAGGATTGTTGGAGTAGTACATAATTCATATTTCTTCTGCTGACATAAAGACATAAATTGTCTCCATACAGACTCTTAACTCCTCTTTGTATTCACTGGTATGGATTTGCTCACATAATCATTAATTTCCGTAGTGGAAGATAAACCAAAACGAGACATTTTCAAATTTCGCTGTTTGCATTTGTGCAATCAAAGTTGCTCATCTTCTTCTGTTTACCTAAATAACTGCTCATATTACATATCATGTGACTTCAATCATGCAATTTTATAGGTGCAACCATGTGTGAATGAAATAATCACCCTAATTACACTCGTGCATCAAAATAACCGGATAATTTCGCATTCCATCGTGTTGTCTTTGGAAAACTGCATTCGGTCATTTTCATATTTTCATTCAATAATAAACTAATTTTCAGTAGTTTGTTTTGTAGTAGTTGTAGTAAAGTTAGTGTAAAGTTTTTGTTATATATTTAGATAGTTTTCACTTGTGGGATAAAATTATACATACTATGGCTAATTACTATCTATTGATTTATTTATTAAACTTAATTTATATACACACTTTACTACTAATTTATTTAAACTCGGTATAATAGTTGTAATTTATTTTCACCACTTGAATATTACACTATTTATCTTCACTATTTCATTCACTGTCCGATTACTAAGAACTTCTGTACACTGTCTGTGAACTAACTCTTTACTGTCCGTTTCACTAATTCTCAACTCACTCAAAAACCCGCGTCCTTCTCAACTCTCGAAAATTCCAGTACCTTCCGCGCTCGTCCTATGCACAAACAAAGCGTCTTCTCGAGAATGTTCTCGAAAGCGCATTCAACAAATTTATAATCGAGAGACAGGGCCGGCTTTGAGTTGGTGACCTCGCAATATTAGGTTATTTTTCTGAGCAAGGTGGAGATTTACGAGACAAACAGTTTTGAATTTTGTTTATTGACTATTTGGTTTTGAAAATGTTCCATGTAAATATTGGATGAAATATGTTCAATTTCCCAACCAATAACAAACCAAAAATTATGAATATACCACCAGGAACATACAGAAGATAACAATAGGCAATGAAGAGGATATTGAGTGCAATATCAATCAAAAAAGAGTCGAGAAGCTGTTTAAAGAAAACATGGTGTAGAATTTAGCGAGAAGGAACAGCATAATAAAAAACAGGAATCGATGGGATCAATTTGTTTATTATAATTGAACATTACACCTTAACATATAATGTATTAAATATCACCGGCACAGGAGTCCAAACTAATCGTCAAAATTCTCGAAGTCTAAACCATAATTCACCTTAAGAAGATCATTGTCGACAACCTAATTGTTTTTGTCACCGATGGTTGAACATATAAAAAGCAGATGCCTTTCGTTCACGTAATTTTACATTTGTCATTAATTTTTCTAAACGTTTTTCTCGAGATAAACTCGTTAAATGAAATCCCAACTCTTCTCTAGATTCTCGTATTCTTCCGTATCGGATGGTGAATCAACAATATCTATAATTTCATAAAAATTATCACTGGGAAAGTTGGCAAGAGTTAAGTGATATTTCGTTTTATCGCTCTTTACTTTCAAATTATGGTTCGCATGCCCAAATGATGGAAAAATTTATATGTTTTATGTTACTTATCTCATATGCAACAGATTGTATATATATATATTTTGGTACAGTAAAACCTCTTAATAGCGGACAGCTGAGGGGATTTTTTTTGTCCGTTATTGGGAGGTTTAAAAATTTCAATATAAAGGAAGTTCGATTAATGCGTTGCAAATTGAAGTTATCCAAAATTCCTTAAATCGGTTAAGTGATATAAACCTTTGAAGTATTTGATTTTTGAGATACACGGTGTCAAAAATAAAAAATTAAAATCTTTTTTACAGTAAATCCCAAAATGAAAAATTAATAAAAATTATTTATCCTTTCTATACCAATCTTTAGCAATAAACATTTTCACTCATAGATATGGATAAAAAACTGCCACTTACTGTAACATTTATTCGAAAAAATTATAAAATACAATTAGGTATGTAAATACAGAGTGAGTTTTGAGTATGGAACGCCACAATTATCTCGGAAACCACCATAATATGGGCCATAGCACAAGACACGTTCATAGACAATGAATAGTAATGTAAGCTCCTCCCAGCGCAATGTCTATCTCACTTTGTCTCCGATGCTACTCTTTTTTGGTATTCTGAAGCTCCCTATCTAGCGATAGACAGATACCGTGTGTCTTTTGTAGTTTGAAGGTACGAGCGGAGTTAATATCGTTTTTTCAAATAGTTTTTTAGCAACGTACAATTTTATCAGGCCCCGTACCAAACACTCCATCTATAAATCAACAAGCTGTGAATGTAGTAATTCGCGCGACCCCTGTATATACGATGCACGTGTGTTTTAACGACCGTTTCTCGGCAAGTCTTTATCAACGCTACATGAAAGTGCCGACGACGAGTGAACATACTATTCATTGTCTATGTGCGGTGTCACAAGAGGCGGATGCATTTTCGTCACCAACTGGTCAGAACGCTATAATCCTATAGGTAGTTTCGACACTAATAGTGTTAATCCAATAGGTATTTTCGACACTCTTGCAATCTAGTGGGTATAAGGCAAATTCTATGACGTATCGACGATTGCAATTGTGTTGCAAAGAAAAAAAATTTGTAACATATAATTAATAAGACAATTCATTTCTACTTCTTTATCTTTCATTTTTAGTGTGAACTTTGTATTTTTATGTTTGTAACAATTTGAAATTCTTGAAGCTCTTGGATGAAAACATAAACACTTGAAAAGGACCCACCCTTGACATTTCAGAAATGCGACATATTATAGTTTGGCAAGCTGTGAAAGGAATGCGGTCGAAAACATTCGATATTGCCACGTTTAACTATAAAAAAGCTAAAGTGCTAAGTTTGTAGTGATAATAATTAGAAAATGGACTTTTTATTATTAACAATATGTCAATAATGATTAAACGTTAGTTCTTTAATGTGCATGTTCCATTGGATTTTGTCTATCAACATTATTTTTTCAATTTTTTAATATTAAGCGATGAACACTTTTCCAAAGATGTTGTGGGTTTCCTTCAAGCCGGCAACGTCGTGCGAAAATCATAATTACCACGCCCTCCGGACTAAAGCAATTGGTGAATATTTATCGAACCTCCGCTGCTAAGTAACCACCTGACTTCCTATTGTCAAGCGCGTGCGTATGTTCTTCCCACTCAACTTTTCGTATGAAATTTGAAAAAATTTAAGTGTATCTCCAGTAGGGAGGGGGTGAATCTGAGGTTTATGAGATTAGCGATAAAAAGTGTCCCCTCCAAGTTAAAAGTTGGAAAATATATTTTCATTATACCTTACTGAAAACCCTATCTTAACATGCCTATTTAGATACCGAAAATTACCTTTTTCCTACAGTCTCGCGTAAAACGACTAAATACTGTATTCAAATGAAACCATAAAGTCGACAAATGCCGAGGATTGTTACTTTACGCTCTAGAGCAAAAAATGGAATCTTTTTCGCTCGCTTATTTCATTAAATTTGGTGGGACTAGCCATGGCGACCAAAAACAATAAATTTGTATGTTGGGTTCATCGTATCCATCTACATCGGTTCTTCAACCGAATTTTCAATCTTCAGTAATGGAAGAAATTTCTTGTCAATCAAAAATTGCAATAAACAATTGTAATTTCACATTAACAATAATAAATGATATGACAACTAAAATGTCAGAGTAGGTACTATCTTAAATCATAATCCACTCCTATTATAACCTAAGATAATATAAAAACTTAGAGTGTGTGCTTAAGACCGCACGGTAGAAGTGAAAACTGTATGTCGATGATCTGTTAAATTGAGAAGTGGGAGCAACCGATGCATGTGCTTGAACTTAGTGGCGGTGAATTGTCATCAATGTTTATTTCGCAATTTTCTTCTTCACGCTTTTTTGTTGAAATAATTATTATTACGTAGCAATAATAACTATTAAATTAATAAAGACAATTATTAGGTATGAATTGAATATACTAAACAGCGACACAACAGTGAAGAGCTAGCAGCTGACTGTATCTTTCTCGCTCGGTACACTCGGCGGTCCCGAGTTTGTATTGTTTTATATAAGTTATATGCATAAAAGAACAGATTAAAAAAGTAAGATATGGAAGAGAGAGGGAAATGAGAGAGAAAGATGGGAGAGAGAGAGGAAAGTGTATTGCGTGTGATTACAATCATTATTTTAAATTGTCAGAATCTAAGACGGATTCGGTAAGGTTCGCGAGCCTCGGAATATTGTAAGACTTTTTTCTTTTATTAGACCATTTTCGACGGTTTTTAATTTTGACCGTTTTCAAAAATTTTGTCAATTTTCAACAATTATTGACCATTTTTGACAGTTTTTTATAATTATTGACCGTTTTTTCAAAATTTTAACAATTTTTCACCATTTTTCAAAATTTTAACAATTACTGACAATTTTTCAAAAATTTTGACAATCATTGACCATTTTTTTAAATATTTAACAATTTTTGACCATTTTTTAAAATTTTAACAATTTTTGACAAATTTTGACAATTTTCCGAAAATTTTGACATCCATTGATCATTTTTTAAATAATTAACAATTTTTCATCATTTTTCGAAATTTAAAGAATTTTTACAATTTTTGCCCATTTTTGGACAATTTTTGACGATTTTTGATTGGTTTTGACAATTATTGACCATTTCTGAAAAATTTTCCAAAAATTTTAGCCATTTTTCAAAATTTTTGATAATTATTGACCATTTTTGACAGTTTTTGACAATTTTTGAAAATATTTGGCGATTATTAACCATTTTTTCAAAATTTTGATAGTTTTTGACCATTTTTCCAAATTTTTGATAATTTTTCACAAATTTTAACACATTTGGCAATTATTGACCATTTTCTCGAAATTTTGAAAATTTTTGACCAATTTTGATAGTATTTGACAATTATTGACCATTTTTGACAATTTTTCACACCTACAGGTGTGCGAGCTCAGTGCGACAAGAGAGATTGCGCACAGTCGCTTGCGCATGGCAACGCATTGCCCCATCTCTCACACTACTACGTATGGACTATGTATAGTACATATATACCATCATATAGCGTGGCGCCACGACAAAAATCAGGTTTAACCTCCGCCTATAGATGTTTCACATCATCTTTCTCGCTCGGGTACACTCGGCGGTCCCGAGTACACCCGATCGAACCTTTCACCTCAGAGCGTGACGGAAAAATCTGTGTGCGGTGCGCCAAAATAAGTTTTCGCTTCAAAAACTTTTTTAATTATTAAAAGTGCGACTGTAGAAAAAATTATGTGTGTTTTTCGAGCGTAACATTCGCAACATTCTTTCTCAAGCGGCAATCTGTTACTTTACGCTCTAAATACACAAATAACTATTCCCGTCGCGCGCACACGGGAAAAGCCTATTTTCTGGACTCGTAATGAAATATACTATTGTTATCTATCCTACCATTAGTAAATAACGGGAAATATTAGGTGACTATGTAAATAAATAGTTCTGGTAGTGTCGAAAATTTATTATTGGTTGATTATCAGAACCTTTCGATTAAACAGGTAAAGAAAAGTTTTTGGTGTCGAAATTAAGCCCACCGGTCACAAAATCTACACCAAAATCTACAAAAATCGTTCGATCCGTTTCCGAGATAATTATTGAGGCGTTCCATACTTAAAACCCACTCTGTATACTCAATTTTGAATATCTGATAATTTATATTTTAACAGAAATGCCCTACAAATATTTGCTGT
This sequence comes from Lochmaea crataegi, assembly GCA_947563755.1. Taxonomy (NCBI): domain Eukaryota; kingdom Metazoa; phylum Arthropoda; class Insecta; order Coleoptera; family Chrysomelidae; genus Lochmaea; species Lochmaea crataegi. Next base: position 9,568,373 of record OX387434.1, read on the forward strand.
AATTAAATTGGTGAAAAAAATTTACGAAACAGTATTTTGTAGAGAAGAATGAATACAACTATAAAATCGACCATATTAAAAAACCTTCATAAACCAAAATTTATTAAAATAGTTTGAGACGTTCCATTTTTAAAAACTACTTTGTATATTTTAATCCTAAATTAAAATTTAACGTAACCGACGCTGTATAAAATTATATCTATTACTTTCCGTAGATGAAATAAATTTAAAGCTTTCGACTAAATATCTGATAAGGAGCGACGATGCAGCTCAAAAAAAAAACACAGTAAACATCAAGCCGGCTTTTTTTTGTTAACCTAGAAAAAACTGCTTCACGAATTTATTAGAAAGAACAAAGATTGTGTTGTAACATTGTGCGTTGGTGTTTTAAGTAGTGAATATCGATATTTTTGAGGTTATTCAGGTAACTTTTTATTATTTTATTTCACAATATACATTTTTAATGCTATGATACTTATTATGTTGTATTAGGTACTTTTTGATTTATGAAAACTAGGAATTTTAAGTTGTTATTCAATTAGAAATTTGTTTTATGTAGATAGGTACAAGTGTATGAATTGAAAAGTGATTTTTTAAATATCGAAAATTAATGTGATTGATGTAGATCAGATAAATAGTTACTTATGCAACAAGTGCATAAAGTGGTACTTTTTTTCATGAATGGAAAGGTTGAAATGTACACAATAATATTAAGAGAAATTAATAACCATAATTATGTATATAGTGGATATTTTCGGAAATGAGGAGGTATGACACCGATAATGAGAACACAACTGAGTTTCTGCAATAGGAGAAATATATTTTTCGTTATTTACAAATCTTAAAATTATTGTTTACAAAAGAGAAAAGACATTTAATGTTCATAAATCATAATGTCAGTTCCTAATCGCAAGTAGTAACTAAATTAATAAAAAATGATAATTATAACTACGTGACAATAGGGATGCGCGATACTATCCGATATTCCAGTACATTCGATATTTTGTATCGATACTATGCTTTTCGATGCATTCCCAGTATCGATAAATTTGTAGTGTATCGATACCTTGCGGTACGGGATTTTTAGTGGTAGCGGCAAGTGGCGTTATCTATAGTGATGAGCCATATCGTGATTTTTTAATCACGTTGTGAAATGATGTCGTGCTTTTTTTAACGAAACTAAAAATAAAAAGCGAAAAATGTGCAGTTTTTTGCGTTTTTCGAGCTAATTTTCAGGTTCTGTGGAAAAGTCACTGATGTAAAAGTTGTAGATTTTCCCAAGATCTACAACTTTTATAATCAACTTTTCATTCTAGTAATTCAACTTTGGACAGAAATCGCAATAATGTCTTCTTCCACCCCCCCAAAAAAAGTGTTTTTTTACCGAAAAAACGTTATTACTCAAAAAATTTCCAATATTTCAGTTTGAAATTTTTTTTCATGGTTTGTGACTATGAAAGCTACCTTCTACTAAATTTTCGTCAAAATCGAATATTTTTTAACGAAACTAAAAATAAAAAACGAAAAATGCAGTTTTTTGCGTTTTTCGAGCTAATTTTGAGGTTATCTGAAAAAGTCACCGATGAAAAAGTTGTAGATTTTCACACGATCTACAACTTTTATGATCAACTTTTTATTTTAGGAACTCAACTTTGGCCGGAAATCGCAATAATGTCTTTTTCAGAGAGAGAGAGAGAGAGACAGATTGAAATAACGCGCGATACTATATAACCAACGCTTCGTTAACATTTTAAAAAATGGTCAAAAATTGGAAAAGACTGTCAAAAATGGTCAAAAATTGTAGAAGACTGTCAAAAATGGTTAATAATTGTTGAAAATTGTCAAAATTTTCGAAAAATGGTCAATAATTGTCAGAATTTGTCAAAAATTGTCAAAAACTGTAAAAAATTGTCAAAAACTGTCAAAAATTGTCAAAATTTTGAAAAAATGGTCAATAATTATGAAAAACTGTCAAAAATGGTCAAAAATGGTCAATAATTGTTGAAAGTGATAAAAATTTTGAAAAATGGTCGATAATTATAAAAAACTGTCAAAAATGGTCAATAATTGTTGAAAATTGACAAAATTTTTGAAAAATGGTCAATAATTGTCAATAATTGTCAGAAACTGTCAAAAATGGTCAATAATTGTTAAAATTTTGAAAAATGATCAAAAATTTTGAAAAAATGGTCAATAATTATAAAAAAAATGTCAAAAATGGTGAATAATTGTTAAAAATGGTCAACATTTTTGGAAAATTGTCAAAAATGGTCAATAATTGTCAGAAACTGTCAAAAATGGTCAATAATTGTTAAAATTTTGAAAAATGGTAAAAAATGTTGAAAAAATGGTCGATAATTATAAAAAACTGTCAAAAATGGTCAATAATTGTTAAAAATTGTCAAAAATGGTCAATAATTGTCAGAAACTGTCAAAAATGGTCAATAATTGTTAAAACTTTGAAAAATGGTCAAAAATTTTGAAAAAATGGCCAATAATTATAAAAAATTGTCAAAAATGGTCAATAATTGTTAAAAATGGTCAAAATTTTTGAAAAATGGTCAAAATTTTTGAAAAATGGTCAAAATTTCTGAAAAATGGTCAAAAATGATCAATAATTGTCAAAACTGTGAAATTTGGTCAATAATAGTTAAAAATCGTCAATAATTGTTTAAATTTGAAAAAATGGTCAATAATTGTCAAAATTTTTGAAAAATTGTCAAAAATGGTCAAAAATTGTCAAAATTTTGAAAAAATGGTCAATAATTTTCAAAATCTTTGAAAAATTGTCAAAAATGGTCAAAAATTGTCAAAATTTTGGAAAAGTGGTCAATAATTATAAAAAACTGTCAAAAATGTTCAATAATTGTTAAAAATTGTCAAAATTTTGGAAAAATGGTCAAACTTTTTGAAAAATTGTCAAAAATGGTTAATAATTGTCAGAACCTGTCAAAAATGCTCAAAAATTGTCAAAAATGGTCAATAATTGTTAAAACTTGGAAAAATGGCCAATAATTGTTAAAATTTGGAAAAATAGTCAAAAATTGTCAAAATTTTTGAAAAAATGGTCAATAATTGTCAAAATTTTTGAAAAATGGTAAAATTTTTTGGAAAAATGGTCAAAAATGGTCATTCTATTGTGCATAAGAAGCAAGCTTCTCTCGGCGGTCGAAAGACCGCTCACCTTTTTTTTCACTCTCACCATAATCCGCCGTTTTAAGCGCTACAAACTGGTGGAATACAAGGTACTTTTCCACTCCTATACTATAAGTTGTTAATTAAATGCCAATTTTCAGTTTCATATTGATACTCATTATAACACTGAAAAATCGACCAATAGAAAATCTCGATTTTTAAATAACCAAGTATAGGCAGACCGAATATTTTCTGTAGAATGTTTGACAGTTTCAATCTTTTGCGTTAGTAAAAAAAATTTATAGTTTATCTTGTTTAATGTTACATATGAATTCGCTTACGTTTATTGTTAATAGTTAAATTGAGTTCATAGTTATTATAGTGGTTATTTTGTAAGAATAAAAATTAAGTTGAAGAACTTATTTTTCATTCTTATTTTATTTCTTATTGTTTGTATAAAAAAGTATTGAAAAATTAAAAAAAAAGCAATGTTGTTGAATTCAAATAAAATTTCTTGTTCGTAGAAATAATAGTGTATGCAATTCTCATGTAATGGTTATTAATACACTCGCATTAACCAAACGAAACTCATTCGGCTCGTTTCGTATCCCGGTTAATGTTTGTGTATTAATAACCATCATTATATGATCGTTGCATAATAGACTATATTAAAGACAGGGCATAGAAAATAGTTATTCATGCAACAAGTGCATAAAGTGGTGTTTTTTTTCACGAATGTAAAAATTGACGTTAATTCCATGAGTGCACTATTTTTTCTACGTGCATGCAAAAAGCAAAAAATATGTTATTTAGGTTGCTCTAAATGGACTAAAAATGGCGTCGATTTGAATGTTTATGTTTGTCTTTACGTTCTTTATAGTATATTTATTATTTTGTTTGGTTTTGATGGAAAATAAAAAGTTTTTTTTTTCAACAAAATAAAACTTAAAATTCCGATCTATTAATATATTATCGACAGTTTCATAAAACAAGTCTTTATCATCAAGAATTAAAATGACAAAATGAAATTTTTTTTCTCTTCAGTTTATTATATAACAATATTAAATTATTCCATTTACTTTTTTTTACAGATTTTAACGCTCGTTCCTGCTCAAGAAATGCGGTATGCCTAAAGGTAGGAGACTGTTGTGACGAATAACAAAAATAGAAATATTTGTGGAAATGATAATAGTTTAAATTAAAGAAATGAGAAAAAAACAATTTTTACTTGGGGTTAGGAGTCAAACATAGACTAATTTTTCTATTCATATATATTATTTATATATTAAATTTTATTCCTAATAATTTTATTTATATATTGAATATTGGAAACACCCCAGCAAGAGGATATTTTTATGTGGATTTCGTTTGTGTTTCTTTTTTTTCAGGTGAAGTTTTTTCAGCGTAGCAACTTTCTGTGAGCAAATCGGTCAATCATCTTAGAAGTAAACACAATTTAACATTTTAAAATTTGAATAGAAACTAATTAAAACTACAATAATAGGAAAATATAAAAAAAATTATCAACTCTATTAATAAAAAAAAAATTGCTTAAAAAATTTATTTTTTTCACAACCGTGCTCAGATTCTAATTTTTTTTCTATAATTTAAAACATTTATTTAGAATAATAAATACAAAAATTAAAAAATAGAGAAATTGCTCAAAAATTTCATTTTTTCACAGCTGAATGAAATACTTTTAAGAACCTCAACAATTCTTTCCTAATTTAAAATATTTATTAGTCAGGCATAATATTAACCATTTTGTTGGGAAATCATAATTTTCGAAATATTAAGACACAAAGTAAAACCAGAATGCTCCAGACAACTCAGAAGTGATAATTTAGGAAAAGGAAAACAAAGGATTTCTGGTGCAACGTTCTGGGAGCCAATAGGTCCCCCCTTTAACACAATATAATATTTTTGAATTTATACAAAGTTATCAAAACAGGAATAATAAAAAAAAGAAAAATTGCTCTAGAAATTCATTTTTTTCACAACTGATATTTCAACATACCTCAATTTTTTTCCCTAAATTGAAACAACATATTTTTAAATATAAAGAATAAATTTTATCAAAAAAAAATGTTTAAAATATTAATCATTTGATCAGATTTAGAATTATTTTAAAAAACCTCAAATTTTTTTCCCAAATTTATTACAATTATTTAGTTTAGCATATTATCAACCATTTTGTTAGAAAATTATTATTTTCGAAATATCAAACCACTCCCAGAACGCACTAGATACAACGGATTCTTCCACAGAACTCAAAAGAAGTAACAACAATGATTTTGGGTGTTTCCAATTCTTTACATATTCGTTTTTTACAAATTTACAAAATATATTTAAATATATATGTTACATCATAAATTATCTTCTTTATCAAGTCAGAATTTTATTTTGGATTACAGAAATTTTCAAATTGTTGTATGCCTGCATTATATATAGAAAATGTGATCACAAACTTTCCTTGGGTACAATAAAGACTTGTAGTTTTTGAAAATCTTTTTTTTAACTTGTTCATTATAAATTTATTTTAATATTTTCAAAAACTTACCACTACAAACTTATTTTTATATTTTTAATCTCACATAACTTATTTAGGAGTTTAATATTCCACAAAAGACACTTTTTGTGCCCAGATTACTCAGACTACTCGCTAATTACTTAAATTACTCTAAATTAAATTTTTTATAAATATTCCTTTGTTTTATAATTGTATTTTGAATTCTCTTTATTTTCACTATAACAGGATCTTAATCTGGATGCTGCACCGGATTGGGGTGGGATTCTAAACTTTCTAAATATTTTTTATTCTCATACTTTTCCCAATTAGAATTTTGTAGAAACTTGTTAATTTTTGTATTACTTAAAAGAGTGTGTAGGTAATATGGTAATATTTACAAGGACTACAAGGACAAGGCTGTTGGGTTACGCTCACCCTCCCTATACTGATCGAATTGTATGAATTATTTATTTTAGTAAATTAAAAATAAAATGCAGTACTCTAAAATTTAATCTATTTTAAATAAGACATGCAACCGGTTTTTATAGACAGGTGAGTGACTCTATAAACACAGGTACTGGCTCGACGTTGCTCTAACGTAGTGGACTTAGAGGCGGTATCATAAGGAAACTTTTGTGATGTATGTCTTTGATGTAAGTGATAAATGTGATGGCAATCGCCGGCCGGTAAATGGAAATGGTCGAATTCGGTTTTTAGTGATGGTTAATGGGAAAAATGGTGCAGTCCAAATGGTTTTAGGATGAAGGCTACGTCATAGAACTCAAAATGTAAGTGTTAGTTTTACTTTTTGAATGTTTTTTTGTTATATTTGAAAAACGTGTAATATCTTTAATAATTCATATCCTAACCGAAATCCCATAACAAGATCTACTCTCAGTAAGTTAGTGAAAAAGTTTGCCGGTTCAGTAAGGGATTTATCCAAAATCAGAGTTTGCAGACATAATGATGGAAAAAATGTTACAATCAAAACGATCAAGATGTTTTAAGTAATGTTCTGTTTTGCGATGAGGTTACTTTATTGATTAATGAAAACGTAAATCGGCATAATTGTAGATACTGGACACGTAACAATTCTCGTTGGATGCGTGAATCCCACACTCAATGTCCACAAAAACTGAATGTACGGGCTGGAATTCAGTAAAGACTAATAATAATTGTCCATTTTTAACAGTTTTTAACAATAATCGACAATTTTTAACCATTTTTGACAATTTTTTCGAAATTTTAGACCATTTTTCAAAATTATTGACCATTTTTGATAATTATTGACAATTGTTGACAATTATGGACCATTTTTCCAAATTTTTGACCATTATTGACCATATTTCAAAAATTTTGACAATTTTTTAAAAACTTTAACAATTTTTGACAATTATCAACTATTTTTCTAAATTTTGACAATTTGTAACAATTATTGTCCATTTTTGACAGTTTTTGACCATTTTCGATAGTTTTTGACAATTATTGGCCATTTTCGACAATTTTCTAAAAAACTTTAACAATTTTTCAAAATTTTTGACCATTTTTCAAAATTATTGACCATTTTTGATAATTATTGACAATTGTTGACAATTATGGACCATTTTTCCAAATTTTTGACCATTTTTTACAATTATTGACCATATTTCAAAAATTTTGACAATTTTTCAAAAACTTTAACAATTTTTGACAATTTTTAACAATAATTGTCCATTTTTGACAGTTTTTGACCATTTTTGATAGTTTTTTTAACAATTATCGTCCATTTTTGACAGTTTTTCAAAATTTTTGACCATTTTTCAAAATTATTGTCCATTTTTGATAGTTTCTGACAATTATCGACTATTTTCAAATTTTAACAATTATTGACCAATTTTGACAATAATTACCCATTTTTAAAAGTTTTTATAAATAATTGACAATTTTTAACCATCTTTTATAGTTTTTAACCATTTTTGACAATTCTTCAAAATTTAAGACCATTTTTCCAAATTTTTGACCATTTTTGACAATTATTGACCATTTAAATGGTCAAAATTTTGACCATATTTCAAAAACTTTTACAATTTTTGACAATTATCAACTATTTTTCAAAAGTTTGACAATTTTTGAAAATTTTTGGCCATTTTTCAAATTTTTTTTAAAATTCTTGACAATTGGCCATTTTTGGATTGACAATTTTAGACAATTTTTGACAGTTTTTGATGAAATTGTCCATTTTTAACAGTTTTTGACAATAATTGACAATTATTGACAATTATTGACCATTTTTGACCATATTTCAAAAATTTTGACAATTTTTCAAAAACTTCAACAATTTCTGACAATTATCAACTATTTTTCAAAATTTTGACAATTTTTAACAGTTTTTGTCCATTTTTTATAGTTTTTTAACAATTATTGTCCATTTTTGACAATTTTTCAAAATTTAAGACCATTTTTCCAAATTTTTGACCATTTTTGACAATTATTGACCATTTTTGACCATATTTCAAAAACTTTTACAATTTTTGACAATTATCAACTATTTTTCAAACGTTTGACTATTTTTGATCATTTTTGATAGTTTTTGACAATTATTGACCATTTTTGACAATTTTTGAAAATTGTTGGCCATTTTTCAAATTTTTTTAAAATTCTTGACAATTGGCCATTTTTGGATTGACAATTTTAGACAATTTTTGACAAGTTTGACAGTTTTTTATAAAATTGTCGATTTTTAATCTGATAAATTGTTAAATATTCACCAATCGAGTTAATTCGGAGGGCGTGGTTTGAATAAATAAGCGAGCGAAAAATATTCCTTTTTTGCGCTAGAGCGTAAAGTAACAATCCTCGGAATTTGTCGACTTTACGATTTCATTTGAATATAGTAATTAGTCATTTTACGAGCGACTGTAGAAAAAACATTTTTTAGAACTCTATAATTTTTTCCTTCTATTCGATGTCTCTTTGTTTAACTTCCGTGTACCAATATCATTGTATCCTGGAATTTTAAAGTAGCTCATAGAAACATTAAAATAATTAGCTTATCGAATCGCCGTGTGTATAAAATAATTTGAACATCCTCCTCCAATTAATTTACCATAAATTATCAAACAATCCCGGCTGGTTGACACGGAAATCTGGAATACATTGTCAAACTACAAAGTCCTATAACACGACAACAATTTCTAGTTAACAAGCGCTAAATCGATCCCTCACAACCTTATTAGATAACATCTTGCAGTTGGAGCTGAATTTTCTGGTATCTCTAACAAAGTTTCAAAAATCAGGTCAATACAATAGAATTTTCTCATTTTATGCACTCGAAGAATAGATACGGGTCGACCCTTTGAATCACTGTTTGTTTTCAGGAACAAAGCCCTAGACTTTCTAAAAGTAGGATATAATTATTTGGACAACAAAGGATGTTAGCGCAAAAGAGCTCTAAATTCTTTGAGTATGATAGCCCAGATGAACTACCTCAAAAAGTGGTCAATTCATGACTGAATTCCATACAGACTAAACTCATCGGAAAATGGTAGAAAGAGTAATCAGAAATACTTGGGTAACAAATATCCGTCTACGTTCAAATTCTCCATAAATTTATATATAATCAAAATCCCTTTTAACATTTAAAGGTGTAGGGTATATGTTAATGTATGTATGTTGTCTCTCGTTTCTTCATTATTTCTTCTATTACTCCATCCCATGTCTGTTTCGGTCTTCCCATTTTCCTAGCTCTTTGTACCTTGGATTCCTACACTTGCTTGACAGGCCTCTAACCATTCATTCTTTGGAGATGCCTCCACCAGCTAAGGTGTCGTTTTTCAATGAATTCCAGCATTGGTTCTATTTCCAGGTCTTCGCTTATTTTTGTGTTTCTCTTTTTGTGACACCCCTGACTCTTCTGAGATACTTCATTTCTACGGCCTGGATTTCTGGATTTTTCCTTACCAACGAGAAATTGTCAACTAATATGGTGCTTCATTATCTTAAACAGGCAAGGCATTCTTGTTAAAATAATTATCTTCGAAAATTTTTTCCCATAACGTACAAATTGTGAGAGTTAAAAAAATTTTGAACTCTGATGGAATAATGAGAGATGCGTCAGGCTGAGATTGCAATTTTCTTCCTTACTCTGTAGCTCTGCTTTTCGGAAGATGGAATCAAATTTTCATAAATTTAAGTGGGTTGGGCAAGAAGATCTTGTGAAATAATTTTTGCATTAATGGTATTATTGAACAATAACAATAATCCATCGTTGAGGGAATTTGAAAATGACACTGCGTTTTATATTTACGAATTCTTCGATGAACAATGCATTCTTTTTGAAATGATCCTTGTTATAAAGCCCAGAACCGCAATGGAATAATATGGAGGAAGTAAAAGGAAAAGAATATATAAACCAGAATACGAATTCAAAGGAATTCAAAGAGGTAGACAGTCTGCCCTAAATGGTGTTTTTATGCAAATTTCCCAACGTTTCCATTGTAAATAACCAATTTTTACATAATCCTTTGAACACGAAATCATTTGAGAGTCATTTTTCTTTTCGAAATAGTCTTGCGTCATATTTTTGTAATTTTATCAATATTCCGTTTGCCAGGAGAGTACGTTAATTTGTCTAATCGTTTATTTTCATGTAATTCACTCGTACCGTATATTTTTGGTCAGTTCATCAGATCTGGTGAATAAAGTTTCCACGTAGTGAAGGTTGAAACTATAAATTTGATTTAGTTTTACTTTAAAATGACTGAGAATACATCAAATTGAAGGAATACAATTAATATTTCCAAAATAAATTGATGTCATGTCAAAATTAACTGTTATGTTTTCGGCAAAAAAGCACCACATTAGTCGACATTTTATCGTTGGTATGGAGAATTTAAACGGGGAAGGATTAATCTTAGCGACGATCCAAAATCAGGTCCACCAACAACGGCAGTCGCTCAGGAAAACATCCATGCTGAACGTAAGCTGATCCAAGAAGATCGACATCGACACTCGTGAAAATGGAGCATTTCAAAGACCACAATTCAAAAAATTTTACATGAAGATTCATCTGTAAAAAATTAGTTTTTCGTTGGATACCGCAACTATTGACGGAAGAACAGGAAGCAATAATTGGTTAAGCCAGTTTTACGCTGGAAACTCGGAAAATGCATCCAGTATTGTCAGTGGTGATGAATCCTGGATTTACTCTTATGAACCCGAAAATAAACGTTTTTTACTACTACTACTATTTTTAAATAGACTATGAATACCTTAACAAAATTGTCTTGAATAACAAAAGCCGTAACTTCGATAATAAAAAAGATATAAGCATTTAAAGTTGCAAAGAATTCATTTTTTTATAAACAAATGCTTATAAAAATAGAACCGTTCTAGATAATGAGCCGGTAAAAAGTAAATTGAATAGATTAATTAATTATCTAAAAGATCGTCCTGAATGTCTAAGACGGTATCATCAATAGTTAGGAAGTTATAGCGATTTATAAGTTAATAAAATCGGTGACCGCTTGAACTTTGAAGTGGTGAAATATTAAAAAATGCAATAGAAAATAGAAACATTTTTTTTTCATTACTTTGATGCACATTGCTGTATTTATAATTTTTCAAAGTAACGGAAAAAAAATAATATGGCAGTCAGAATTTGTTTATAACATATAAACAATGAAAATGATATTAAAAATTTTTTTTTATATAATTCTCTTTAAAATAACAAATTATGATTTAAAAAAAAACGATTCCTTAATCAATAATTCAAAGGTCGGATAAATGAAAAAAAAATATTATAAACAACTAAAACATTATTTCAAGAAATTTTTTTTTCAAATCATTATTTCACCGTGAAAATATAATGGCAAAAAAAAATTTGAAAAATATTAAAGTTGCTTATTTGTTTATAAAAAATTTATAAACAAATGACATAAAAAAATTTTCAGCTGAGCTGCTAAATACAATTAATAGATACAAAAACAGTTAAATACATAGATTTTGTAAAAAAAATTTTTTTAAAACATTTTCCGGATTTTTCATTTTTTGTTAACTTAGAAAAATCATTATAAACAAATAAAAAAACTTTAGTAAATTTTTACTGCGGAATCTTGTTGATTGTGTAAATAAGAATAGGCTACCAGAGGAAAAAAATTTTTAGGTACATTATTTAAACTTTAATTACAGATTTTATGTTAGCTAAAGTATATAAAAAATTAGTTAGTTAACAATTGAATAACTTTAACAGAAATCAACTTAAAATTTTTCTTATATCGGGGTTATATTCCTTCAAGTGTCTAGATGAGACTATAATTTTTTCAGATTTTAAAATTTATATTAAATATTATAAAAAAATTATTTTCTTACGTCTTACTTTGCTCGGTGGCGACGCGACGGCTCCACAACGGCCGCGCGGAACCCCATTTTCAACGTAAAATTAAAATTATAAATAATGGAGCTACAACTCCGGGAATCCAGACTTTTTTCTGTGAAATTTTCTCCTCTTTTAGAAAATTTTTTAATATTGACATAGTTATTGCTAAAAAACGGAGACCATCTTTTTTCTCTTCGTTTTTCGTTAATAACAATTGAAATTTTTAATGGCAGAAAAATTCAAAAATACTCCTTGCTCAGAATTTAATTCTGAATCCAATAAACCAAACCCCATATTTTTAAGATTATGCGAACTATTTTCCGCAGGAAACTCACTTCTCGACTAGACTACTCCTCCTCCATGACAATGCAAGTTCCCACAAACCTGGAACCGTTTTTTTTTTCTAGCTCTATATGCATAATGTAAAAGACAACCCTCGTGATAATACTATTTACCAAACATGTGATGGGGAGAAAACCAAATATTTTCCTTCTGGACAAAGTATCGATACACTTTATTGAACTTTAAATCTCACAGCGAATGCAAATACCCGTCTCGCCTCTTTTAGAGCTAGCATAGTTGCCATTTTTAAATAATGGAAAATTAGAAATGTTTCCATTTATTGTTCAGACATTGTTTACGAGTTTCCCGTGTGAAGTTCCATCAACACAAATATTTAAACGTTTTTATATGGAACCAATCTTCATGTTAAAGGTTAAATTCACAATAGCTATTTGTATATACTTACTGACTTATAGTAAAATATTAATACAATTACACAGCACAGAACTATCTCAAAAAATATTTCAGTGACAATGCACTAGGTTCTTTCTTTGACCTAGACATACTTGATTCTTATAATCCGTAAGTTATTTGCAAGTATGTTGTGTTGCCTATCTATTGCCATTGTTTGTACTTAGCAGTTTGCAGATTGCAGTTTCGTGTACCTATGTACGTAGGCAACACTTATTACATTAATGTTAGATATTTTTTAGATTTCCCTATTTCTCATTAAATTATTACGGAAATTACTGTTGGATGCTTTAACATATTAGAAAATCAACTAAAATATTTATTTATTCTACAGTTTATATTAAAATAACTACTAGCTCTCTTTTATCTATAAATAAAATTAGGCGTGCGCCAAAGTTACTTTCTGCTTAAGAGCGCCAATAATGTCAAATTATGACAGCTCGCGGAAAACATCAACTTTGCGGTTAGATTTGAGTGTGCAAAAGCCTACTTTGGGTAGTGATCGTAGGAAAAATAGGTTTGTTCGCGGATGCAATTCAGAACCAGTTCAGTGACTATTCGCAAGCGCACTCTAAAAAGTGGCGTTCGTGGTTATGTAGTTCTGAATTTCAAATAATAGTTCGTTGTTCGCGGATCATATCGGATTGGTTCGTTATCGATTCTGAATCAGTCCTAGCGGTTCCCTAATTTTGGTAAGGACTGAAAGTTCCGTTTCACTGCTCATGCGTAAATCAGTTGTTTTCTTATTTTAGTTGTTTATTTTTTCGTTTGTTGTGTTGTAGCATTGTAAGCAAATATCAAAAAAGCAAAGAGTCACTTGTTTTGTTTTCGTTCAGGTTCTGAGAGGTGATCTGTCGTTCTGTTATCGTTCGCTGTATAATCAAATTATTTGATGGTTCGTAACTAGGCATGCGCTCTAGACAATTTAAAGTTAATTCCGAACTGGATCGGAATCGGTTTAGATTGTCACCCGCGAACATAGCTAATATCATTCAAATAATTTCTTAAATCTGCCATCGAAGATCTTTTTAATTTAAAAGTTTGCCCATATTCACAGTTTTCATTATTCCATAAAAAAGTTTAAAAATTATATTCGCGTTCAAGCTTATTGTCTTTATTATCTTTATCTTTTTAAAATTTTTGGTTCAATTAACATCCTTCTTTTTGTGGCGTAATTGAATTTTAGGGAAAAAGTGTATCTGATGCCCCGTTGACGTCTTAATAGAAGTGATCCTATCAGAAGAGTCACGACAATAAAGCAGGAAGTGCAATTACTGACAGGGGATGTTGCGTTTTGTGGAGAATTTACCGATGGGATAGAAAAAAAAAGGATCCTTTGTTTGGTTATTGCCTGACCCAAGTGACATTTTGATTTGACACAACAAAATGAAATTGTATATATATATATAGAGAAAAACAAAGTTTATTTATATTCCGACGTGTCATAATGACATTATTATGGATAGATGATAATAGTTTATTACTATTATAACGCCTTACAAAGTTTTTGAAAAATATTTTTCAAATAACATCTAGAGACCGTTCACTAAGGAGCAACAACTACTTCTCGGGCTTTATGCCCCGACAGACATTAAATTACATTTATAAGTTAAACGGGGTTGGTATATCTGCAAGATATAACCAACCATTCTGGTTTGTAATTGGAAGGGGCATCACTTGTAGACCGGTTTCGGCGTATTTGCGCCTTATCAGTACAAGGTAGATGTCAGCCGTCCAGAAGCCCTGAGAGCATAATACTGGACTGGAGGCAACGCTGATTCTAAACTAAACGATTCTAAAAACTTTTCTTCAATCAAAATTCTGGACTTTTTGGGTTTTTAAGAATCGAAATTTCGTTTTTAAAAGTCAATTAAAAAGTCCCAATATATAACTCAATAACCTATCTTGTGATTCCCATACATTAAATTAAATGTAACTTTTACGCCCTCTATTTTTATTATCGGTAATATCCAAGAGAGTAATTTTTTTGTTATTTTGATATTCACGTTAAAGAGAACTTGTGTGCAAATTCTCTCCGGAGTTAAACTTATTCTGAGATTCTTACACTTTTCGACTCCATCGCTTGTACTGAAACTGCGAACAATAAAATTGAAGAGTAAGCAACAATTCAAACTTTAAACTACTTTGAAAATTCAATAATATGAATTCAGCTTTCGTCGAATAAACGATATAAAAAAATGTGTGGAAATCATTCAATCTAAATTATTTAAAGGAGGTCGAGGAAATACTCTTTATGGGATATTTCACATGTAGGATCGATAAATGCGTTGAAGTTGTTATTTTTTCTACTTCTAAGAGAAAAAAGGGCCAGTTTTGTGTGTGAAGAAAGTGAATTCTATTTTCGATAGAACCAATAAAAAAAGTACATTTTAAAATTGGATGAATGCTTGGAAAATAAGAGACAGTTTGAAGAATTTAAACGTCTAATTTCTTTTGAAGAACAAAATAAAAAGGATATTGATTTAGAATTTACTCTATTTTCTGTTAAAGCACCTTCTTCTTTTTTTTGTTTTTCACTGTTGAGCTCTGTAAATAAGTATTATGTTCGATGAATCCCATTGCACATGCTGCATCTTTTCCCTTATTTGTATATAACTGATTTACAGAACTCCCTATCTGTAATTTAAAGAATTGTTATTTTCAATTTCAAATTTTATGGAGATATCAACTTTATTTATGTTTGTCAAAAATGTTTCTAAAGATACCAAGTCATGAGGCTACATTGCGTACATATATATATCAGCTCTACAGGCCCTTGGTGGCCCTTGGCTTCAATTTTTTTCACTTTTTCTCTCCATTTTCTTCGATTTAATGTTTCGCTTTGCCAGTTCTGTACTCCTACTTTTTTCAGATCATCTTTCACTGCATCCAGCCATTTTGTTCTAGGTCTGCCCCTTCTCCTTTTGCTACCTGTTCCACCCATTAGAACTCTCTTAACCCATTTGTCTTATGTCATTCTGCTAATATGACCCAACCATCTGGCCCTCTGTGCTCTTATTATGTTTGTTATCGTTGGTTTTTTGTATAACGCTAGCAATTCGTTATTAGTTCTTCTTCTCCATTCGTTCTCCTCTGTTTTCACCTCCAATTATTTTTCCCAACATTTTCCTCTTCCATATTTCTAGTCTGTCCTCTTCCTTTTTATTCATAACCCATGTTTCACAGGCATATGTTACTGATGGACTTAATATTGTTTGATATATTCTAATCTTAGCCACTCTGGATACATTTTTTGCTTTTAATATGTTTGAAAATTTTCCTGCTGCCTTACTACCTTTGGATATTTTTTTTCTATCTCTTTTTCTTCACTTCCTTCTGCTGTGAAGACTACTCCTAAGTATTCTAGTTGTTCCACTTTCTCAAATGTATAGGTGCAACCATCGCATTTTATATTTAAGTCCGTATTTTTATCCATTTTAACCATGTACTTAGTTCTCTTTTCATTAATCACCAGGCCATATTCCTTTGCTCTTTTCTCCAGTAATTTAAATATTCTCTCTAGTTCGTTTTGTGTTCTCGTCATTAGAACCAGATCATCAACATATGCTAGACATGGGTGTTTATTGTTGTAAATTAGTCCATTTGTCCTTATCGAGCTTTCTCTTAAGATGATTTCCAATACTATATTAAATAATGTCGTGGACAATGGATCACCTTATCTTAGACCTTTTTCTACTTCAAATTGCTTTGATGTTTTCCCTTCCAATAAGATTTTGTTACTTGTGTTTTGTAGAGTCATTTTCACCAGCCTGCAAAGGTTTTTGGGTATACCTAGTTTCTTCATAGCTTCGTATAACTTCATTCTTTCAATTGAATCATAGGCTTGTTTATAGTCTAAAAACAACATATGCAAGCTTGAGTTTTGTTCATAACTATTATGCTGTAGCTGTCTCATTATGAATATTTGGTCTATTGTGGATCTTCCTGACTTAAAACCTCCTTGGTATACACCGACTGTTGTCTGCTGATAAATTTTTAAACGATTATTAAATATATTTGCTAGAATTTTATATGTAACGTCAAGAAGGGCGATTCCTCTATAGTTATTGCATTTTTTATAAATTGGGCACAATATGGCTGTATTCCAATCCTTTGGTACATTTTTTTCGTTCAATATTTTCAAAATTAACTCTGCTATTCTGCATCTTTCTATTATTCCACAGTTCTTTAATATTTCTGCTGGTATGCCATTTTCTCCGGTACTTTTATCATTTTTCAGTTGGTGTATGCTATCCTGTATCTCTTGTTCAGTTGGTATTTTAACGATCATATCATCCCCTTCTTCCTCTATGTCACAGCTCGTATTTTTGTCCTTTTTATCGTTGTTCAGTAATCCTTCAAAATACTTTGCAAACAGGTCTATTTTTCCTTTTTTATCTCCAACCACTTCTTCATCTTCATTCTTAAGGTACAATATTTTATTAACACTGTGTTCCTCATTCCTGTTAGCTTACTGATGAAAATTTCTGATTACTTTATTTTTGTATGTTTCTTCAATTTTCCTCAATTCTTCATCCTTCCGTTCCCGCTCCTTCTTTCTACATATTTGCTTCGTTTTTCCTTCTCACTCTTTCATATTCCAGTTTGTTCTCTTCGGTTGGAGTACTTATCATTTTTAGTCGAGGTTTATTTCTGTATATTAGTACTTCTCTACACTCTGCATCAAACCAGTTGTTCCTACATTTTCCTTCAAACTCTCCTGTTACTTCCTTTAGTGCTGTTTCAATATTTCGCAACTCTTCCTGTATGTCATTAAGTTGTGGTTTCCTGTTTAATATTTCTGTTGTTTCCTGTTCCAGTCGTACAATCTCTTTGCTTTTCAACTTGTCCAGATCATATTTTGTAATCTTATTGTTTACTTTATTTATGTTGGGCACTATTTGTCGCATCTTTGCTATTACCAGAATATGGTCACTATCTGCATCTGCCCCTCTGTAGCTTCTAACATTTGTTACAACTTTTGAGTGCTTCCTTTTTATTAACAAATGATCAATTTGGTTCCTTGTTTTACCATTTGGTGCTATCCAGGTCTCTTTGTAGATATCTTTGTGATCAAAAGACGTACTGTACTGACTATTTTCATGTTGTTTTCAAGGGCAAATTCTATTAGTTTTTTTCCGTTGTTATTACTTTCCAGATGTTTGCTTTTCCCCCCTGTGGCATATTTCCAGGTCCTTGTTGGTAAAAAACTGACACAGGCTAAAAGAATGATGTTCTAACTTTATAGACTTCAAACCAAGACTGTTAAGGAATTAATTAACTAAATTGTTACCTGGAGTTTATAAATAATATTGCAGATTGACATTTATTATTAATCTAGTACATTTGAGTACAAACGTGGTGTTGTCTATTCGGAATTCTTTCCAGAAAGTGAGAGAGTAAATAAGCGAGAAAACTTTGAGATTTTGCACCAGGATAAAGCACCATCTCTCGAGATTATCATTTTAAACTAACTTTTGGCCAAAAACTTAACAAATCTTATCGTATTTCCTTGTTATGGCTCCGGCCTACTTTCTTCTCTTTCGAATAGCCAAATTACCACTAGTTAGGCTGAAGACAATTCCAAATCAAGATAAGAGCCTAACTATGATAAGAGACGTATTTTGGCTTCAGCAGGAATCGTCTTCACATATGTTGGCCATTTCTTTCCTTGACTGTCCGGGGAAGGTTGGTTGTTCAAGTGTGAGCTGTCGTGTTAATAGAGCTTCAATGGTTTTGCCATGTTTGTCTAGATTTTCTTTTGATAGCAGATTTAAGATCGCTTGAAATTTGAATGCTGGCTGTTAAGGTAATTGATAAGCAGTTTAACAAATTATTTGCCGGTAATGCCAATTTGTGAGGGTAGTCAGATGATAGTAACTGTCAGATATTGGTAAGGATGGTCGGTGTAGGTAATGTGTTTTATTTTGTTTTCCCTTCGATAGTTGACTGTAATTATTTGTCGCTTTACTGAACCAGTGTTACTTTTTAAAGTAGCCACTCTAGTCACTCCATCCTTTCCAGGGTGTATCTGAAGAACTCGTCCCAAAGACCATCTACAAGGATGAAAATTGTCTTCTTTGATAAGAATAAAGTCATTCTGTTGAAGGGAACCTTATGTAAACCTCCATTTCGTTCTTTGTTGAAGTTCTGATATGTATTCTATCGACCATCTAGACCAAAAATGTTGTTGAAGCTGCTGAATTCTCTGGTATAGCTTAAGCGATTTTCAGCTATTTCCAATAAATCCGGATCTGGTAAAGTAGTAATGGCACGTCCAATTAGAAAATGAGAGGATGTGAGAAGCTGTAAGTCAGAAGGATTGGATGATAATGGGTACATAGGATGTGAATTAAGAATACCCTCGATTTGAACCAGCAGTGTATATAATTGCTTAAAAGTTAATATAGCATTTCCTGCCAAGAACAATAAATGTGACTGTGCGGATTTTATTCCGTTTTCCCAAAGGCACCCGAAATGGGGGGAGTGAGGAGAGATGAACGACCAGGAAACACCTTAATTTTCCAAAATTTCAGTCAAATGTTGTTATGTAAAAAGTGTCCAAGTGTTTTAAGATCATTATTGGTGTCTACAAAATTAGAAAATACTTGGGAAGGTTTTCCTCATACCGAGACAAAACGTCTAAATCACGCTATAAAACCTTCGGTAGTAAGATCTGACACTAGTTCGATATGTAAAGCACGCGTCACGAAACATACAAAAAGGCAGATATAAGCTTTTCTTATTTTGCAACCCCTTCTCTGTCTATATTTCTGTAGTATAAAATGGAGGTGCAAGAATAAGTGTAGATATAGTTTGGCATCGGCAAAGGGCGAGGAAACATGGCCGATATCTGTCATAAACGTACCAATAGCGTACGGTAACTATTTTATAAAAGTATTAAAAATAATAATTATTATTATATAGAAACTGATTTATGCTTTGCTTTAAAGGTAAGGTATTTTTCAAAACACGGTACCTATTTGTTAAAAACAAATGATGTTAAAAATCGTACTTGAATTCAATATGAATACGAAATAATAAGATACCAAGTAAAACTGAAAATACGAATGTAAATAACTGGCAATATAAACGCCACTGGATAATCAATGTCAGTCAATTGTCGAAGTGAGAGGGAAGAACACACGCACGCACGCGCTTGCCAATAGGAAGTCAGGTGGTTACAAATTGCGACAGGTTCGTTGGATGGAAAATGAACTTAAAGGATTAGAGATTGGTAAACACTAGAATAAGGAGTGGTAGGGAAGGAGAATATGTAGTTGTTGATGGTAGTTTACTCCGGACTCGATTTTGGAAACATAGAGTACTGTGCATTTATTTACGTATTAAATCAAGAGAAGTGAAAATGCGAAATTCTCAACTTTAATCAAATATGGAACAAAACAAAACTGTCACCACTACACCCACTGAAAAAACGATTTACTGTAGATAACTAGTGAATATATGTAGATTTCGTGATAAAAAATAGAAACATAAACACTCTAGTTTCAGAATTTATAGCAAACTGCTTTCATAAGCAGAGAGAAAGCTTGTTGGGTCGGATAAACTGTTGTTAAATCTACTTAGAAACTCTCTCCTCTCCATGCATCTTCCTAAATAACACGACCTACATAAAAGTTCAAGGAAATATACTCTCACACAGCACCAGAGAGGTTCTTTGAGTTCTCAAAACGAATATCTCTATGCTAATGATAAACGATCAAGCACAAAATCTTCGAATCAGCAAAGCTCTTAGAAGTACAATTCACAGATTCCTGCTAATTCTACTAGTAATATGATAAAAATGAAATTTATTGAATTTTGATTGATCGATTGAGGTTTTAAAAACTTTAATGGAAATTTTAATGAAATTATACAGTGCTTCTCAAAAGTCCCCTCTTTTCTTTTGAATGGTGATACTCAGACTGATAAAATTTGGAGGGTGAAAATGAACTATTGTAAGCTTCTCTACAAGTGGTAACAGGTGACGTCACCAGGCTACTGAAACCAATAATATTAAATGGGACCTTATAGCAAGTGACACTTCGTTTGAAAGGTATTTAGAATAGCTATTCAATCATACAATTTTTTTTGGATTTACGATGTTTTTGATGGTTGAAATAAATAAACACTAAAATTTGTGTTTCGGTTTTAATTAATAAATATTCAAAAGTCCGCCTATGGTTGATTGTTAAAAAAGTTGATGTTTTTTAATTGACGTTTTTACATGCGATAATATCTTGAATTTTTAGTTTAATCATTGTTCAACGAGACGTTTAAGTATCTACATACACGTGGTCTAGCTGACAAAGTAACAGCTATCTTAATTATTGGTGAAAGTGGAAATAATTTTCAAAGGGGGGGGACGCATTTTAATGGGAGGTACCCCGATCGCCCTATATCGAGGACTTATTCAAGGGAGCTTTTTATAAGTTTCAACATACAGGTAGTGTTCATGATGCCAAACGATTGGGTCGACCAAATATTGATATAGTTGCAGACCTTGTAGTAAACCCTTCTAGAAAACGCAATAGAACCGTTAATTTTTCAAATTCTGGAAGATAATCCCTCGGATAATCCAGATGAATTTGGTAACTTGGAAATAACGTTCCAACAAGATGGTGCTCCTGCACACTATCACTTTGCAGTAAGACGTTATCTAGATGAGGAATATCCTGGTAGATGGATTGGACGACGCGGTCCTATAGAATGGCCAGCTCGGTCACCGGACCTAACACCTTTAGATATTTTTCTGTGGGGATACCTTGAATCTAATGTATACGCTACAGCTCCTGACAGTCTTGACGTTTTAAAACAACGAATTGTCGAAGAATGTAGGTCAATTTTCCCTGAGTTTAATTTCATTTTCACCCTCCAAATTTCATCAGTCTAAGTATCGCCATTCAAAAGAAAAGAGGGGGGAGGGGACTTTTGAGAAGCACTGTATATTGATATAACTTATATATAACTTACGGATTTTGAAGATTGAGTTTAGTTAAACGTATAAATCGAACAACACGAAGGAGTATTGATATACTTCAGCGTAGATCACAAACTTTGTTCAGTATTCTCTTTGCGTTGAGCTATTGTATTTATATCTCTTATAATTTCATATTGATAGAATAATCTACCTTATTCAGAAAACAGAACTAAAGCTTTACATTCTGGCAAGATCTCATGATGCACTACGTCATTCTGACCGCTTCCATTGGGTTATTTAACCATCTTCCAATGATTCGCACCAGGTATGATCCTTTTGAGAAAATATGGAGAGTCTTTGATGTAATTTAACAGCTCTTGAGCGATGCTGCGACAGTTCTCTAGCTCAAAACCCAACAGTTTCAGCACGAACTTTGCTGATCATTGTTTTATGCCCAAAACGACTGAAAAAGTTGCGTGGCATCAGTCAGCCGATATATGCCGAGACAACTTCTCTTGTAGTGTTCGACAACAATTTTCTTTCTCTTTATTTTCTTTCTTTATCGTAATGGTTAGTAAAAATGAAATCGTACGTGGTGACGGTTAGGCGGAGACCAGCTCATGAGTTTTGTCCCTACCAAAGATCACGCTACGCGTCTAAAGAACTTTCCACTTCAATAAACCGCAATTTGAACAATGCACAAATGAAGCTTTTTACCTTGACGTTGTATAGTCCTCACTAACATTCTCGCCCGAGGTGAATTTTAGTCTGAAAAGCTGCTGAGTTAACCAGTCAAGTTTTAGTTCAAGTGATCATCTTTGGAGATATTCGATTGCCTAGAGCAAGACTAGAAGATCTTAACCTTACTAATCACAGCATGATGGTGACAGTTAAGCGGTGTCAGGTGACGGTTAAACGGTGTCAGATGTCGGTTAAGCGGTGACAGGTGTCAGTTATAGAGTGCTTAGAGGCATTTATAAGTAAACTGTTATCAGTTTTTAGTACTGATTATCAACTTGAATTGTTGGAATTTGTTAAGAAAGAAAAGAATATCGTTAAATGTAAGATAACTAATGAAATGTCAAACATGAGGAAGCTTTTCGGATTAAAGAATCGTTTAAAAATCACTATGAAACTATTGTCAGTTAAATGAATTTTCATAACTTGTTAACCAAATGAGCATCTTTCCGTAGCTCTAGGCGCCGACGTTGCCAAATTTCAAGAAAGTGACATTTAAAAAATGTTGAGAATAAAATGAGGTTGACTTTGTTTTCGATTTATATATATCTTAGCTCTTACTTTTTGGGGAAGGGGAAGGAAAATAACCATTCCATACACCCTTCACCTTATTGAACCTTCAAGGGAAAAGGTTATTTTTCCTTCCCCTTATTGAAAAAGTAAGAGCCGCGAGCTGCGAGGAGCTAAGATATTATATAAAATGAAAAAAAAAACACTTAACCTCATTTTATTCTCCACATTTTTTAAATGTCACTTTCTTGAAATTTGGCAACGTCGGTGCCTAGAGCTAAGGACACATGCTCCTATTAACCAAGACCGACTATAATGAACGGTAATTTTGCCTTCTGTCACCATGATACAACAGTATTTTACATGCAATAATTTGAAAATCCTGTCGTTATACCTACCCAACGTTAAAAAAAAACAAGTATGCGAAGTCTGTAAAAGGGCCGTAAATATGTCAACGCCGCGCCGCCTCCAAAATGTGTGTGGCAGAAAGAAAGAACGACAGAAAGAGAGAGAGATAGAAAAGGGGTTGAGAAAGAGAAAGATATATAACTGATCGATTTCTGTGACCCGAATAAGAGAGGCTACATCCAGCACATAGCACGTTGAAGTTTATATGAAACGTGGGTAAGACGATGTAATATTACAGCTTTTATTCATTTTGTCTAATATTTATTTTTATAGAATTTTGATATTTGCATAGTAATTGGATTAAAAAATGTAATAAACACATTATTGAAAGTATATTTTGTAGAGCACGCCCTGTATAAGCCTATAAGTACGTATCTGGACAATATTGGTTGTATAGTGAAGCTCAGTATTGACCTGTATAAGTAAGGGTCAAACTATAATGGAAACTTCTTAAGCTTCGGACATTAACGCAATCATTTATAAGCAAATATCAAGGCTAAGCATGGCCTTGAGCACTCGTTTTTGACACTTCTTTCATGTAAAATGTGAACAAAACTGATGTTCAAGCTAGGACTCAGCATGGAGTCTTGTTTAAAAATACGGGCACTAGCTATAGCCTCGCCATTGTCCAGGCGACCTTCTAAAATTGTATATATTTGTCGACAGTTGAAATATAGTAACTATAGTAACTGCTCTTGTTTTGATTATATGCAGCTAGCAGTACACTCACAACGTTCTCCCATTGCTGGTGTCCGATTTTCCCCTCCATAGAAAAGAGGATCGCACTCCATCATCTGCGATTTCTGTTTTGCAGCAGGTCGCACTGTATTTTACACACGAACAGCTCGCCGGACTGATCCTTGTCAGTTATAATGAAACTGTCAATATATGTTACTTGCAAAATAACACACCTCGCTTAACTGATACCACATCTTAATGTTAATTCATATTTGGTCATTCCAAATTAACTAATCATGTATTCAACGATGTAAAAATTGAGTTGTCTAATTTGAAACATCTCGCATCTCACAAAATCGATTTTGCTGTGTATCTCTTGTCGTAACCCAATTCAAGTATAAACACTGTAACACATCTCCTTTTTTACTTTTCTTCATCCCTCTCATCACCACGGTGGCACTGCTAGCTGTCCTTATTCCGTTCTTCAGCGCGAGTGCTTCAGTTTCAAGAAGGAGGTTGGAAATTATAAACAGACTCAGGAAGTTCGACTGAGATGGTTTGCAACTTGCACGTGGCATGGTTCAATTTTTTTATTCGCTTTATTAGATTTTATTTTTTATGATGTTCTCGTTATTTTTTGTCACTGGCTAGTACTTTATCGCCGTTCAAGTTTCACCAGTCTTAGGTTCTATCTCTTAACCTGGGATTGGTTGGTTTAGTTGTTCTTTTGATCTTTGTGGTTATTTGGTTCCACCACTAATCTTTTTTGTTTTAAAAGCTTATTGCTTGGTAAAACTGATAGGGGTTGCAGTAGTTTGATACTGTCACCTAGTGGGGGAAACTGCAGAGCACATCCTATGCCAGTGCGATTGCCTGGCGAAGCTGCGGTTTCTTGTATTAGGCGATGAGAAGCCACCCATTGAAAAATACGTGGAAAATTCGGCCTGGAGAGTGTAATTTAGATTCGGAGGACCACAATAGATAAGGAAAGGTCGCAGTGGATCCGCCCCGCCAAGGCTTGTAAAGATATCAGCTAACATTTCATCTGTCCTTATATACTCGATCCTAATTTCGCCTTTATTAATGGAATCTTTTTTAAAATTTTCTTTTATTTCAATATGTTTGGATTTTGAACTAATAACTGGATTCGTAATAAGTTTCTGTGCTGATTGGTGATCATTTAAAATCAGTATTTGCTCTTGCTCAATTGAACGTTTTAGGTGAACAGCTTCTTTAAAAGCTTCGGTAATTGACAGGAATTCTGCTTCTGCAGTAGATAAGGCAACAGTGCTTTGTTTTCTTGATACCTAGCTTATTAGTGCTCCTGGAAAAGAAAAAGAATATCCAGTATAGGACCTTCTATCGACAGCACAAGAACCCCAATCTGCATCAGCATAACCAACGATTTCTTCTTCTTTTCTTTTGAAAATTAAACATTTTTCTTTTGTGCCTTGCAAATACCTCAGTATTCTCTTTGCTGCAGTCCAGTGTATTTTACCATGGCAAGTATTAAATTGGCTTAAATGGCTAACCGCTTAGGATATATCAGGACGTGTTGCTACGGCCAAATACATTAAAGAACCTATCAGATTTTGATATGGTACAAACCATCTGTTCGTTTTGTTCCGCTTTTGTTAGTTTAGAACCTACTTCCATGGGATTAGAAACACTTTTACAATTTTTCATTCCATATTTTCCAAGTAATTTTTGTATATATTTGCTTTGGCTGACACTTATGAAATTTCTATGTTGTTGAAATTCTATTCCTAAACAGTAATTTAAATTTCCTAGATCTCTCATTTCAAAATATTTTTCTAATTCTTCTTTTACTTTTTTCTTTTGTTTTTTATTGGACGTTGCTATGATCAGATCATCTACGTAAACGGCAATAATGGTTTTTTCTCCCCCTTTGAAGGATTCGTAGATGCATGGATCAGCTGTCGATGGTCTGAAACCCATTTCCTTTAATTTTGTGTTCAATTTCTTATACCACTGTCTCCCAGCCTGCTTCAAACCGTACAGTGCTTTCTGGAGAAAAAAAGTGTTATTTTTATTCCTTTTTAAGTCTTCTAACATTTTTACAGATTTTATAAATATTTCGTTGTTTTCATTTGTACTTTCTTCTACAACTATTTCTTGTAGATATTTTTCAAGATTTTCTGGTAATTCCATAGAAATTTCTTCGTCTAATTCTCCATTTAAGAAAGCTGTGGTGACATCTAGTTGTTGGAGTTCAAGATTTTCTTCAGGAGCAACTCCTAATAATAACCTGATTGAGCTTAATTTTGCTACTGGTGCAAAAGTGTCGAAAAAATCAATGCCTGGTCTTTGGTTAAAACCCCTAGCAACTAAAGCCTTTTTTTTATTTAATGTTCCATTTGCATAAAATTTCTCTTTTTATCATTTTGCAGCTTACTATATTTTTATTTGATTTTCTTTCTTTTATTACCCATGTCTCATTTATTATATGTGCTTTTGATTCATTTTTTATCGCTTCTTTCCAATATTCTTCCATCTTTTGTCTTTTCATTTTCTATTTCTTCGCCAAAATAAGACATATAATAATCTTCGGTCCATTTTGGTATTTTTTTCTCTCTTGTTGGCATTATTTCTGTTTTCATTTTCAAAATTTATTTCTTCAGAACTGTTTTCTTCTCGAATTTGGATCATCTTCTCTATTTTCTAGCTCATTTTCTTCTTCATTTAGAAAACTTTGTTCTACATTTGGTAAATTTTGTTCTTTATTTTGTTGTAAACTATTTGTTTTTCTGGTTATTTCTATTAATACTTTATTTTTGGCTGTTTCTTCTTTATTTTCTGGAAAACCTTCATAATTGAAATATTCATAATGAATATCTTCAATTTTTTTTTGTCATTTTGTTAAGAATTTTTACATCCCTTGAAACTACTATTTTGTTAATTTGTGGCATCCATATTCTAAAAGCCTTTGAAAACTCTGAATAGCCCATAAAAATTTCTTGCTCGGCTCTTGGAGAAAATTTTCCTCTATTTGGCTTTTTATTTAAAACATATGCTTTCAAACCAAAAATTTGAAGATGTTTTGCTGAAGGTACTCGTCCTACCCATAATTCAAATGGAGTTTTTCCATTTATAGAACTTGATGGACATCTGTTTAATGAATAATTTGCTGTATTTATGGCTTCAGCCCAAAATTTTAGAGGTAATTTAGCTTCAATAAGCAAACATCTTGCATTGTCTAACAATGACCGATTTTTTCTTTCAGCCAACCCGTTTTGTTCTGGAGTGTATGGTGATGAAAGTCTTCTTTTAATTCCATAATTTCTTAGGTAATTATCAAATTCATTGTTGCAATATTCAGATTTTTCATTGTCACTGTGTAGGTATTTAATTTTTATGTTGTGTTCGTTTTCCACTTCATTTTTGTAATTTTTGAAACATTCGAGTACTTCATTTTTTTGTTTAAAAAAATAGATTTTACAATATCTTGAAAATTCGTCAGTAAATTTTACAAAATATTTTGAACCGATCGGTGACTTTACCTGAAACGGCCCCCAAACATCTGAATGAATAATTTCTAAAGGTTTTACAGTTTTTGGAACGTCTCTTAAATGAAAAGGTTGTCTGATCATCTTTCCTTGAATGCATATTTCACAATCTTCCAGTTTTTCTTTCATATTAAAATCGAATCCATAAATTGTTCCATTTTTTAAAGCATTTTTAAGTCTGTTTCTTTCAAATGCTTCATTCATTTAATTCAACTTCTGCTTCTTTAATGTAGTCACCTTGTCACCTTGTCTTTGAGCATTTAAAATTTTACGTCCATTTTGATCAAATATTATTGCTTCATGTTTCTTAAATAAAACTTCATAATTTTTGTCAGTTATTTTACCCACTGACATTAAATTTGTCGTTAAATTTGGTACATACAGAGTATTTGTTAAATTAACAGTATGTTCTCCAGACATTTTTAATTTTATTGTTCCAATGCCTTCAACATGGATATTTTGATCTTTGGATGCAAGTTTAAGACATTTTTCTTTAGTATTAGTATCTATTTCTCTAAATTTTTCTTTGTTCAAACATAAATGAGATGTAGAACCACTATCTAGACACCATTCTTCTTTATTTTGATTTCGAAAATTTGACATATTTCTGTTTTGAAAGTAGATTCTGCATTAGAGTTATTATGGTCTATTGGAGACAGCATTTTGCTAAATGTCCAAATTTAAAACATTTGCTGCATTTTATTCTATTTTGCTTATTAGGATATTTGTTAGTATTCTCTTCATTACGATTTTTGTTGAAATTTCTTGAAAAGTTCCTGCTTACAAATGCACCTTCTTGTGTATTCTGATCTGAATTTTTGTAACGAGCTTCGCTTTTAAATTTTCTGGCGTTGGTAGATCATCTCTGGATTCAATTGCAATACGAAAATTTTCAAAAGAACTTGGGGAAAAAATCTAGTTTAGTGAACCAACGCGGATTTTGATGAAATATTTTATTTTAAATCAATTCGAGGTCGCTGAACACGAAAATGAAAAAAGAAATCGGCGCTCTCTTACTAAAAACGAGTTATGAATTTTTGAAGATGAGTTCAGATAAGAACTGCACTGGTTTAATTGTCATATTATAACTGCTTTCAAATGATGCATTATAACTTGTACACAATATTAAATACACTATAATTGCTTTTTAAGATATTCCTCTCACATTCCTCTCACATTTTTTATACCAGTTGTAAAATTAACAATGGTGATTTAAGAGAAAAAAATCTTAATTCAACAAATTTTATTTGAAGTACTATCATTATTCCCAGCACCTCTACCATCTCCCAAGTTTTTGCTACCAGCTCCTGGGTCATTCAGTATAAGGTATTAAACCTTACATTATTTTCGTTTTTCTTAATTATCAGATGTACTCTAAAAGTCAAAATTAAAGAAAAAATCCACTGTGGAATATTTTCAGTCTCAAACGTGGCTTGATTACAGTATTTCAGAGTGCATCTCTTCCATCTTTTCAACCAAATCTCCGAGCTATCTCAATCAAACAAAATAGAACTTCGATCTTACATCTCACTGAGTGCCAACATCGAAATTGGTCAACCGTAAAAAGTTTTCTGTTAAATATTTGTATAAAATGAGCGTCTACATACCAGTAGGGTCAGACCAACTTTACAACGCTGCCAATTTGGTCTTCTATCGATTTATAATTTGGATTTTCTTGTTATTTATAATAAATTCATTCGAATATTAAATATACAAAAAAAAGATTATGTGTTTTCTGTCATTCTACATCCAATAGTCAAATATTATCCCTTCTGGTGATGCGGCCGTTGATGCCACATCAGTTGAAATGACAACAAATTTTATGCTGTCGTAAAAAATAGGATGCCTTCAATTTGGTGGACTGGAATTCTATAGGAGGCTGGAAGAATAACAGTAAATATTGCAAAGCGTCGGTCAGACGCCAGGGAAAGAAAACAAAGCGCGGTTTTGAACTAAGGTAGAATAATTTTGGAGGCAGTGGCGTGCCGGTAGGAATTTAGAATGAAAATAAAAGGACTAAATATAAATATACAAATTGTTGAACGTGTGGTTTCAGCACATGGAATAATAAAAAAGTTAATTTCCGGAATTAAAACTCGCGAAGAGCCAATTACGCTATCGCAAGTGTGAAAATCACTGGTATAAATAAGCTATTTTTCAACCAATGGTTTTAACAATAAAAATAGCAGCGACTAGACCAGATTTGGAACTGGTATCCCAGAAGTCGCAACAAGAAAGTGGCAGAGATCTGTCACTTTGAACAATGAGGATTTTTTATGAAAGAGATAATGCATATTAGGTGCAAGTTCATACAATGCTAAAATCGAGGCCTCCATTGTGACGTCACCGGCTCTCTCTAACGTACTATTTATGTTAGGCTGCCTACCCATAATTTGACAGTAGTCTGTTAAGATAGTGGGTGAAGAAGAGTTACAATTGGATTTATTAGGCGGAAAATTTAAAAATTCACTTCCCCCAGAAGTTACATCCAAATTGACTATCTATAGAAACTAAAAACCTCCAAAACAGAA
Source organism: Lochmaea crataegi (assembly GCA_947563755.1). NCBI lineage: Eukaryota > Metazoa > Arthropoda > Insecta > Coleoptera > Chrysomelidae > Lochmaea > Lochmaea crataegi. Next base: position 9,598,437 of record OX387434.1, read on the forward strand.
TCAAATACCCTTTTTCTTCGTCGATTTTTCATGTTTTCCAGCGTTTTTAGATTATTAATCATTTTAAAGTACATTTTCCGTAATTTCGGCTTTTGAAATCCCACAAAAAGAATATTAATAACTTGCCAGTTCACCTAACAGATTTTGCAACGCTGTACAAGTACATTTCGGACCCTCTAGTGCGGTTTCGAACGCTCTCATTCATTCTCTAGCTATTTCAATATTAACGAGAACCTAGTAGGACGTTCCTTTTTGTTTGTTTACTCGAAAGGAGAATTTTGTATCTCATTTTCTATATAGGTACGTTGAGGTTTTAAATAACGAGATTAATTATTGATCACTTTGATGTAGATGGAATAGGAATAATTGAGAATTGAAAGATTCAACTGAAATACGGAATCGATCGAATGAAAAATGTATACACATAGTATGATTGAGAAATCAACTAAAAACATAATTTTATCCTGGAAAGTGGTAGTTTTTATGATAGTGATATTTATAATCCTTTTTTATGTCTCTATTATATATATGATCAGATCAGATCAGATCAGATAGGAGGGAAGCCAATGCAGATTAAGAGTATATTTTAGTAATAGCCAAAGTGAAGTTGAAAATAATAAAAACCAATAATACGATCAATAACAGAAAACAATGAAACAGAAAAATTAATGTCACAAACAATAAATGAAAAAATAGAATATGTCAATGGTAATGATATCGAAGTATAATGGAAAAATATAAAAGAAAGCATTATGAGTGCCTCAGATCAATCATTTGGATCATTTACAACAGGGAGTAACGTTAACAGCATCAGAACTCTTTATTGAGATGGTCACTCTAACGGCTAACAAAGGAAAGCAAGCTTAATACTTATTTTGTCTAAAGCAAAAAATGATACTTGGCAGCCACGAATTAAATTAAATGATTTATTAGCGTTTAGTGTTTTATCTCATTGTATTCCTGTATGCGGTCGAAAACATTCGATATTGCCACGTTTAACTATAAAAAAGCTAAAGTGCTAAGTATGTAGTGATAATAATTAGAAAATGGACTTTTTATTATTAACAATATGTCAATAATGATTAAACGTTAGTTCTTTAATGTTAATGTTAATGTTCTTTAATGAAACAACATTGGATTTTGTCCATTAACAATATTTTTTTCAGTTTCTGAATATTAAAAGATGAACACATTTCCAATTATGTTATGGGTTTTCTTCAAGCCGGAAACGTCGTGCGAAAATCATAATTACCACGCCCTCCGGACTAACTCAATTGATGAATATTTATCGAACCCCGTTGCTAAGTAACCACCTGACTTCCTATTGGCAAGCGCGTGCGTGTGTTCTTCCCTCTCACTTCGACAATTGACTGATATTAATCTTCCAGTGGCGTTTAAATTGTCAGTATTTACCTTCGTATTTTCAATTTTACTTGGTATCTTATTATTTCGTATACATATTGAATTCAAGAACGATTTTTAACATTATTTGATTTTGACAAATAGGTTCCTTGTTTTGAAAAATACCTTACCTTTAAAACAAAGCATAAATCAGTTTCTATATATAATTATTATATAATAATAATGATTACTTTTATAAAATAGGTACCGTACGCTATTGGTACGCTTATGACATATATCGGTCATGTTTCCTCGCCCCTTACCGATGCCGCGTAGCTTCAAATATACTTTCCAAACTATATACAATTGCCTACTACAAGTGAAACAGTTTTTCACTACAGACAAGCATTTAAGCAAACAAACAAGACTGAAAGTATATAAAGTAGCAGTAGGTCCAATTGTAACATATATGCAAAGACAACAACAAAATAAAATCTAATTGTGAGAATTTTATTACAATTTCCTTTCAAAGGAATTCCTTTAATCTAAACACAAAAAAAAGATGTTCATTATAATTTTAAACGGAATAATAGTTCAGAGACAAGACTATGAGAAAAGTGAGCATAAGGGTGTTGAATAAGAAAACAATGGTTAAAATAAAAGGCTTTCACTTCAATATTGGCACGCAATTTGAACAGCCGGGAATATTTTCAGCTCATCTCTACAGTTTCTGAATGTAGCAGCGAGACTGAAAGAAATTTAGCTTCTTATTCGATGTCTTTTGAGCCCAAATGTTTTATTAAACTCCTTTAATTTTGGGTTCTAATCATTTTCTTGATCTTTTTTATGTTCTCGTGTACAGTTTGTAGTCAGTTTGCGCTAAAATTGCTTCGTCGTGTTCGCTTTGGATTCGATTCTCCTGCATTTCGGTGCTATAAAGCTGCTCACCCCAATAAATCAGTATTTGATGTTTCCATCTGTGCTTCTTTCGATATAAAGTTTGACTAAATTACTTACTCATTCTCAAAAAGAGATGTGATTGACAAAATTAATGTAAACTATGTTATTTAAGACTAAGACGTTTCCTTGTGGATTTTTTGGATAAATTACAAAAATGTAATATTTTGTATAAAACCCTATAAACATATTAAACTACGATAGCTGTGTCATCTAAAAATGTTCTTGTATCAACATGCTCACAGAGTCGTTATCTAGAGGGTGCTAAAAGTGAAAACTCCAAAAATTGAGGTTAGAGGTCAGGGACATTGAAGACGAAGTGTTAAATATTAAACCTTCCAATAATGGTCAATATCATCCAGGCAAATCTACGGATCAAGTGCTGGATGATAGATTTAGAGATAGCGATGATCACTTTCTTGTACATCGAGGAAGCATTTTTAAAAATTATTACGAATTCATTAGTTAATAGGACAATAATATCATCTCTGGGACAAACGACCTTCTGGGCAAGGACGGATGAAGGATGTCCACAATAAGGAGTATTATCAACGCTACTATGGGCAAACTTAGTAGACGACCTCCTCACGGAACTGTCCAAAAAAGACTTTCACACACACGAACGAAATCGTAATTGTAGTTAGGGGTGGTATCGGAAAGAATGCAGCAGCCTGGAAAAAAGTAGCGCTACTAGATCTACCAGCAATATTGCTAGAAAGAATGGTGATTCCATTTGCCAAAAAAACAAAGTACCTGGTGGGACATTTTGATAAAAAACTCATGGAACACTCAACTTCAGAAGAGCACTCAGAAAGCTACCATTGCCCTTGGCAGATGTAGAAGAATCTATGGTCAAACTGGGGTATCAAACCAAACATTACTAGGGATGCGCGATACTATCCGATATTCCAGTGTATCGATACTTTTACTTCCGATACTCGATATTTTGTATCGATACAATGATTTTCGATGCATTCCAAGTATCGATAAATTTGTAGTGTATCGATACCTTGCGATTCGGGATTTTTAGTGGTAGTGGCAAGTGGCGTTATCTATAGTGATGAGCGATATCGTGATTTTTAAATCACGTTGTGAAATAATATCGTGCTTTTTTTAACGAAACTAAAAATGAAACACGAAAAATGCAGTTTTTTGCGTTTTTCGAGGTAATTTTGAGGTTATGTGAAAAAGTCACTGATGAAAAAGTTGTAGATTTTCACAAGATATACAACTTTTATAATCAAATTTTTATTTTAGGAACTTAACTTTGGCCGGAAATCGCAATAATGTCTTTTTCCACCCCCCCAAAAAAAGTGTTTTACCGTAAAAACGTTATAACTCAAAAAATTTCCAATATTTCAATTTGAAATTTTTTTTTCATGGTTTGTGACTATGAAAGCTACCTTCTACTAAATTTTAATAAAAATCGAACATTTTTTACCGAAACCAAAAATAAAAAACGAAAAATGCAGTTTTTTTGCGTTTTTCGAGCTAATTTTGAGGTTATGTGGAAAAGTCACTAATCTGAAAGTTTTAGATTTTCTCTAGATATACAACTTTTATGATCAACTTTTTATTCTAGGAACTTAACTTTGGCCGGAAATCGCAATAATGTCTTTTTCCACCCCCCCAAAAAAGTGTTTTACCAAAAAAACGTCATAACTCAAAAAATTTCCAATATTTTAATTTGCAATTTTTTTTCATGGTTTGTGACTATCGAAGCTACCTTCTACTAAATTTTCATCAAAATCGAACATTTTTTAACGAAAACAAAAATAAAAAACCAAAAATGCAGTTTTTTGCGTTTTTCGACCTAATTTTGAAGTTATGTGGAAAAGTCACTGATGAAAAAGTTGTAGATTTTTTTAAGATCTACAACTTTTATAATTTACTTTTTATTCTAGAACCTCAACTTTGGCCGGAAATCGCAATAATGTCTTTTTCTACCCCCCAAAAAAAGTGTTTTTTACCGAAAAAACGTCATAACTCCAATAATTTCCAATATTGTAATTTGAAATTTTTTTTTCATGGTTTGTGACTATCAAAGCTACCTTCTACTAAATTTTCATCAAAATCGAACATTTTTTAACGAAACCAAAAATAAAAAACGAAAAATGCAGTTTTTTGCGTTTTTCGAGCTAATTCTGAAGTTATGTGAAAAAGTCACCAATAAAAAAGTTGTAGATTTTCTCAAGATCTACAACTTCTATAATCAACTTTTTATTTTAGAACCTCAACTTTGGCCGGAAATCGCAATAATGTCTTTTTCCACCCACCTCAAAAAAACTATTTTTTACCAAAAAAACGTTATAACTCGAAAAATTTCCAATATTTTGATTTGAAATTTTTTTTCATGGTTTGTGACTATCAAAGTTACCTTCTACTAAATGTTCATCAAAATCGAACATTTTTTAACGAAACCAAAAATAAAAAACGAAAAATGCAGTTTTTTGCGTGTTCGGAGCTAATTTTGAAGTAATGTGAAAAAGTTGCCAATTAAAAAGTTGTAGATTTTCTCAAGATCTACAACTTTTATCATTAACTTTTTTCTCTAGAACCTCAACTTTGGCCGGAAATCGCAATAATGTCTTTTTCCACCCCCCAAAAAGGTGATTTTCACCGAAAAAACGTGAAAATTAGGATAATCTCGGATCGTTAACGTATCGATACTTCGAGTATCGATAAATTAATATTCGATATTCTACTGTATCGATACTTTACGTTCCGACCTAATATCGATACTTTCTAGTGTATCGCGCAACCCTAAACATTACCCAACGGCTGTATACAAGTGTTGTTAGACTTGCTTGTCTGTATATTGCGGAAGCCATAAAAACCACAGCCATGATTGCAATGGAGGTTCACACTACACATTTTTATGCAAGTCATCAATACATAAGCCAAACGTACGAGGAACTTATCGAAAAGCTTAAAGCGGATGACTTAATGGTACACCCAACAGCCATAAAAAATAGCTTTATATATGTTCCAAATAACTATACCAGGCAAGAAAAACTGGAAGAAAAGAGTACCCATACAGGCTGCTATACCAGGTAAGAAAAACTGGAAGAAAAGTGTTCCCATACAGGCTGAGACAACCTGGTATACGGATTACTCCTTATTTAATCTGAGGCTACTCACCTGTTTGTAAACTAATTACTAATTATTTTTCATAATTTGAACGGAACTATGTTTCATCAAGAAGCCTTTTTTAATAATCTAAGCGAGATTTTGCAATAACGTTTGGATTTCCTCCTATAATTAAAACCGTTTACCGTTGTTGTTCTATTATCCGGAAATGGAACAACCAGACACAACACGTGCCGCGATCACGTTTACAAAGTAAAATATTCAATATCGAGTTGCATACACGACTTCCAATTGTAAAATAAAATTAAGTTTTCATTGATTTCAATTTCTATTGTAATCCTCCGGTTATTGAGTAACGTATACTTTTAATAAAGGCTGGATGCAGGTAGTAACAAGATATTTTATAATACGTTGTTGAGTTGAACGAGGAAATTTATGATCGCTTAATGAATGTAAATGTATTAACTTTTTTGAATGCCTTGAAAAGGTTATTTACTCAAAGCCAAACCCTTCTAATAGAGTAGTTGAAATTTGATGAGCTAATTAATTGGCTTAATTCACTACGACCTTCCCAGATCTATTGCGATCCCCTGAATCTAGATTACATTCTCCAGCCAGGCTCTTTTCATGAGCCAATTAGCCTCGAGACTGAACCTTTCATGTTGTTTTTTGCCGCTGACTTCTCATCGCCTATTACAAGAAACCGCACATTTGCCGCACTGGCATTGGATATGCTCTGAAGGTTCCTCCTCCAGGTGACAGCATCTTTTTTCTAGCATTTTAATTCCTACAACGCAGTGTCGATGTTGCTTCCTCTTGGAAAGTTGTGACGTCTATTCTTTGTTTTAGCCTCACACTTACATCTGCCATGAAACCGTTCGTATACAGTATTCGCCAGCTAACTTGATATCCCAGAAATTAGCAACTAAGAGAGACAGAGTAATAGTTCCCTGCCTACTCGGCTGCTATTGGTGGTAAAATTTTGACAAACGCAAATTGCATCAAACCTTATCAGGTGTTAAGATTATTACAGTTATTGTTTCTGCTTTGTACAATAAAGTGTTTGTAAAAATGTCAGCCATTAATGAAGAAAATCGTATATGTACAGTCTAATAGGGTGCCTAACTCCAATTCTCGGAAAGCTGACATGATAGAGTGGTTAATGCAGAAAAATATATCGTTCAACCCAAACAGTTTGAAGCCGGAACTACATTACTTAATTAAAATCAATAAACCGCAGTATGAGACGTATATATTTGATGATTTATTCTCTCAACACGGCCACACTGTGTTACGATTGCCTCCTTAGCATCCAGAGTTGAACCCTATCGAGCTTATATGGGCTACGGTTAAAAATGCAAAAAACGTCACATTTAAACTAGATGATGTAAAAAAAATCGCAGAAGCAGAATTTAATAACATCGATGCAAATGAGTGGAGGAAAAGATGTGACCATGTCATAACAATAGAAGACTCATATTTTGATAGAGAACTTCAAACAGATATGTTTTATGACGTCAACCCTCTTGTGATTACTCTAGATGAAAGTGATTCCAGTAGCGGCAGTGAGTCAGATTCTTCGTAAAGATAAAAACTGTCTTAGAAATATACCTAGCTTAAATAATTTCCCATTATATTGTGTTTCTTTCATTCTCATTACTACCTGGAAGAAATTATTTAGTTTCTAACAAATTTTAATTATAGTCCGTCCGGAAATATAAGAACCAAACTTTATAATCTTCAATTAGATAAATAACATGTTATTGTAATGGGTACCTTATTGTTAAAGTATACAGAATTCAGGTATAAAGCAGATCCGTTTCTATTAAAATCAATATACCAATAATTATAACAAAGAATTGAATATTATTTATTAAGTTAGGATCGTATATTTCCGGACGGACTTTACTTTATTAATTGTACAAGTTGTGTTAATTTGTAACAGAAAGCGTATCCTCAGAACTTGCACGGCACTGTTTACAGTTATCGGATGGGCGGCGTCAATAGCTCCCTAGAAAGCATTAGCTGGCGAATACTGTACCAAGCTGCCTCATCCTGTCTTGGTACACCTCTCTTACAGTCTCCTCTACCTGGTATAGTTGAAGAGATATATTTCCAAAAAACTAATTTTCACGATCTTCGACCTTTAAGATCTCAGAAACGCTCCCACATGATCCCATGTAATTTGTGGGACATCATCAAAGTTTATATAAAAATGCAGCTCATTCTGTTTCATTCTTAAGTGGAAATCAAACAGTGGGATTCATAGTCGAGCGCTGGCGAAACGCCGAAAAGAATCGCTCGCCGGTGAATTTTTCGGCGAGCGAATGGTTGGCGTGTGAAAAATATGTAATTTTCATAGTTAATCGTTGACGGGCAGAAGGTGTGGAGAATATGGCGACTAACTTTTATTGGTTAATAAGAAGTTGTATATTAGCCCGTTTTCTCTCCAACCACATCTCTATATCAAATTTTACCGGAAAATTTTTCAAAATAATCGTGGGAGATAAAAATTGTCCTCCAGTAACAATTATAGTGATTCTAATGTAACGGTCTACTACACATGACAGATGAGAATTTCAACTATCTATTATAGGTACCTATCTGATAATGAAATATGGAGATTTGTGATTGGCTACTGGTCGTGGATTATGTAATATGGAAATTGTTGATTGGCTAAAGGTCCTGGGTTATGAATTTATAAACACAGTTGAAGAACGATGTTTATTCATTATTCAATGCATTGCTCGATAAACGTGGGATACTACAAAAGTGTGAAAAAAGCGAAACCAGGGTTGTCAGATCAATGATCAGTAGTGTGGAAAAGACTCTGTAAGTGGGAGTTGTAGGCTGTTATCCCTTTCGAGACGGATTTTTATTTTGGTTAATGTATTTCCAATATATCATTTCTTATGTTCTCTGACATCTCACAGATATTCTAAACTAATAATGGCATAATTATGACATCTATTTATAACACTTCTTATAAAGGATGTTGAAGGAAATAGAAGGGTAGAACTAAAGATATTAAACACCCTTTGAATATCTCAAGGTTAAGGAAGGGGTTCTTAAGGGGGACAAATAAGACTATCGCGTTATGTAGATATGTGGTTTATAAATATTATCGATCGACCTTCCAGGTGGTAGGCCATACAGATTACACGTATGTTTAGGTAGGTACTCACAAAAAGGGGCTCTGAAATGAAGCTACTGAAAAACGTGGTTTCTCTATGGTGAGAACCTCCGATATAATTTAACTTCAAATATCACATTTGAACGGTGACTTATGTCTAAAAAGATGACCACGTGCAAATTTGAGAGAAGGTTAGATGGATATAATAATTAAAATATACATGAAATTATAGAAATTAATCCGAAGTATGCATACCTAGGTCTCACAATTAATATGTCGTAAATACACAGACTACTGAAGGTAAATATACGAAGTTGTCGGAGAGAAGTCCAAGGTAGGGAAGACTGGAAGAAAGCTGTACCCATACAATCTGAGGCAACCTGGTAAACGCAAGGCTCCAAGGCAGAAGTTGGTGTAGGAGCCGGAGCTGAGGGACTAAAACTAAGGATCTAAGGACGTCCAGGCGGAAGTGACGGCGATTCACCATTGCGTTGAAAAAATGAAAAGGCAGGAATGGACATACCGTTCAGTTGCCATCTTTACAGTCAACTAAGCTGAACTGAAGACTCTCCATTCCATGGGGGAAAACTCTAAGCTAGTATGGGATTGCATAGGTGCCTTATACGCACTTGGGGATCTGAGTACCAGGGCACGAGGGTCATAAGAGCAGTGAACTAACTGGCGTATGGATGACGTCCAGACAAGGCTCATCAATGATTGGACCTGAACCCTTCTGATTTGTCGCAAAGTTGACAATACATATGGCCACGAGGAAGTGGATGGCACAGAAGTCTTGAGAGGTAGGTAATCTCACCAGGACAGAGGCAGATTATTAAAGGACATTAGCCAACAATTTCGGCAGACCTAATAAGCAAAGATAGGAAAACTGTCAAAGCCTTATCAGGTATGTTATCAGGGCATGCAAATATAATGGGGTTGACACGCGAAGCCATGTGCAGATTTTGTCACCTAGAAGAGGAAACATCCTATGCCAGTGCGACTGCCTGGCGAATGTGCAGTTTCTTGTGCTAGACGATGAGAGGCCACTTGCCAAAAATTACATTAAAATGTAATCTAGATTCAGATGACCACAATAGGTCTGAAAAGGTCGCAGTGGAATAGACCTCATCAAACCTAATCTAATCTATAAAACCGTATGAAAAGACTATAGAGGAATATGGAAGGATTTTTTTGATCACAAAGAATTAGAGATCTTGAGGATTATTTCATACAAGCTATTGAATAGATGAGGCTTTTACTTGATGAAGATCCATACTAAACGATGAAATAAAACAATTTAATTTGCTCAAATCTCCACCGAAGAACTTGAAGGAAATAAGTCTTTTTAGACCTTATAATTTCAAATATAAACAATAAACATGATTTTTCTATATTTAGGCACTTTTTATACTTTATTTCCATTTAAACATGTTATAATACTTTTGTCAATATCTTAGAATTCCGTATTAAGGCACTATATAAATTAAAAGTTTTTCATTATATCTTCACTTGTTTGATAAAGCTACTGTGTAGCGAAACGCGTCATTAATTTTAAATTGAACATCATTCAAAATAAAATGGAGATTTAAACAAATGAAATTGTTTTATTTCATCGTTTATACAAACTATTTGAAATATTATTGGAATTCTGATACATATATGAAACTTTAACTTTTCGAAATTCCAACCTATCCAGATTTCCATAAATTTCAAACTTTCTGTATTTCGTTGCATTAACTGAAGAAGGAAAAAAATGTTTTTCAATAGAAAGTGTTTTGCTAAAAAAACATGAGTAGTGTTTACTTTTACTTTCTCTATTTTATATAAAAATTCACCTTCAACATAAAGGGAATATTACTAAGAACAAACTGATTTGGACATACATTTTATTCTTTACCAGCAAGTATCTAAATATAGCAGCTACATAAAAGGGACGCTGAGTACCGACTGTCCCTTTTTCGTCGTTAACATATATCTGGACTACCTTAAGCGTGTCATCACGTCTTCGGTTTTGATTAACGAGCACAGAATCTTCCAGCCTACCAAAGGATGTGTTTAGTGGAGCATTCCTAATACCATCCAACTCAACTTTATGCGTGACATGAATGCAATTTCAAAGTAACATCTTTTGAACTCTTTTTTTTTCAACACGTAAGACATTTTTCGTTTATACCAACAAGCTTCTTTGAATGTAATGGAATTATTCGTTTTTATTTTTAACGCAACAAACTAAAAATATATTTTTTCGCAGATTTTCAGGATATTGGAAATCAGATATCAATTTACAACAAATCGAATACAGGGTGCTTCCAAAGTAATAAAAATATTGTTGTAGGCGATTCGTCTTTCAATTTCCTGGATGTCCAACGCAAAAACAAACTTATATTATCTTAGGTTATAATAGGAGTGCTAGAATAATCGTCATTTTCGCTATTCATCATGATTAACCTTGAAACGATCTACTGACTAGGGATGTTAAAAAATAATCGATTTTTATATAAATCGATTAATATATTCTTATTTTTAGTTATCGATTTCTATAGTAATATTAATCGATTTTTAGTAAATCGATTTCTTAAATTACGCGTTTAAATCGATTTTCGGAAACGGCTCGTATTATTTATTGACTATTTTTCAAAATTTTGACAACTTTTGACGATTATTGACCATTTCTCAAAATTTTGACAATTATTGACCATTTTTCAAAATTTTACAATTATTGACCATTTTTGACTATTTTGACTGTTTTTCAAAATTAGTGACCATTTTTCCAAATTTTTGACCATTTTTCAAATTGAAGACAATTTTTAGCCATTTTTGACAGTTTTTGACAATAATTGTCCATTTTTAACAGTTTTTGACAATAATTGACAATTTTTAACCATTTTTGATAGTTTTTGACAATTTTTTAAAATTTCAGACCATTTTTCAAAATGATTGACTATTTTTGATAATTATTGACAATTGTTGACAATTATGGACCATTTTTCCATATTTTTGACCATTTTTGACAATTATTGACCATATTCCAAAATTTTTGACAATTTTTCAAAAACTTAAACAATTTTTGACAATTAGAAACTATTTTTCCACATTTTGACAATTTTTAGAAATAATCGTTCATTTTTGACAATTTTTGACCATCTTTGATAGTTTCTGACAATTATTGGCCATTTTTGACAATTTTTCAAAATTTTGACCATTTTTCAAAATTATTGACCATTTTTGATAGTTTTTGACAATTATCGACCATTTTCCAAAATTTTACCAATATTTGACAATTTGACCAATTTTGACAAAAATTGATCAATTTTGACAGTTTTTGACAGTTTTTGACAGTTTTTGACAGTTTTTGACAATTTTTGACAATTTTTGACAATTTTTGACAATTTTTGACAATTTTTGACAATTTTTGACCATTTTTGACCATTTTTGATAGTTTTTGACAATTATTGACCCTTTTTGAAAATTTTTGACCATTTTGAGAATTTTTGACAATTATCAACCATTTTTGACAAACAATTATTGACCATTTTTGACAGTTTTTGACAAATATTGACCCTTTTTGATGAAAATTGTCCATTTTTAACAGTTTTTGACAATTATTGACCATTTTTGACCATATTTCGAAATTTTTGACAATTTTCATATAATTTTATTTGATTTTTAATCTGATAAATTCTTAATGAATGAATCTTTTAGGTTTATTATAGGAAAATGAAAAGCATGTACTTTTTAAAAAAATACAATATTTCCAAAACTGACCATTTTTGAAAATTATTGACCATTTTGACCATTTTCCAAATTTTTGACCATTTTTCAAAATGATCACAATTTTTAACCATTTTTGACAGCTTTTGACAATAATTGTCCACTTTTAACAGTTTTTAACAACAATTGACAATTTTTAACCTTTTTGACAATTTTTCAAAATTTTAGACCATTTTTCAAAATTATTGACCATTTTTGATAATTATTGACAATTGTTGACAATTATGGACCATTTTTCCAAATTCTCGACCATTTTTGACAATTGTTGACCATTTTTGACCATATTCCTAAGACATTTTTATCATTCTAATTTTGCTGTAGCATCAGTTCTGCTTTCGTTTGTGTTAAGTTAATAGGGATACCTGTGCTTCCTAGTGCAGCAATGAATAATATGCATTTTTTATATGGATTAGCCAATGATAATGCCTTAGAAGCCAGACGTATGTATGTATGCCCTGCATTATCCAAATAACCGCTTGCCATGTTCTAAAAGGTTAACTGAATTGCATCTTCACTTACAAGAAAGTGGAATTTTTGCAAAATCATGAAATATTATTATTTGACGACCTAGAACTGCGGGAAATCCACAACAGTCTTTTCAAATTATTGACGAATATCCAGAAACGAGTACCAGAAGAATTGCTCAACAAGTAAATGCTAGTTACAAAATTGTTTTAATGTTTTAAAAGGAAATTTATTTTCGCCAATGGATTGCGAACAATCCCAATTTTGCTACCACTGTTTTGTTAACAGATGAAGCCAACTCCTCAAATCCCAAATGAAAGAAATTGAAAAAAAAAATTAAAGTTCTTCGACTACGCGCATTGTCTTAAATTAAAACCAAATCAATCGACTCAAATTTAATTTTAATAATAATTCGGATTACAGATTTTAATGCGTATATTGAACAATAAATAAATTGAGCTGACTTTTTAAATATGCAGATTATACATCGATGTTTATGGAATAATATACGTGGCTATCAAAATACACTGTTATTTATAAAATATACTAAATTTTAATAACAATTATGCATATTTTATTCAATGTCAGTTATTTTAATCATTCATTCCAATGCGATTAAACGATCTATCGAATTTGTTATTTATTCAACATGAATACCAAATGAAGTACTGGTACTATAATAATTTACGGTATAGTATGGATATTAGGAGAAAACTAAAAGTTTTTAAAGTGAGTTAGTTATAAGCATATTTTATGGGATAGAAAAATATATTAAAAATCATATAAAAGAGGATTTATTGATTGATTGTGTCTGTACATTAAGTTGAGGTTTTGAATCCTCGGCACCTAAGCTTTAGGATTTTTGTGCTCTTGGTCGTACCGTCTACTAGTTGTCCTTGTCAGGCTTAATATACTATATATATATACAATGGCTTGACACCCCAAGTGGGGTTACGCCGCGTATGCTTTCTAGATCCGCTTAATTGGGGTGGATCACTCCCCGTTGTACGTTTAAATTCTTTCACTTCTGTCTCTCCATAATTTCCTATTTTTTGTTTTTTCCTTCCAGTTTGCTTCTCCTGCTCTATTGAGGTCTGCCTCCACCTCATTTTGCCACTTTGACCTGGGTCTACCGCGTCTCTTCCTTCCTCCTGGGTTCCGCTGCAAATATTATAGGTTACTGATTTAGCTCCTTCTCTCCATACGTGTCCTAGCCATTTAACTCGTTGTACTTTTATTCTTTTTACAATGTCTTCTCCTTTCTGTTCGTCCAAAATTTCACGATTCGTTTTAATGCTATATTCATTCTCATCCCTTTTTACAGGCCCCAATATTGTTCTCATGATCTTCCTCGCAGTTATTCTCAATTTTTTCTCTTCATTCTTCGTTAACGTCATTGTTTCTGCTGAGTACTTCATTATTGGCCTTATTATCGTTTTATATATATTTAATTTTGTTTGTTTTGATAACATTTTGCTTTTAAGAAGTTTATTATTATCTAGTTGTAGCTATTATCTTTTCTTCAATTTCAGTGCTTCTATCTCCTGTGTTGCTAATCATGACCCCCAAATATTTATATTTTTCAACTTTCTCAGATTCATAAGCATTGATTTTTCTCTTTTCTTTATGGCTTAGATTCCCCAGTCTCATTATCTTTGTTTTGCTTTCAATAATTTTTAGCCCCATTTTTCCTCCTTCAGTGACTATCTCCTTCAGCATATTTCCCATGATACTTCTTCTTTTGATTATAATCACGATATCGTCAGCATAGGCTATATATTATTTGGCTGTCACTTGATCTTAAGCTACCCTTGTGTAGTTTTCTCATTGTTTATTCTAATGATGAGATTAAATAGCGTTGTGGACAAAGTCACCTTGTTTTACCCCTTTATTAATCATAAATTCATTTGTTTCTCCTTTTTGTGTTATTATACTGACCCTTGTATTGTCATTTTGATTGACCTTCCCAGTTTTGCGTTTACTCCTTGTTCTTTTAATGCTGTCATGTTTGATTGAGTCGAAGGCTTGTTGAAAATCAATGAAGAGCATTTCTATGTTTAATCTGTATTCATGGGCTTTTTCCATTATTTGTTTTAATGTGCGTATAGCATCAGTTGTTGATCTGCCCTTTGTGAAGCCGCATTGGTACTGCCCTCTATCACCTCCTTTGTACTTCTTACAAGTCTTCTGTTAATTAATGCTGATAGTATTTTATATTCAACGTTTAATAATGTGATTCCTCTGTAGTATTTACATTCATGTTGGTCTCCTTTTTTATGTAGGGTGACAATTTGTCCAATTTCCCATTCTTCCGGCATCCTTTCCTCTTTCCATATTTTTTTAATCAGATGATATATTCTTTCATGTAGAGCATTCCCTCCATATTTAATTAGCTCTATGCTTATTTCATCCTTTCCAGGGCTCTTCCATTTCGGTTATTATTTATTATTTCCTTAACGTCCTCAATTGTTGGTTCTTCTATTAATGTCTCTTGGATATTATCTTCTATTAGTTCTTCATCTTCATCCAAGTAACCTGGTTCAGTTAATAGTTCCTTAAAGTGCCCTACCCATATTTGTTTATACTGGTGTTCTTCTTCTGTCATCCTTCCTTCCTTGTTTTTTATTCCTTCTGTTTTGCCCTTATATGTTTTGTTGTTTTCGTTAATTTTTTCATAGTAACCTTTCGTGTTTCCCCTCGACTTTTCTGTTTCAATTTCCCTGATATTATTATCTATCCACTCTCGCTTTCTCTTTCTAATTATTTTATTACTTTCTTTTCTTTTCTTTTCTTTTCGTATTCTTGCCTGTCCTCCAGATTATTAGTTTTTATCCATTTCTTTGCTTCTTATCCGCTTTCTTCTCTACCGCACTATTGCAAGTCGTGTCAAACCACTCTTGTATTTTCCCCTTTTTCTTCTCATCTAACTGTGTTTCCGCTGCTGTTTCTAATCTGTCAGGCTTAATAGTATTTTAAAATCCTTCTTAGAAAATAGGAAACTTTCCATTTTTTTCTCAAGTGGCGTTTGAAAAACCTAATTCAACCAATACTTCGATTTAAATCAATTAACTTGGAAAACATATAGGTTAAAGTTTTGAGTTATTTAAAAGTAGAGCAGCTGTGTACTGTGTAAAATTACTCCCTTGGGCGCTCTATTGCCAGGAGATGATAATGAGTCAGTGGTAAGAGAAGAACTATTTGTGAATTTTCACTATTTTCAAGTGCTTATGTAGTGTACAGGAAAAAATTCCGAATATTTGGAAAAGATAAATTGAACCTAGAAAAGCAACGTTCCTAACCAGCAATTGGACCTAGAAAAGCAATGTTCCCGAGCATCAAAATACTTGTAGGAGAAAGGAGGATAATACTGGGTAGTGGGATCAGTACCTTGACTGTGCTGCTACTACTAATGCCAGCTGGTGCACAGAACGTGAAATACCAATACTTTTTCCTCTATCTTGTAAAATAACTGGTAGGGGTGAGTGGGAAAGCTGATTCAATAAAACTGTTATAACTTTTGTTCCGCTTTATGGATTTTGACAAACTTAGTATAATTTGAAAGGGAATTCAATGCTTGATAAAATATCATATCATCGTTTTATGCCAGTGGTTTTAACGGTCGATAGGTGGCGGTGATTGAATAATTGTTTGGGAATCTTCAAATGCGATGCTATGTTTTTGAATCATTTACTTGAAAGAGAATGGAATTTTGAAGAAAATTCGATAGTATGAAAAACGCTTTTAAAATTGATATTATAGAAGCATGGAACAATAATGATGAATATTAAAACAAAATATTGGAAAACTTTGGAATACAAAACATCAAAATAAGCTTGGTGGATTCAAAGAAAATATTTTTGATGAAGTAAAGTAAAATGTACCATTTTGGATTAAAGCAGAGAAAAAAAGTTATATATAGCTATATATAAGGATGAAGTACAATAGGCTAACGACAATTGTTAGGAAAAGCAAATAAAACTAGAAAAAGGTGTCAAGGAAAGATCTTAATATCCATGCTATAGATATGTATTTACGAGAAAATTTTTTTTCCTAGAATAATAATAGTAAAGGGGACAAAATTGCATGGCTTTCATGTGAAGATAATATTTGGAGTTAGATTGAAGTCATGAAATACAGAAGGAGCAGCGATAACCTTTAACCTTGAAATTAAGATAGGAGAAGGTCGGATGTTTACCTTCTGCAGCCTTCAGTAAGTTTAAACAATTAAGAGAAGAAGCATTAGAACGAGTAAAACCAAAATGTTCTTGAAGCAAAGCTACATCTTGACTCAGTTGATACATCCTGTTGCAGTTGTTGCATTCTACAAGATGTAAGAAACACCTTTACATTTATGCACCCCGTATATTATCAAATTTCACTCTACTTGAAAATTACAAACACAGTACATATTGCTACAAAAGAGTTGCTCTACAATTCACAAAAAAATCATCAAAATCAAATGAGTAGTTGAAGAGATAACCACTTTTGAAAATGTGTTAAGTTTTTGGTGGCCGGATTTTTTTGACAGTGTATAATTATTTTATTTCTAGTGTAAGTGCAAATATTAACTAGATATTCACTTACCAAAATGAAATTTCGTAAATTGTACCATCTTAAAATTTACAGCTTACCTGAAAAAGAAATTTAAAAAATTATTAATATATTCGTTTTTATTATAAATTATTTATGCTATTCTAAATAACCTATGAACAAACAAGAATAGTTTACAAAAATGATGTTTTTAGACAAGCCGTATTTGCACTTTACAACTAAGTTCGTTCGTAAGAAATCATTCCCACGGTTGCGGAATTGCATATTTCTGAAAACTAATAACGACACATGACTTATTACAGCGAAGTCTACCAATAAAACAAACAGCAAAATTACGGGTGACGCGCAATTTTATACAGGGCGAGAAAATATTAATTTGTTTATAACGTCGTAATTTGCAAACTAATAAAGTTACAGATTCCAGATTCCGTACACGTTATTTGTGAATTTGAAGGAATCATTAGATTTATTGTAAATTTTCTGCTCATAGCTTCGGACCTAATCAATATTTTTGACGTACAAAGTCTACTTGGAAGAGAGGAAAGATATACAGGAAAAACGTTATTTTCACTGAGATCTCACCCTTCTTACCTTGTTAAACAATTTTCCGCTGGGACTTCAGGGGTCGAGGTTAGTTCGTATTTTTCTGTATCACTTTTGCCATCTTTATAAGCAACATTAGCCAACATGGGGAAACCATGCCCACAACTTTATATTAACTGGAATTTTTTTTTAAATATGACCAAAACGTCTCTTAAAATCAGTTTTATCCACAATCATACTTATGAAGCATATAAAGTACCACTTTATCCACTAGTGGAATAATGAAACATACAACCTTAAATCAGTTACATTTTAGTTATTTATTATTAATATTAGCATTAACATATATCATATTTCACTTCGTTTCCATTAATAACAAGCTTGCATTTGTCATCGGCTTCAAAACGCACAGTGCTTGTCGAAGTTTTTGATAAATCTGTAGAAACAGTGGATGGCTCATCCTGTAAGGAACGACTAGTACCAGGAGTACTTTGGATCTTCCTTGCGAGATCAAGCTTATTATATATAGAATCCTCGAAATAACTTTCTGCTATAGCGAAGCTTCTCCACCCACCATGTCGTTTAATCGTTGTGAGGTCAGCACCTTCTTTAGCCAGTAAAATTGTTAAAGAGAGCCTCATGCAATGGCCGCTATAAGCTTCTGCTTTTACCAGATTCAAAAATGAAGCAGCTCAAATTAAATCCACGAGCTTCGATCTCAGGCTTAAACTTCCTTGCGCGGATAAAACACTATTTAATATACTTATACAATAAATAAATTAGAGGTGGAGAACTATCGATAGTCTTGACTATCGAAATATATCGATAGTTTTTTTCAACTATCGATAATATTCGATGGTTTACTGTATCGTCCATTACTGGGCTAAAGTTAGGTTAGAGTAGATTTCTGCGTCGGAATACGTTTCTCCTATGTATACGTTAACATGACGTAGACTGTTAGTGCCCGGTCACAGAACATTTATTATTCTGTGGTCCTGTCACTTCGTCACTTCACTTGTCACTAGTCAGTAGTCAATCAGAAGTATGTATATTTGATCATTATTCAATATTCAATTTAGAATCCTATCGTGCTGAATGCAAGTATTATTTTCCTTACAATCGAAAACTATCGATGATAATCGATAGTCATGAAGCCGACTATCGATAGTTCTCCACCTCAGAAATAAATATTAAATTTAATTTTTTTTCTTCAGAAATATGCAGAAGCTAGAGCCGTTATTTTTATAACATGAATCAACATAGGTGAGTGATGAATTGAAAACTCAATTTGCCGTAGATCTATTAGCTACAAATCGTACTTATGACTTTGTTTACGCACTAGTTAAGCGATCCTTTTAATTCAAATTTTACTTGAGCGTGTCTCATTACCGAGCTAAAAGTCTAAAGTTGACAAACTCTGTAAAGTTTGAAGTCAATAAATCAATTAAAAGCGTCAGAACCCCGGTAACATTTTGTCCTCGTTGGCGAATATGTCGACAAGAAAACTTGCAAAAAGCAAAAATTAAAACACAGGGTCGGTGAAAACCGTCAGTCTTAGTTTAAATAAGCACTAAAGTTTTCTTTAATGATGGAAAATTCTCGGGCTCAATTAATATTTATGAAACAACAAAAACAAAAGCAATCCTTTCATTCCATTGTTACATAATGATGCAGCACTTTTTATTGCATATTTATATGTTGAACTAGCGACCCACCCCGGCTTTTCTTCGCATTTGAATCTAAGCGTTGTACATGTTTGTACTCGTCGTAACTTCTAAACGAAAGTTCTGATTCGAATAATTTAAAAAGGAATTCACATGTACTGATTGAAAGAGGTAAATTATTTTCATGTTTCCTACTCCACCGCAAGACGGCTGCTCTACAAATGAAGTGATGCATTTCTTAAACCAACAATATGAGTAAAGGTGGATAGGAAGAGATAAGTACTTTCTGATTTACGGCAGGCTACCTCTCTTATTCAGACTCCCGGTATAGGGTTATTCATCGTAAACCCCCCTTTATCTCATTAGTTATCTTAGGCACGTTCTTATTCTTATTTTACTAGATGTACCTCCCATAATAAGAAGAAGCATGTTGTTTACTCACCAACAAAATCTAAATGGCAATCCCCCTCTTGTGGTACGATGCTGGAAAATCCGTCAAAAGTGTTATCCAGTGACAATTATACAGGGTGTAACAGTGAAGCAGAAACGTATTCGGATATAACAAAAAAAATTAATAGCTGAACGATAGTTCGCATTGAAAAGTTCCAAGCGAATATCTCCAAGAAGATTATTTTTCTGAGAAGTTCAAGTAGGATTCAGCTAGAGTTTTCTATATTGATCTCGACGTCAAAGCTGGAAATTATCTTGCAAAAATTATGTTTTAGTTAACCTGACCTTTCCAAGAAAAGAGTCCCTCGGGCGAGTGAATCTTGTGCCGGATCTGTCGCTAAGCATTATCATTTTTCATCGGCATCTCATATTGCCGAAAAGAATGAAAGCATTGCGGGTGTCGCTTGGGGAGAAATTAGAGAAAAACGGCTGAGAAATTAGAAATTGTGCGGGAACATTAATCAGGCTTTATTTATTATTGCAATAAAAACAGCGCGGAGATACAAGATTATCTGGAAACTTAACATCTCGTCATAAATAGTTAATGGAATTTTATATTGTAAACATATCATAGCAAAATTTTGGTGATATTTGGCTTCTCATGTTATATAAAAGTATTAAAAGAAGCATTATTGTAATGTAATAACTTCAAAGCTCATAGTCAAACACAAGGAATCACTTTTTCTGTCAATCTTATCCCCTGTAATAAAAAATGCTTCACTCGGACCTTACTTCAAAATGACCTTGAAAACTCTAAATTTCAATGGCGACTTTCAGCTTCCCATCAAAACTGCGCGTACTTTTATAGAATAGAAAAGTAGCAAGTCCGGTTCTGTCATTTCTGCCACATTGGACCCCACCCATCGATAGCAGTTTTATTCATTTCATCCTCTTTTTGGATTGACGGAAAGGCCATTGCTTGTTTCATATTAAGAACTTGAAAATGTATTCCAAATTTGTTAGTATGCTAAGAAGCCACTCAAAAAGTAGCTTGACAGTTGCAGAAGGTTGTGTGGTAAGAGCTTGGGCTTAAGCACCAACCATGGTTATATACAATACTTATCAGTTGTTGGACCAAAACCCTTCTGCAGCGTTGCAGCAACGACAACAAAAAGGGATACAGTAAAAGTGGTTAGCTTACAAATCCATAGAACCATAGAATCAGGACAACCATAGAACCAGGACAAAATAAGGGGAACCGTTTATAATAAAACATACGTCAAAGTCTACGGCAGACTCAATGAGTAAAGACAGGAAACAAAGCTGTGGCAGGTCTGCTAACTGGACACTTTAAGCTCAATAAGCATTTTAAGCTGACGGAATTGCCAAATGTACATTCTGTCATTTACAGGAAAAAAACACATTCTATGCCAATCCACTAGGACTATGGGGAATATGCAGTCTCAAAGCTGGTAGAAAGCTAGTGAAATAGGCCAGCAGCCACTCCATAACATCTAAATTTAGCGGATAATAGACTACGCACAATTCCTAATCGCTATCAACCTTGCTAATTGCTCAGTATGTTAAAATCTCAAGAAAAATGTATGAAACATGTTTATACAACACTAGGTATAATGCGACAAAACTGGATATTTCACATAAACTTCAAAAAATATGTGTCATATCTCTTGCACTGTGCATATAGGTGTAAAGAACATCACAAGATATTTTTCAGTCGAATTGGTTTTCTAATAAAAGCCGGCTATGCCCGTCAGTCTTCGTGCCGATATGTTGTCTCGACTAAACTTTCTGCAGGTTTGTCATACTGAATAAATCTGAAATTCTAACGGGAAATGGTAATCCCCGAAATCACTAACTTCTGACATAGATCCGGTTTCATATATTTCAAAAATACAAGGAATATCTGGATTTACGTTGGCGTTGTTTATTTTGAGAACAGCCTGCTACCTCCGCGTCAAAGACTTTCTGCTTTTTGATAGAAATATCAAGTTTCATTAGTTTGTTTATTATTTTCTAGAACGATTCTGGTCAATTCATAAATTTGATAGCATATTCTTTTTTTTTTTCGGGTCGAGATAGAAGCTCATGTTCGAATGAGTCCAGGACCCAAACAGGACTCATCCCCAAGGGGATGCCTACCAACCAAACCCACCTCAAACTCGCCGTTATGTGTCCCCGCCTCGGAATCACTACCCTAGCATACTTTGAAACGGTCGGCGGTCCCTCGCTCTCCGCTCCCTAACTATCACTCCTACCTCTCATGTCATATCGAGTCCTTCTCTCACCCTAACCATGCTCTCTACTACGCCACTCACCTCCATCCATTCCTTCTTCCGCCCTCAACATTATCTCCACCATGTTCTCCCAATACACCTCCTCCCCTAGTTTCCTCTCCAACTTCTTCAGCACTTCCTCGTTTCTTCAGCATCTAAACACATGCCCACATCATCCTCCATTTCACACTCTTTCTCTCTTTTCCCAATCTTGTGGAGGTACCCTACTCTCCAGTGAACACCAATTAGCGTGCCCTCATACTCCTCCCACCTTCTCTCCCTTTCCTCCTCCATCCATTCCTGTACTTCTTCTCTGGTCGCACCCCTCCAGCGTGTATTCCTGGCTCTAGCCTCACGTCCAATGGGTAGGTCCTTGCTAGCACCGCTGCTGCCAGTCCACTCACTGTCCTGTACCTCTGCACTACCCTCAGCAGAATCCCTCTTTGCACCCGCAGGAGTGGCCTAGCCCTCGCATTCACTCCCGCTCTTTCACCCCACACCTCCGCACCGTACAGCATACTCTGCTCTATCGCCCTACCAATTACCCTCCTCTTCCACTCTCCCTTCCCTTTCACATTACACATCAATCTCCCAAGCCATGCTACCCTCACTTTCCCTTTCTCTGTGTGTTCTGAAGGATAATTGACTATCCAACCACACCCCTAGGTATTTCATGGACTCCTCCATCCGAATTCCCCTTCCCTTCATCTCCACCACTTCCCTCGTCTTGCTCCGTCCCTTCACTAGCAATCTTCCGCCACTTCTAGTTCGCACCGCTCTATCTTCTACACAATCTTCCTACACATTATCTCCGCCTTTATTTCTAGCTCCGCTTCTCCTTTTGCCGTACATACCAGACACACATCGTCCGCATACACCGTAATCTCACATCTCTCTTCACATACTATCCCACAAACCCCATCAAACACACTTCCATGATAGCATATTGTACAAGCACGAAGTAAGGAAATTTTTTTAGAGAAAGAGATAGTGAGAAAAATAGTGTAGATGGTGGTGGCTTTAGCAGCAGATGATACTGAGTTTGTTTTGGTTATTAATGTTCATAACGAACTCTACCAAGTGAGTGCGCAAAGGAAAGAGCGCTCAAGAATAATATTTCAAAGAGTTGAAATCATTGTTAAGTTCAAACTTTGGTTATTTCTGGAATCCCAAAAATTAAGCATCTGATAGTATAAGCAAATATCCAAGATAATCCAGATCTATGTTAATTCAAATTTATCGTCCGAGATTAATTTCAAACAATTTCCTCGTCAACGCAAAATTGCGGTTAGTCAAAGTAAAATAGACAGTGCACGTGTCCTAGAGCTGTTTCTGGATTTCTCAGTTATCAAGTCAACAAGAGCGGCATTCTACAAGGAATTCCATCGTATTACTTTATAGCCTTTTCTATCAGATTAACAAAGGATTTGCTTCTCCACTCAAAGTTTTCTAGAGGTAAACATTATGCAGAATTGAGTTGACTACTGGATCGGATGTAGTGTAAGTGGATTGGTCGGAGATAAAATAAATGGTATATTCAATAAGGTTCGGGAGACAGTAAAGTATGCATTTGCATAACTGAAGGTGCTATAAAGCCACATTTTATAAAACCAGTCCTTGAGAACAGATTTGTTTTTTTTTTGCCTTTAAAAGAGAATATTTGCGATGGATATGACTAGATCAGTCACATTTATTTCATTTGTATGTAGATATAAAGAAAAAATATACATATTTTTATAACAATTAGTGAACTTCTATATATAAAACGAAGCCTAATTTGCCATAAGCCTGTTAATTTTACTTGTAGTTACATTAATTTATCTTCCGTCTCTTGCTCTGCAGGTTAAAGCGGAAGTGGTCTAGGACTGCCTCCAAAAACTCTTTACCCTGGCAAACCACATGGGGTACCGGGAGATTAAGGTATTGTAGGCAACGAAACGACAGATACCTTAGCAGAACAAGGGTCTGAAACTGCATTCAATGGTCCGGAAAAAGCGTTTGGGAAATCAAAAACTGCAGCACTGGGGAGGATTCAAACGAATCATCAGACGTACTGGAGCTACGTGCAAAAGCAGGAGCACCAGCGTAGCCTCTTACCAACGAAATAATAAACCTCAGCCTCACCGGTTACTTAGATCAACCTATCTGTTGGTTGCGCATGGAAGAGGAGGACACACAGCCTCTTTGAATGTAGAGCTCTGGTTCATTGGGGATAGAAACTCATAGGACTAGAAAGCCCAAAGGAAGACTTTTCCAAGAAGTACCTAGTGAAAAGTGTGTTGTCTGATAAGGACATCTTCACATAAACGGTACAAAGGTTGAATTTGGCTCTTGGTGTTCCATCTTATTCAAACAGTTAAAGTATGTTTCCTAAATTATCAGCAAACAGATTTCTTGTCTAGCTATCATCTGCCTTTTTGATTGGTAGATTCTGCCGAGCAGGTCTTCGTTTGGTGGCCTTCTGTAGCAAGTAATTCATTTGTTTAATTACCGTGGGGCGTTGTTTACTCTGGTTTTATTTCAAAATACTTCACATTGATTAAGTGCAGGTTTTTTTGTTATAATTTTGTTTGGGATAACTACTTTGTTTTGAGTGTTATCTTCTTTATATGATTGTTTTTTGGGTACCAGGGAAGCTAAGAGGGTGTTAATATTTATTAAACTCCAATTGGTGAGTTTATGGATGAATTTTTTGTGCTCTGGACAGTGTAAGACGATTCGGAGAGGGATTTTATTGAGGAAATTTGGGAAATCAAAAACAGACGTACTGGAGCTACGTGCAAAAGCAGGAGCACCAGCGTAGCCTCTTACCAACGAAATAATAAACCTCACCCTCACCGGTTACTTAGATGAACCTATCTGTTGGTTGCGCATGGAAGAGGAAGACACACAGCCTCATATATTATCTTCGAATGTTGAACTCTGACTCATTGGAGATATAAACTCCTAGGTCTAGAAAGCCCAAAGGAAGATTTCTCCAAAAAGTACCCAGTGAATAGAAGGTTAAGTCTGATAAGGACATCTTCACATAAACGGTACAACCTGAAGGTTGAATTTGGCTCTCGGTGTTTCATCTTATTCAAACAGTTAAAGTATGTTTCCTACATTATCAGCAAACAGACTTTTTGTCTAGCTATCATCTGTCTTTTCCATCGGTAGATTCTTTAATCGTTTGGTGGCCTTCTGTAGCAAGCAATTCATCTGTTTAATTACCGTGGGGCGTTATTGACTCTGGTTTTATTCCAAAATACTTCACATTGATTACGTGCAGGTTTTTTTTTGTTATAATTTTGTTTGGGATAACTACTTTGTTGTGAGTGTTATCTTCTTTATATGATTGTAGCTATAGCCTCTATTGATGAAAACATCATGAGAGGATAAACCGAACAAAAAATTTAAATATTCACTGACAGTCAGGCTCTGCTTAAAGCTATCACCAATCCAACAATTAAGTCTAGACTGGCAAAAAACTGTAGAGAATCCTTTAATAAGCTGGCAAGAGACAACATAAAGTCTCTAGAATGAGTGCTTGAGATTGCAAGTAATGAATTGGCAGACCAGTTAGTTAAAGAAGGAATAACGTTTTTATTTTTAGAAGTTGTTGCCATTTGTGGAATTTTTGGTAGCTGCAGAAGAAGCGGAATGTCTAATTTGCTTATTAGTGATATGAGAAGAGAAGGATCTGTCTTAATATGTATTCGTCCATCAAAAATTTGGAAAGGCCGAACGTTTTCTGTAGTTGATGATTCCACAATTATGCTCACATTTTTAGTGTCTTGCGCTACTTGTGAAAAATGTCACTACAGATTAAGTTTCTGTGGAATATTCTTCAGAAGTTGTTGGGGTTGATACATTTGGAGTGCCTTTCCTTTTTAGCACGTTTTCTAAATTTGTCAGACGCGGATAAATAGACGGGACATGCTTTTTAGACGTGCCTTTAACTAGATCCTATTTCTAGTAAACTATAATACTGAGATCGTGAAGGAGGACAATTAAAAGTACGTCAATATTTGGCAGTTTTCTTAAATTTATTATTAGTTCCTTGAATCTTCATACGGTCGATATCCGGTTTACTTGTTTTTTCATCTAAGATAATATTTATTCAATAACAAGCCCGATACTGCCTGAAGCCCTTGTTTTAACTTCACACTTTCCCCCTTCAGACAGTTTGCTCGCATGTGTGCCGTGTTCCGTTAATTTCTAAATGCAGCACAGAGCCTCCCTTTGTCAGTTCACCATATCGTAATAAACAGGAAATTTGAGGGTAGCCGCTTAATTAATATTTTAAAAGCCATAATACCTTTACAATGAAACAAAATTTCATTGTATACGGTTCGTAAAATTTGCAATTGTCTTATGAACGTATCTACATTGTTGTAATTGACAGAAAATACCTGAAAACAAATGAAAAATAACTTTATACTTAATTACAGTTTCCTGTAAAATTGTCATATTCTCCTCGGGCTATATGCCCCGACAGACATTGAATTACACTCAAGTTAAACGGGATAAGTATATCAACAAGATATAACCTACCATTCTGGTTTGTAATTAGAAGGGTCATTGTATTTTGAAAAATATTTTTCAAAAACTTTGTAAGGCGTCATAATAGTATTAAATCTATTATCTTCTGCACATGTTGAGGGGTATCATCATTACCATGCTCAGCTGAATGAATTAAAGTATACTCAGCATGAGGAGCCCTCTAGTGTTTCTAACTAAACCAGTGTTCCACCATTTAGCCATAAATGATATTTTTGATGTTTAAAATGATGATTGAAAAACTGCAGTTGATGAATATCACTATCACTAAATCCACCCAAAGTGTAAAGTGATGTGCTTCTATAAACTCCAAACTAAAATAGACGTGTAATTTGTGGAGTCCATTTTATCAATGTCATTGATTGGATGAAAGCAATTCAAAGCAGCTTTTTAGAAATGTCTTTTTTCAAGGATAATGCAGTTAAGCTTTCAATTGGTACACTCTTAGTTGTTGGAGTTGGATAGTTGAATTAGATTAGAAAATAGGAGCAATAATTTTTGGTGTTTATGTTGGTGTCACTGTGTTCAGAATCTAGTATTGCCCACGATTACGAAAATGGCACCAAAAACACCGAAACGTAGGGTATGAACGCAAGACATATAGTCCAAGAAAACAGACCATAAAATTCGAGAATAGAGGATGAGTTCCTGGTTTCTGGAGTATTTTCTTTTTCAAATTTTGAGAAAAACATAAGAACTTGTGGTGGTATTCCAAAAAAAAACGAAGGACCAGAAATTGTGCTTTTTTATATATTTATTGCATAACTTCAAATTTAACACAAAACACTTACTTCACTAAATAAAGTGAAATCTTAAAATTAATAAACCCAATTTTAAATTACACCCTATAGGTACCGGAGCGTAGAGATCCGATCCCTATGACTACATCTTTGTAACTCTCTTCTTTCTTACAATTTAAAACTAAACACAGAGACAACAACATCGGCTAAACACTTGTTCTGAATTTCTGAACCTTTTTTCCCACACATGATATATTGCCCAAAACATCACAAGTGGTGTCTGGACAATTTCGACAGTAGGAGGTGGAGCGATCGTTAAGTACACACATATTACTGACTCAATACAGGGTGCGTCATATCATTTTTATCAATTTATATTATGAAATGCAATAACCAGAGAAAAAATCCAAAATAAAAGTAAAAGATCTTGATTAACAGAGATAGAACAGCTAAAAGCTAGGAGACGATAGTAACAACTTCAAAAAATAATAACTGATTTACTCCCAAAACGTTTTTGTATTTATATAGAAAAATATAAACTTCACTAATAGATACATAGTATTGATTTTTCAAATTTATACCGAAAACAGTTTCTTCTATTATTGCTGTAATAAAAATAATAGGCATAGATGTGCTAAAAACAACCCCACGTTTATTGGAGAATAAAAATCGGTGGTGAATTAAGTAAACAAGATTGTGAGTAGACAACGCTGGAATATATAGATCAGAATTTCTGGAAACGTGCCCAAAAGAGCAGTTTACGCCTAAATGAGCACATAATAGCAACTGAATTGGATCAGATAGATTCATTTGAATTGCGAAATTTGTCTATGTAATATTTATTTTTATAAAGAAAAGTTTACTTTTCCACGCGCATTTTGGTTTAGTAAATTTCACTTATTTGCACAGCTGAATTTTTAAATTTTTTTTGTAATTCTTGAAAAGTTCCTTCAAAAACAAATTAAGTTATCTCAACAACGGATAAAAATAAGGTCCCCAAAGCCAGTTACCGAGTCACCAATATGGTTTAATAAATATTTAGTTGATTTTCAAGCTCAGAAAAATCCGAATATTTGAATTTTAGAGATATAGTAGCCCAGTAACACGAAAACGCTCGGAGCTGATCTCTCAGGCGTTTTGAAACATTATGAGACACTCTGAGGCGGTTTGAAAATGTATTTTTGAGCGACACTCAACGCAAAGTGCGTGGAATTTGACTCGACGTTCACGATGTATCACGCATGTCGAGTCAAATGCCACGCACGTCCACGTCAAATGTCACTCCAAAATAAGTCTTCAAAACGCTCCAGAGTATCACAAAATGAAGAGTTGTTCGACATGAACTCTACCTCTTACATACAGGAGACTTAAGTATTAGAGCAATATAGCCAACAATATAACCACTGGAATTGTAGAAATACCTTGGCCGTGAAATTAAGCTAAGCTTTAATATAAGTTCTGCAATAATGCTGGTCCTATTGCCAGCTACACTTCAGCCTCTTGAGATTTTTATGTCTTCTCGGTTTATCTTGATACCATCCATTCTTTTCCTTCACCACCAGTCTGTACAAGATCTTCACTGGCTGCATGCCTCGCATTTTGACACTGTATGTTTGGCCGTTTCTGTCCCTTCACCACATTGTATGCAGGACTGTTCTCCGTTATATAGCTATATTTTGTACAGGTATTCTCTCATTGGACTGTGACCAGCGAAAAGACTCAACGGTTCTTTAATAAATTTTCTCCGGTAATGCATAAGAACGGCTCCACTGCATCTCTCTCTTTATTTTCGTTTGTCCCGTATGGATCCTCGGATGTAAGAGTTGGATTCTGGGAATTCTGTCTAGTTCATCGGCTTTTTCATTATCCTCAATGTCACATTGTCCTGGAACCCACGCTAAACGTATTTTGTTGTGTTCTGAGAGGACACATTTTTCTCGGCATTCCCATACCAGTCTTGTCACTTTTAGATTCATAAAAGCCTTCAGCGACGCCTGGCTGTGCATATATGCACTTTCCTCATAATATTTATTTCTCTCGCCTGAAATACGAATACTACACAATAATTTGCTCGTAAATTCGAATTAAAAAAATATGTGATGTCATTAAAACGGGAATGTCGAGCATTTAGTAACCACGCCCGTTTTCTCTAATACACTTTCGTGTGAAAATTAAATTTCGTAAGGTAATGTCACTGTTAATGAACTCTTTCTCCAAGCCGACATAAAAGATAATTATATAATAGTGCTGCATGAAATGAGTGGTAGCAGGAAGAATGAGTGGAGTATATGCAAGCGCAGAATAATGATACATAAATAACTAACTGAAATGTGGTTAATTAATGACAAACATTTTTGGAAAACCTTTTCTCAGTTGGTGTGAAGAAGGCTCTTCAAGGATCGGACCAACTGCATGGTAATGAGAGAGAGAGAGAGATTCATTCTAGTTTAATGTTGATTGGTTTTGGAATAGTTTTAAGGAACAATTGCATTATTCCCTATTTGCTTTTGGACATCGTGCAGAAGTTCCATTGTTGAGGAAATATGTCACTTAAATGATTTCTAACAACTAATGGGTTGAGCTTCATCCTGCATAAACTACATTTTCCTTTTTATATCTATTTTGATATGGAAAGTGGAATCATACAACACATACACCAAACAAGGGTTATTTCAGTATAAAATCTAAATAAAATATAAACAAATCACCTGACAAATATTTACAACCCAAACTTTAAAGGGAAATCTTTATAACTTTTCTATAATTTATTGAAATCCTATCACATAGTTTCAGAATTTTCAAAAGCTTTGCAAAAGTTTCTTGGCTCATCATAAATCTAAAAAGAAAGAACCTGAAAATTCAAAATTATTAGTTAGGTTATAAAATCTGACACTGGTAAAAATAGAAAAAGTACACTTATGACCATATTTAACAAGGTGTGAATCTAGATTTGTCAACTCGAACGGAAGAAAGGACATGGCAACTGAAATTAAAACAGATGTCAAATAATATTAAAATTTTTTAACTAAAAGATAAAAACAATAATAAATTATTTGGAGACATTAAAAATAAACTTTCATATCAGAAAAAGATCAAATTATAAAACAATCAAGACAAATAACAGAAATCAAAAATTATTAAATGAATTTGATTGGTTAGCAAATATAGAAAAACTTAAAAATAAAGAGACATATGTTTGTTGAATATAAAAAATTGATACGTTGCTGTTGATTAGAAACGGTTAGATACGAAAAAAGATACAGAATTGAAAGGTATAAGCTTTTTCATGTTAAAAAATTAGGCTATGTTATCAAAAAAGGTGAAACTATAAAGTGAATTTGTGTTACTAACCTTCCTTACAAGTGCCTGTTAAAAGCAAATGTTAAATAACCTCTGTAAATATCAAATTCCTCAAATAAACCATGAGTGAAAACTCCGAGAGGTAAGCAGAACTGAAAATCTTCCCAAGCCGACCTCGAAGCCATATCGAAGCCACTTCTACGAGGGACTCCAAGCCCCAGATAGGTCTAAACACAGAAAAGAAGTAATTATCCAATCTTCAAAAAGTAATACAAGATAAAAGGTATTCCATAAACTATAAATTAAATCATTAAACTTACGTGCGTGTGAATAAATCTAGAACTTGATATTTATTCCTCTTCGTTACGATTACAATATCGTCCATTTTGTATATAAAATCTGTCAGAAACAGATGTTCTATTTTGTCTTTGGTTTTTAGTAGTACATGTAAAAAGAGTTGCATAATGTCATATATTTATTAGATATACAAACTTCATTTAGTGTGAACGTTGAGCGAAAGATCATTCAGATAAGTGTTTAGAATTTTTCCTTATGTTCTTATTTATCAATTCTGTATAAATACGCCGCACAATAGAGAATAAATTAAAAAAAAATATTTTTCATAAATTTCAAATATAAAGAGTTTTCTTCCTATAAAGTTGGCAAAACTGCTTCACAATTAGATAGTTCCTATTATTCAAGGGCAAGGACACAGGACCGGCCTGAGGATATGTTAAATATAAATCAATAAAAAGAAACTAAGTGTGCATTAGGCCCATGAACCCAACCTGAGGTGAAGAGTCATCATAAAAGGTGAGTGATGTAAGATATCACTAAAATTTAAATTAAAATTCATATTAATTGGCGCCCAAATAAATATATTACAATAAATAAATTAGTATACATATTAACACCATAAATTAAAAAGTCATATCAATTTATATCTAGTGAGAGATCATCCAAAATATCACGAAAAGTAATTTGTAAAGAAAATAAATAAGAATCCCCATTCAAATATAGAGGCCTATAATGCGCATGGTGAGCGCAACATCGCAGAGGATCAGTGCGTGCGTACCTTAAAGATTGTGAGGCTCAATGATTGAATTGAATCATTTCGTAAGCGATGGATATTGACTTACATCTTAAATATCTAAAAACTAATTGATAAAGTATTTTTTTCCATCCCCCGCGAAGGGGATACATATTTTGCCATATTTCCCTTATTGCCCGTATTCCAACGAATGTCTTGAAAAAATTTCATTCGAATTTAATCTGTTAACTGAGAAACTCATTTAGCGTATGCATATCATTCGAAAGTAAAAATTCATTTTATTCGGTAGCTATCGAATCCAAAAAAAAATCCGAGAACAAGCAATTTGCGTTCCAGAATGTATACACCGTCATCCTTTTGTGATACCGAAGCTAACAACATCTACTGATATGGGTTAGATCGATAAAGGGACGGCGGGAGGACGAAAGGAGAGGTATAATCCGACGATGGCACACAGCATCCTAGATCCCGGTTACACCTGCCCTGAGATATTGGGGTTATATGACTTTCTGATCTGGAACTTTTCGTTCCTTCGTTCTTTCATAATAAAATGTATTTTTCGGGAAACATTCATACCGATTGTCCCTCGACGTTTTCACAGTACAATATGTAGAAAACTGTTTAAAACGTTTTAAAGTAAGAAATTTTTATTTATTATTACTGTATACCTCCTTATAGCGTCAATTTTAATATTTTTATTATGAAGTTAGAACTATAGTTACAAAGTATTCACAACAATGATGATTTTTATGTGATTTGTGGAGATTTTAATATAAATTTTATGGAAAACACCAATCAGAAACATATTTTCTCCACGATCATCACAGAATTTGCCAATTCTGAAATCAAATTTGATTACAGAATGCTGGAATTCTCTCTCTTGAGATTGAAGAAATATTCTGCAACATCTCTGCTTCCATGCAATTTAAATGTATTTACATTCTCTCACTAGTGATAGAATTATATTCTCACGCTGGTTAGCAATAATAGCATTAGCCTTGACGCAGTTGATTGTCATCGTAGTGGCAAAACTTGGGTAAGTGTCAAAATTATTGTTGTCACTAACCGTAACCTAACCTAACCTAACCACGCAATTGTTGAAAATTCCTCCAATAATACACCCGTTTTTCATTTCGAGAACTGTACAAATATAGCAATTAATTCAAAGTAGAATGTTTCTTGAATTATTGAGTGTTTACCTAATATAATTGTGATTGAGTTCAGTAATATAAATTATCTTTTGTTCATTTCCATTTAAAATATATAAGTATATTTTAAAATCTTCGATCGTGGAGAAAGTATAGTCTGCTACTCGGTTAGAATGAAAATTCGTGATGCTCGTAGTTCCTCACGCTCGCCTTCGGCTCGCGCTCGGTACTTTCCACTCGCATCGAATTTTCATTCTAAGCTTGTTACAGAATATACTATTATTGATTGAATTTACTGTTTGGACCCTTACTTTGCGGAATCTACTTATATTAATGATATAAATGAAACTAACTGTTTCTAATTAATTCCACTATTTAATAACAAAATTATGAAAATTATCCTTTCATAATTTTCATAATTTTTTCATATCTATTGAAAGTTATGTAATATATGTGTCGTCGATGGATATTTGGTTAGATTATAGGTGTGGAAGGGCCTCTGAATAGATGGTGTTGCAGGTCACATGGAGGATCATTTCAAGAGAATGAAACAACTACTTCTGGCACTGGGATATGTTTGTTTATTTACTAAATACATTAAACTACTTACTAAACTAATGCTATGCATAAGTACCTAGCCTTATAGCATACTTATTCCTCCAAACATTTTTTACCAGAAAATTCTCCCTCTATTTATATCACAACCCAATATCTTTTTTTTCCCTTCCAAGAGTGTCTGTTTTAAAAATTGAAATTTTTCATTGGCTTGTTCAGGGAGAACACTCATTATCTTTTTCAAAGTACTCAAAAACATCTCCACAATGCTTTTTTAACGAACCCCAGCATAAAATTGAAAGAGTTATGACGAAAACAAAGTCAGTTTTTCCTGGAAAAAATTCACAATAATAAAACTCCAACTCCAACTATTTGTTGCAAGAAGATTTCGAAATCTGTCCTTGGGTTATTACTACTCAAAACCTTGACAATTTTTCTAAATTTTCCAAAAACATTTTCCGAGATAATATTTTTTAAGTTGATTGATTGATTAGTTCGGCATCTCCAGTCAGAGGCTTCAAGTCCTCAGCACCTTTTGTGTTCTTGGTTGTACCGTTTTTGAGAAGAGGCCAGTAGCCCCTAACAGTCTTTTGACTAGGTACTTCTTGGAGAAATCCTCCCTTTCAAGCTGAAAATACATAATTTTTTCATAACTTCCTAAGGTATTATCATCATAAAAAATCGTATCGCCAAAACCTGGTAGAAGAATAAGAAAGGTTCAAAAGGAACATGGCATAGGTGGAGGGATCAAGTACAAAAAATCCAGTTATTTTTCGTAGGATTAGTATTGTACAATATATTTCAGTTCATGAGTTTGTCGTTTGTATTTTTCATCCATGCAAAATGTACTTTTTGGCTTTACGTCTCGTAATGAAGTAAGCTGTAATAATCCAATTTGGACAAGTTTTCAGACTCGTTCATTGGTTTTTATTGCTCAATACAAGTGTTATTTTTCCTTCTCTGGATAAACTTTTCGAATCAAATTCGTGAGTTTTCCTATGATGATTTTTATTATTTCTTATAATGCAGTTGTAAACAAAGTGTGTTAAAGTAAAGTCTTGTAATTTCCTCAATAAAATCCCTCTCCAAATCGTCTTACACTGTCCAGAGCACAAAAATTCATCCATAAACTAAATATTAACACCTTCCTAGCTTCCCTGGGACTCAATCTCTGTTTGAAACAGACGTATATCGACCAAAATTCTCTTTCTAGACCATGGATTGTTTCGGAACCATTAATGTACCAGATTATGTCTCCAGGATTCACTAGATGCATCATCAGCTCCCTAGGTGAGATGATGATATTCACTTGATCAGTGAAGTTTACGTAGATTTATTTTATTTCAATTAGACGATTTAAAAAAAAAACATTTTAGGGGTGAAAATTTGAACGTACTAGTGGAAACATGTAATCACACTTTCATCCACTCAAAACTTTGCAGAATTTCCGAAAACACAAAATGGGAATGTAGTTCCAGCAACAAAGATCGAACTCTTTGACGAATACAGTTTATAGTCAACTTCCACATCATGTACTTGTTCCCAGCACTGTATTCCAGAAACATTGTTGCTTTTTGAAAAAAAATAACCTTGATACAAAGATTGTTTGTCAAAACACACAATAAATATTTACTTTTCGGTCATCATATCCAAGAGTTCCAGATGATTCATGTAGACATAAATACACATCCTACTAAACAGCAAATGTCGTGTATCAAATATCAACCGTTGAACTAGATATAATGCAAACAATCACTAACCCCTCATTGAGAATTCAATAAACATTGTTATTCTTCTTTTCAAAGTAATTTTTAAAAAAGGAGGAATACAAACCCATTATAGTGTCGATTTCTTTTAATAATCGGGTCAAGTATAATAGTAGAAGTTAATTATTAATTTTATAAAGTTAATGTTAGCTTCTCTAAATAATTCAATACAAATTTGATCAGGAGGTGCCTTAAAAGCACTTAGAGACCATTGCAAAGTCATGGTTAAAAAAGAATCGGGCTGGAAAGGTCGAAGTGAAATAGGCCGATTAACCACCTCATCAAATCTAATCTTGTGAGGAGGATAAAAAGATACTCAGTTAGGAATTAGGAACAAACTGCCAGCATCTGGAGAAAAGCAGGGAAAAATTGGAGAAGTACAAAGAGCAAGATACTAATCATTAGGACGTGTAAGACTCACGTACGCCAGGGAAAATGTTAAGAAGTGTCACCATCAGGAATAGAATTAAAAGTCAAGATTTTAGAGAATAATTAGGAGTACAGGAAGTGGTGTGATTGTATAGAGCACGAAAACGTTTTGGAGAGATTTGAGGTGAATTGGACTCAGAAACCAATTAGGTACCCGGAGACCTGTAGGCACACGACTAAAAGATGGTACTAATATTGGAGTTTAGCAGAGAAGAGGACAGGAGAACATAGTGCAGAAATTTACACACTTGTAGATTTGATATTTCAATAAATACGTCAGCAATTGTTAAATAAATGCACAGTTTTACTGATAGGAATATCCAATAAGTACCAACAAATGTCAAATATAAGCCTAATAATTTTCAAATGCTAGTAAAATGAAGTATGGGAGATAAAATTGAAATGAATTAATACAGTTTCCTGTAAAATTGTCGTATTTAGTAAAGCGTTTTACCGATAGATATCGAAGAATAAAAATATATTATTCCAACGCTTACAACAATGTTTTGAAAGATAATTTTTCAAAATTGTTCCCATTGTTGGAGAAAATTATAGAACTTGCAGCAGAAATCTTTAATAACAATGATAAGCCTGTACATTTCACAATTGTTTTCTACATT
Organism: Lochmaea crataegi; assembly: GCA_947563755.1. NCBI lineage: Eukaryota > Metazoa > Arthropoda > Insecta > Coleoptera > Chrysomelidae > Lochmaea > Lochmaea crataegi. The sequence goes on from OX387434.1 coordinate 9,634,787, forward strand.
TATATAAATTTTTTTGATACACTCTGTAAATTAAAGAGCAAAACGTAGCTTAGAGCGATGTTTTTCCCGATTAAACTCATTTGGATCGATAAAACGTTTTTATGGCCCATATTTGTATTGTTCTTTTTTACAAATCAATAATAATTGAATCAAAACATAATTATGAATATTCCATGAGCTTTGCATAAAGTACTTCGATTCAATTATTGGATTTGTTAATTATTTAAAATCACGGGGTCCCATCAGAAGCTAATTAAATGTGAAACTTGTTTTAACTATCCATACATTAATTTATTCAAGTAAATATTTCACAATTTTCAATTTAAATTGAGACAGATTGACACTAACATACAAAAAAAACCGGATAGATTTTTTAAATTGGTAAAATATTTTCCGTGGTTTTACGAGTACGAGTAAAAGTTTGTGGTTGTTTTATTGAAACACTTAGTAAATGTTAAATTCTGGTCAGTACCAAACGACCTCATTGAAGTTCATTTTATAATTAGCTTCTTTCCTAATAATATGACATGTAATATCATCAATATCAAAACTAAATATATTTATGCTTACGAATACTTTTATATGTTTGTTGATAATCATATCTATCCAGTATTAAACAAAAATTTCGTTAGTAATAGCTGACTGTAGTATTTCATTAATAACCTAAATTTCCTTCAATTATATGGAGATACACAACTTTTATCGTCTCTGGTTATGAAAAAATTTGAAAGATCATTTCGATTTTGCTTTAAATTTTATTAAGTTTGAACAGTTTCAAGTGTCAAATGTGAATTTCATTGGGATCTTCCATTTAGGAATCCAAAAGACTTGAGTCTGTCCAATCAATATCGATTTGGAGCTGGATATGAGTGTATTTGTGACACTTTTTTTAGTTTATCTTTGGGCGGGGTATTATGGAAACTTAAATTTCACTCCTCTCTTGAAATATATAGACCAGTTTTGGCAAATTAGTGCCCTATAAATTGCTAGAATCCGTTCAAAGTTTGGGCAATTGTCCAATCCAAGGAAAAATGCCTTTTTGATCATATTTCAAACTCGGTTTAACTTCCAAAAGTGGCTAGAGTCCAATAACATCCAATTTACACACAAGATTGTGATGCAAAATAAGTTTGGGAACAATACATATAATCACCACGCTGAACTAGATTTAGTACTAGCAAATGTACTTGAAAAATAAACTTGAGTTAAATATAAATATCCAGAGAGACTTTTTTTTTACTATACTTATCTTCAATATGAAAAATCATTGCAAAAAAAGATAAAAGATGGAAACCTTTAACAGAAGTATTAACAAGGTAATTATCGGAATATGCTATATAATATTGGTAACTATTATCTAGGATTTTTGACGTGCTGCTCAATGTAATTCATGACATAAAAAGAAACATTATTACTTATTGTTAATGTGCGTAGTCACCAAAAAAGTGAGCACGAGCGAACAAGAACGAGCGAGCATTCTGCATCCATAATCTTCTGGTGTGTAAGGGCTAGCGAGCGAGCGAGCGAACGTTTGCTTGTTCGCGTTCAAAAAAGATCGAGAGGAAAGCGGTACATCAAAGAAAATACTTGTTCGTGCTCGTTCAGTGTGGACGGGATTTTCACTTCGATCGCTTGCGCTTTGCGAGAAATCTTAAGGTTACAGCAAGTCTTTCTGCCGCAGGAATAGCTCTCCTGTAGTTCGTATAATTTTTCATTATTTTTGGTTCCACCAGTTCCAGCAAAGTTTTAAAATCTTCAGGGGACATTCGGCAAAAATTCTGGAACATTCCGTAATCCTGTTCTACTGCTAAATCTCGCAATGGACTACTGCCACTATGAATATGTTGGTTTTTAAAAACAGTTGCTTGCCAAAATCGTTTCTTCCTTTTTTTTTCAAGAAAGTCAATACAAGGAAAGCAGTACTAGCCAACAATAATTTTTCATGGTCAGCCATATTTACCGCGCTCGTACTGCTCGCAAAAGTAGATGGATCAACTCCGAACTTGAACATATTCACTCTGGTGTGGACGAGCTATCAATAGGTCGAGCAAACATACACGAATGTTCGCTCGTGCTCGCTTTTTTGGTGAATACGCACCTTTATCTGTACATTAACGATGGGATGGAGGGCGCTCTCCTTGACAGTTCCGTCTCATCTGCATCATCTCAGATTGTGCATGCTCCACTGTCCGCTTTGCCTATTTCACAGAGTGGTATCTGAGTGAGCAGTGTTCAGAGCTGTGGTTGCTCCAAGCTCAGATTTCCGAAGCTCCGAGATCAATTTAGGGTAGTGAGCAGAGGGTTCGCGAGACCATCAGCAATCCCAATCTCAAACTTGGTTTTTTGCCCAGTGTGGCTGAGATCTGTATAGTAAGAGCAGTACTTTCTAGTACTGAAAAAAAGATAGAGTAGCTCGAAAATCTAGGAAAAAATGTCTCAAAAGAGAGTCTGACGTAGGTGCTCTGAATAATATTTTGTAGCCATTATTGACTACTGAGGTGTAATTCTCGAATTATTCGAAAATATACGAAAGCGCATTTATTCAAAGATAGACTCTATTGACAGTATTCTTGAAACCCTTCGTTTTGTAATATTCGAATTTAATTCTACTACGAAATGAAGTAGAAGATTCTCCAGACTACGCCGCGAATTCTAGTTGCTTTTGTCGTATTGGGTTGGCATTGCAAAAATTACTAACTGCTGTATTTATCCTTTTCTAGATTTGCCAAAAAGGCCGAGCTGTCAAGTTCATTCTCCATAATCACGATTTAATACTTTCAATACAAATCTTGCGTCAAATTTTGTTCGAAACGGCGTTTACGCATGTTAATACGACTCGTTGCATTTCGTTCGCAAATATGCGTATGCGTAAAACATTCGCTCACTCGATTTTATCGATTCTTGTGAGCTGAGTTGGCAGGTCTAAAAGTACCCACCATTTCATCATCGAGATGATCCCATTGAAAAGACATATTTTCAAGGCCAATAGTAATTTTAGCAATGCCAACATCAAGGCGCAAATGCAACTAGAATTTACGACGTTGCCGAACAAACATTCGACTTCATTTCGAAGTAGAATTGAACTCTAATGATAACGAAGGGTTCAAAGAATAACGACAATGGTTTCTATTCGAAAATTTTGGTTGATTGGATTAGGTTAGAAATACACGGTTGCCACCTGTCGAGAAGTTTTCTTTAAACCCATTAATAAGTTATTAGATATTTAATTAAAATTATCACTGTTTATTCATTACGATAAGTATGAAGCCAAGCTTTAAGGCAACATGTACGAGTATTCTATGAAACTGTGTGTTTAATTAGTAAAGGCTTGCTCGACAGTAGAATAAACCAGTCGTTTCGTAGGAATAATATTTGAGGAAATACATCATATTTCGATCTAACCAAGCCTTGCAATGTAAAATATTCATCAGTCCTTACAGGATATTGGGGGAGAAAGGAAATATCGATTACGAATTATATATGCGTGGGTAATTTGTAGAATTATGTGGGTGAAAATTATGAGGCGTTGATAAGATCGGTATTGAATTGAGAAGACGTATTTAAATTGGATTATGTAATATAATAAAAAAAGTTGATTGATATTAAAGGGTTAATATTAGTGAAATATGATTGAATGAATTGTGGAAAATGTTCAAGTATAAAGTGGAAAAATCCTTAAATCTTATTCTATCAAAAATTTATAAATTCAATGGAGTATTTTTTAAAGTGTGCTCTACAAGCCTTGTAGACCCAGGACATTTAGATTCCTTGTTTCCCAGCTTTCTCTCTCCAATTTCGTATTTTCAGTTTTTTTATAACAGAAACATTCTTTTTCTCGGCTATCCTCTTCTTCTTTCCCCAATTAGAATCCTATTGTGCTCCATTTTCGTCATTCTTTCTTAGCCTAATCTTCCTACGTGTCCCAACCACCTCAACCTCTGTCTTTTTATTTGATCTCCTTCTCAACTATTCATGTGCCGGATTCTTGACTGAGGGAGTAGAGCTACCGGAGAGAACAGATATGTTGTCTTCCTCACAGCAATGGCGAAGTTAACAAGAAAGATAAAGATAAAATATATGATCTCTTGGGAAGGTCTACTCCCTCAGTCAAGATTTTGGTCTCAGGTGTTTTTATGCCGTCGAAGATTGTTTTAAGCATGCAGCTCAATCTTTCTACGTGTCTCTACCACCTCAACCACTGTGTTTTTATTTTTGACGTTATTTTTGGTTCTCCGTGCAACGTGTTTACTTCTTCATTTGATCTCCTCTTCAGCGGCCGGATTCTTGTCTGAGGGAGTGGAGCTTCCCAAGAGAACAGATATTTTGTCTTCGTCACAGCAATGACGCAGTAAACAAGAAAGATGAAGACAAAATATATGATCTCTCGGGAAGGTCTACTCCCTCAGTCAAGAATTCGGCCTCAGATGTTTTTATGTCGCCGAAGATTGTTCCAAGCATTTTACGTTCCCATCGCTCCATCATCTCTTCCTGTTTGTTTTTTGTTAGGGTCCATGCTTCACTTTCGTACGTCACAGTGGGTTTTATAATGGTATTATTATCTTCATCTTTCTTAGATAGTATTTTAATTCCATCAGTGACTGAAGCATGACTGTTGCCTTTCGTAATTATTGACTTTATTTCTTCTTCTTCATAGGCATTGTTAGTTATTAATACTCCTACATGAACAAATTCGTTTACTCTTGTAACGACCCCTAGAGAATCGGTATTCGTTGACTCGGTAGAAGAGAAGATAAGGGAGTGAAAGCCTGCGGGAAACTTTTTTTCCAGCAACGGTAAGATGAAATCGACATTATCCGTCGGAGGAAGATAATAAACGGTAAAAAGATAATTTCCGACGGAATGTCTTGCAAATCACCGTGGAAAATCGGCTGGACGTCGATAATAAACTCTTTGCTTGATCTCAGGGTATGGATCTTGTCCTAAATTAGGATGTGTTGGACACTCATCATTGGAAAAAGGGCCGGTAAAGTAATAAAAGATAGTCTGGACGCCAACTTGTTTTTTATTCTTTTAAACAAGTAAAAAGAGGTGTTTACATATTTCAGGTGATAGGGGAATTCACTGATGATCACCCATAAAGCCTTTCAACGTACTCATAACTCACATTATCAAACTGCACTTTTTTATTAACATGTCTGAACTGCTTGGAGCCTATCCACTCTCGGAGGCTACCAATTAAGTACTCTCCTAAAATAGCACGAAAAAGCGTGAGGGATATGTTGCCGGTAGAATGACTGATTGTCATTCGTTGATTTTGAAAATAGAGGCGGGGCGAAATGTTTTAACGATAAATTTTGTTCTAGAAAATTGAAGTAGTGTCGTGTGCAAAACTGTTTGTTTTGAACACCTGCGAGAAGGGTAGAATTGTTTTGAATTTCTTTTTTTTTTTGGACGCAAAGCGTAGAAAAGGGGTTTACAAAATATTACGTTTATCGACAAGGGCGTCGATGGAGGGTTTAAAAAGAAATTATTTGGTACTCAATAGTGAAAAATATTTCGAAAAATAACGATCTTTGAAAAGTATACTCGTTTTCGCTTGTCGTTTTTACTACCAGATTTTCTTCGATACCCCCAGTGTCTCCTAGGATCATATATTTTGTTTTTTCTTGATTGATTTTCAGTCCTAGAATTTCTGCTTGTTCTGCGAGATTTTTTGTAATTTTCTTGAGGTCTTTCTTTGATTTTGCCAGAACCGTCAAATCATCTCCATATGCAATACACTCATGTTCGTTATAGATTGTACCAATTGTTTCTGCTAAGTTAATGGTGGATCACCTTGCCTTACACCGTTTCCGATCCTGAAGAGAGTTGACTGGTGAGGTTATTTTTTGTTTTCTGTATTCAGAAGAGTCGTTTTTGTTAACAATAGTTGAAGAATAATAATTTTTGTTAAAAAAAACGTGAAACGAGATTTCACACCTGGCCCTAAGTAAATGAAAAAGTGATAAAATTAATTTCATAACCAAACATATACATTCAGATCTACATGATAACTGTGTATTATACAGAAAACGCGATATTACGCAATAACAGCCATGTAATTACGTAATTATTATTTTTCTTTTAAAAAGGGATCAACCTACAAGGGAATTGAGTCTGCACGTGACAGCAGCATGACATGTTTATCACAACGTTTATATAATAGCCGATGATTGTAAATAACAACTGCTTTATTAAAATCAAAAAACTAGTTACGCTCGCCGGAAGGAAATTATAAAGACGAAGGAATAAATTTGAATTTCGTTATTTAATTAATTTTTTTAGTGATTAAAATTAAAATGAGTGTACATATTTTGTGGACGTGTGATGAAACAATTGATTAATAAACGTAGTTCAATTCCAAGGGAATGGGAAGATAACTTAATAATACCCATCTTTAAAAAGGGAGATCAGACACAATGTGGGAATTACAGAGCAATCTGTTTGGCTCAAACTAGCTACAAAGTATACACAAAAATATTAGAAAAAGATTAAGAGAATATGTAGAACCAAAATTAGGAGAAGAACAGGGAGCTTTTAGACCTGGAAGACAAACAAATGATAATATTTATATACTGAGGAATATAATCGAAAGAAAAATAGAAGAGGGAGAAGAAATGTTCCTTACATTTATAGATCTAAAAGCAGCCTTTGATACAGTAGATAGAAGGGAAGTATGGAGAACCCTGGAGGAATTGGAAGTTCCATCCACCTTGATAGATAGAATTAAAAGTGTATACGAGACAGTTAGAGCCAAGGTACAAATTGCAGGGCAAAGGTCAGAAGAATTTGAAATATATAAGGGAATAAAACAAGGAGACAGTTTAATGTAGACAGTACAATCACAATCTCTTAATTTTAAATTAATTTAAATACAATATTTGTCATGCAGTCATTTTGTGCTTCCCTGTACTAACTTTTTCACTTTAAATAGAGATGATTTGAAATCATTATATGGATTTCAAAGATTCTAAGGCAATCACTTATTTTCACGTTACAATTGTGTTTATATTTATTTATTTAATTTAATAAAAATATGAATACAAAATATGACAATCCGCCATCTTAATTAACTAAAACACCGATCACAAACGCGTGACGTCAATATTTTGTATATCGTTCGAACTTTTATCGTATTTTCTGGTTTTTCATCGTTTAAATGATATTTACTCGTTATAGAATTCATGACTATCACAAAAAATAATTCAAATTGGTAATCAAAGAAAATTTTAATTTGCAAACTGTGAAATATTTTTGAAGTATTAGTGTTGGTGCGAAATTTGAATTGTATTTTAAAAACGTGAATTTCTCCTTTAAAAGCTTATGCGTCCAAACATCGAGGAGCAGTTTTTCAAAATCAGTCATCATGTTGGAAGTTTTAATAATAAGATATTAATTATTGTAATTTTTGGGATTATGACATAATATAATTAAAGTCCGTTTGAGCTGACCCAAAACATTTAATCCTCGGTAACTTATGAAATCCTAGATCTATTGTTTCTGTACGTATTTCGACTCAGCATGATGGATGTCTGCAACAGAGATTGTATGAACTATTATTTTCAGTCTATTAACTGCAACAATCCAAATTGTATATGTTCCAACCATGTAGATACTTTATCTTTCGCGCAATCTTTCTGTTCACAATACGTTATATTACTGAAATAATTTATCATTCCGAAACCTATTATTTGGAAATAGACTCGACGGCAAATAGACTGGCTAAATTTTATGAAAGCAACTAGAAGGTCTGGGGAAATGATAATATTGAAATATCTGCAGAGGCTTCATTAATTTGGGTTCGTTCACTTTTTGTGCCCTTTTTCTTCAGAAAATAACGAAGGTATAATTAATTAGTGGAGCATATCGCTTAGTTTTTGCGACTTGTGTCAATTAGAACTTTATATGTTGATTATCTGGTATGTGTAAGGGGTTTATAAAGAAACAGTTCATGGGAAAAAGTTTAAAAATTTGCTAGTGGAAGTGTCAATGATAATAGGTATGATTGGAGGATGCCAAAAAGAGGAGCTAAAAAACATCATTTTTAAGTTGCTTACTTTAAATAAGCACCCTTATTTTATTACATTTTCCGCTGTATTTTTTCAAGCCAATTTGTCGGTATTCCCTGCACCTAAATCCAACAACTTTCGAGATATTTCATTATCTTAGTTAAAACATAACAACACTTAATTATTTCAACATTACTAAAGGGGGCCGTGATTTCCATTATTTAAGGTGATATTTTATTATTTTTTCATAAGTTATCAATTCTGAGAAGTAATGAATGGCATGAAAGGATTATTAATTGTGGATATTATTAAAAATGTTCGAATGTGTGCGCCGTAGTGAAAGGACGTGCTAATTAGTACTTCTTATTATCAAGAAAAGTTTTTAAAATCTGTCAAAAAAGCGAAAATTATCAAAAGTTACCGCAAAATTAGTGGAGTTCACCTAAGAATTGCCGACGAGTCGGGCAACCACGATGATTTAGGGGAGCCCACGGAATACATCCTAAATCTCCGCAAAAAATCTAAAATATCATAGAAATCTCACCAGACCACTTTCAAACTGAGAAACTTCAGAAGCTATACACACTAAAGGATAAAAAAAGTGTATGTCTAACAAATCAACCATCTAATAAATCAGGTAGGAGCAGATCCTCTATTATTAAAAAAGCCAAAGTTAAGCCTTCTCTCATGGCTAGATTAACAAGGGAAGAACGGCCTGAAACTGCCAAAAGGCATCGCTTCGTAGTATCTAACATGACACCAATATCAGAGGAGTCAACGACAGAAACCTCCCCTAAGAAGTGTGTCGAAAGCTTTTGATACACTTCTTCAGGCTACAAATCCGAACACTACAAACAGCTAACCGAAAGAGAAAGAAACTTGAAGAGTAAAAGGAATGAAGACAACCCATACAAGTACCAAACTGCCTTCCTGGACGAGGATAAAAGATCCGAAAATGAGGATAGGCCAGAGGTAATTGCCATATAGAGGACCAGCACCAGTATCGTGAAAAAAGGTGTAAATATAGCTAACATCGAAAATTCAGAGACGTCCTTATCGGATGTTGGCGATACAAGACATCTTTTCAAAAAGACTGAGAAAGCTGAAAACAACTACACAGGAATCAATAAAAGGTGTATAGAAAGTCCAAAATCTCCTACCTTTCAAAAACCAACAAGTATTCCCACGGACGAAGTCATCAAAAGTCAATTTGTCAAAAGAGTATCGGAAGACATTATCCAGAATAATATAGACAAGTGCATCGAACAAATCCAAAAGTGTATCGAAAAGTCGAAAGCATACGAGATACATCATATTAAACCTAATACCGACGCGGTAAATAGTAATAAATCCCAATCAGAGGAATTTATCGAGAAAATTGTAAACAACTGCATAGAAAACACTTGCGAAATAATTCCAAAAACCAAAAGTCAAGCCTCAACGGGGAAGGCAAGCGAAATGGAAGAAGGCGAGCTAAAAGACGTTTCTTCGCCAGAGGGACCAATAAATATACAGTCGATTCAGCACATAACGCACGCTGTAGTCCATAACTCCTCAAAAACATCAAACTGGAGCGAAGAGGTTGAGAAAGAGGATCAAACTAAACTCAAATTTAGATCATTATATCTTGTAAATAAAACTGTGGGAGAGGAGGAAGACAACTTCGTCTCCCAATACAATAGACTAAGGGGAAGTGGTAAGAAAATAACAGGTAGATGACTGAACTTTCAAAACTCCGAAACAACTAACCTAGATGCCATCGAAATAGACCCTTCCCAACCTAATGAGGGAAAAATGGAAACCGAGGAATATATATTCCCCAGAAAAACTGTCTTATTGTTATTGTTTTCTCGCTAAGACACTCGCTCCGACATCAACAACCAACCAATATGAATCCCTATCAGAAGAAGAATCGATCAATTTTCAGGAATTAGCGACACCGAACAAGAGAAAAGGAAAAGAAAAAGAACGAAAACCAAAAGAAGTAAAATAATACCAAACAATCAAAGAACAAGGCAAAAACAACTCCAAACCAGTACCTAAATCTAACAAGAAACCAACTACTGCTCTTCCTAACAAGGAGAAAATCAACAAGAAAATTGTCATCGATGGGAGAATGCCGGAACATAAAAGCATTGTTAATTTATTATAGAAGGATTTCAAAGACCAATTTGACAATTAAATACAATAATAATTCAGTAGTTGTAACACACAAGAAGAGGAAGACCATAAAATTCTAAAAGCACAACTAACGAAAGAAAAACTATCACTCCATACTTACACCAGAAGGGAGGAAAAACAAATGCCTTCGTACAGCGTGGACTGGCAGGAGAGATGGAACCAGAGGACATTAAAGCCAACTCTCAGATCGAACTCAAAAACAGGAGGAATACAAAAGGACGTCCCTCATTTCTGGCAGTAAAAACTCCCACCATCATATTAGACTACCTAAACAGAAACGTGAGGATAGTGGAAAACACAAGAGTTGTATGGGAACTGCGTAGGTAACAGAAACCGATAATACTAATTTTAAAATTTTGAATAGACTAAACTCAAAAATTGAGCACTTAGCAATTCTGGTAGATAACAAAATTGCAATTATAGGTGCATACAACACTCCTACCACAAAAATTACCGCTGTAGACTTTGAAAACCTAATCGGAAATTACAATAAGGGCATTATAATCGGTGATCTGAATTGTAAACACCCCGACTGGGACAGCAACATAAACAAACCTCACCCAAATGGAACTGTACTTCGAAACTGAAAATACAGATTGCAATGTCTTCTGTACCTCGGATCCCACCCACTACCCTTTCTCAATGGAATCTCCCAGTACACTGGACATTGTTATTGGTACGCTATTAAAAGTCTAAGGACTTTGAAGGAATTAACATCTGACCATGACCATATACAACTGACAGTAACATTACAACACAAGACGAGGACATAAAACAAAACCTACTTTGACTAAAAAACAACAAACTGGGCAATGTATAGGAAACCACTAAATAACAACACGAAACAAATCGACAACATTCAGAATAATGTGTTGTAATTCTGGAAATATGGTCGGGTGTTAGAGAATTAAAAGAAACTAAGACTCTCTGTATCATATCTTCCTTTGTCGTAACAGGTATGGAAAATACCTGATTTTTAATGTAACCCCAAATACCAAAATATAAAGGAGCCAAGTCAGGAGAGCGAGCTAGCAAACGAAACGGTCCCTGATTGCCAATTCATCTATCAAAAGATGCTGAGCAGCAGCCCCAAAGTTATTAGGAGTTGCCTGATACCAAGCTGAAGCCGCCTCTCCATTTCTTAAAGTATGTAACGCCGGTCGTATGGCTTCTTCTAAAATGTGGCAATATCTTTCGCCATTTAAATTTGAATCATACAATTTTAATGCTAACATTTTATCGTCTTTTATTGCACAAAAAACATTAAATCTCCAACTACCTTGGAAATAACGTTCTCTACTAATATGTGGATTTTCATTAGACCAGTGGAATTATGTCGATTGAATAATCTATTTTTGCTTCATCACACCATCTAACATTTTCATCCTATTGGGTCTTCATTCACAGAATTCTACCCTTCGAGGAAGATCACCTAATTGCAAGTGTTGCACCAAATGATATGAAAATGGTTTCCATTTGTGTTTTTTTTTAACTTCGATGAATTGTTCTCGTCGAGGCCGTAAAATAACCCAAAACATTAATTTCCTTTATGTCACTGTCCACTAGTGGTTTATTTTTATAAATTTTTGTCTAAAATTGACCAACCTGACGGTAGTTTTTAAGCAATCTTCTTAGAATATTACCAGTTGCATTTGGTCGATTTGGATATCTTTCCGCAAAAACCGGCAGGTCTGTTAAACAATACTATTATTACACTCGCCGTAAATAATAATAATATTTAAAAAAGCATCATCAGTAAATCCTACATTTTCCATTATTTACTATGAAATACAAACTGGTAAAGAAAACTGTCAAAACAACATAAACAATTAACGTTCTAACTATCAAATCTTTGACAGCCATGGCCTACCCTTTCTGAGGGTGCGTGTAAGAGGGATATAATCGACTTGTCTCAAAAGTGTTTTTGTTACATTTTCAAATAGCTCATACAAAAAGGGTGAAAGTAGCCAAAAATCAAGGCTCTATAACACCGTGAACGGACAATATTAACAAAAAACCTAACGATATAGATAGTCATTTCTTCAATATTTCAACATTTCAGAATTCTTTCGAATATGATACAAAAGATTAAGTGTAAGAAACTGACTGAAAGTAATTCTTTTATATGAGTATATGTTCACTCCAGTCGTTCAAGTCGACTTTATTGTTTTAGCAAATGCTGGTTAGAAATTCTTTGGTTACTTCTGCCAAGTAATAGAAGCACATGCGCACTTACTCCTGCCTTAACTGAGCTATCGACTTTAAAGAAAACTGCTGTACAAGACACTTCTAACACTAAAGAAAACCGTGCTCCAATTATTCACAATGACTTTGAAATGCCGGGCACCAACCATGAATCTGATCTAGAAAATTTTGGATTCAATCAAACAGATATTATAAATTTTCTTTTTTCACATTGAGCTGGAAGATACATACGAACCTGAAAATCCTATTACAGCTACAGTTGATGGGGGAGTTCAAGAAGATGAACCTGAAAATCTCATTACAGCTACAGTTGATGGGGGAGTTCAAGAAGATGAACCTGAAAATCTTATTACAGCTACCGTCGGCGGGAGAGTTCAAGGAGAAATAATTAAGTAAGTTCTGGAAGTATGAGTAATGAATCTGGAATAGATGCCAGGAATACACAACGGTCAAAGGAAAAATTAAGAAAAGTAGAAAACCACTTTGAATCTGCAAACAGAAATGTGAAGATAAAGTAACGGAGAAACAAAGGCTGAACATTTCTTCTAAATACTGGGCTCTTGGGAGTTATGCCAAAGGAATGGAATATGTCGCAAAGTGTAATACAGCGAATAAAAAAAAATATCAAGAGTAAAAGAAGAGGGAAAGAAACACAAGGATAGGCAATTTACATTTGAATATTATAGTCTGACATGCGGACTTAATAGGGTCTTCGTTTGCAAATCATGCTTTCTAAAAACTTTGGATGAGAGTGCCAGGTTTTTAACATCTGTTGTTAAGAATAAAAACAATTGTGAACTTGGCCTTACAACTGGTGACAAGCGAGGCAAGCACGAAAATTACAATAAGATCTCTGAAGATCACATATCGTCATTCCCACGAGAAGGCACACAAATAAAAAGTATTTAGAATCCAGTTTCAAAAACAATTTACAGAAGAGAGTTCAAAAAATCTAATTTAAAATTCAAGAAGCCTGCGTTGTATACCTGTGGTCAGTGCGATAAATTGAAAATATTAATGGAGAAAAAGGTCGACACACAAGAGAAGGTGCTCAATTTTAGACAATTTAGGTGGTTGGGGCTGTTTGAGTACAAAAATGATATGAATGAAGATGACTTTTTTGAAATGTGGTTTCCAAAAAACTATATTGCCTTGCCTTCGTCGTTTGCCCTTCCAATGGCATACACTGAGCCACTTCCCATTTCTTCAAGAAGGAAAATCTTCTTTAATTACTGGAGCACGTTGCTTCGGATGTAAAGGGTTTTTATCAAGATTTACCCACGGAAGATGTCAGTGATGATGATGATCCAGACCTCGACAGGCTGGTAAAGGAATGATAAACGATCATTTTTGGTGAAAAGTCATAATATTTTAAATTGTTTCATTGTTTTATATAGCATACGTTCTATTTTTATTATATGTTTGTTCTAAAGAAGACTCATTTTATTGTTGTTTATTTCATAAGTTTATAGAGTGCCTAATTTTGTTTTTTGTTAACTTTCACATATTAGAATACCTATGTTTTATTTTTCTTGTTTATTTGAAATATTTAAAATTATATGTTCATATTCCATAGAGTGGTTTTAGTATTGACGCCGATATACCTACTTAATACCTTTATACTTTCTTGTAATCAAAATGAAAATATATCAAAGGATCACAAGTATACCTACTTATTAAGTGTTGTTTTTCGAGAATTATTTGTAACGCCTGGTGATGTCAAAAAGATGCAATTGGTGCGAACCTATGCAACAATGAGACCCAGCGATGCCGAATCTTCTCGTTTCTTTTTGTCCTTCAGAAACAACAAATGTACGAAGCAACCAGTAGGCATTCATACTTTTGGAGACATGTACAAAGCAATTGCTTCGTTCTTAAAGTCGAATACACGGGTTAGTGTTTTCGAAGATCTTCGGCTTCATTGTTAGCTGATTCCGGAGTGGATCTTCACACTATTAAACGTTATGGTGGCTGGAAAAGTGACAAAGTTGCTGAAGGATATTATAGAAAATACAAAATTTCGTAATCCGTTCTTGGAAAAGAATAATTATCAGATGCTTCGCCGATTGTCTTCTCTGCACAAGGAACCGAAAAGTTACAAATAAACAACCAGAACAACGGAACAATTTCGATGCATATGTCCAACATCGATTTAACAAGTTTTTTTTCGTTAAATTTTTGTTGTTTCAGTACATTGTTTGCCTAATATACCTAGATACTGTATCTATATATGTACCAATGTTAGAGGAATCCTATGTCTAGCAAATATCTATTTCAGAATTTTTATTGTACATTCACTAGTCGAGTATTTATTTAAAGGTTCAATCTCCAGGAACTTTGAGTAGTAGTCAATTAATAATATATACTTTTTACCATCTAACTCGAAAAGATCACAACCCACTTTGTTCCAAGGAATTTCAGGAATTTGGTGGTTTATTAATAGTTGAGAACTTTGTGATTTAGAGTATTTAAGTGAAATTTTTTGTCGAATGTCATTTTGCATGGTTGGCCAAAAAAATTGATTCCTGTGCCAGTTTGATGCACCCATGTGGTTATAGTGAACTTTTTGAATCATTCCTTTGCGCATTTGAATTTTGAATTTTTTCTGGTACATTTTTCATATTTTTGGGCCATCCATCCAATATTATTTTCTTTAGTAGTTGTAATTCATTATCATTTTTTGTCTTTTCTTCCAATTCATTTAATTTTGTTTCTGTGACATTGATTTGAGATTGAATGAGACAAACATGCATTTCTATCTCCTGCTCTAGATTATTGTTGCATTGTTCATTTAAATAAGCCCTACTCAACGCATCTGCAATTATCAGATCTTTGCCTGGTTTGAATCCCAATTCTACATCGAATTTTTGTATTTGTATGGACATTTATTTAGAGATTTTTTGAAAAAAAATTGAGATAAGTGGCTGCATGATGATCTGTCTCTACCACTACTTTTTTCCAGAAATGTATTGATACTATTTATTTAGACCAAATGTAATCGCGAGAAGTTCTTTTTCAATTTGAGCATACCTTCTCTCAGTTTCAGTTATTATCCTAGAAGGATAAGCACAAGGTAGCTTGTTTTGTAGAAGTACTGCATCTAAACCGTCTTTCGTCCTCAATAGTACTCAGTCCAATAGAGTAGTCCACTAAAATTGAAATCCATAATAACGTCATTATGACACTTCAGAATATAAAAATATTTAAAATATTTCTTAAGTGTTGATTTAATTTTCAATTAATTCAGTCACTTGCACATAATTGATATTTAAAATATTTTGGTGACGCCGCATCTGCATCGTTAGATTTTCGATTGGAAAAATGTCACTTGACCTAATTTTTCTTTCGATTCAGTCTTGCCACTCAAAAGTTAAGAGACCCAAAAGTATTTTGTACTATATATAACTATAAAATTTGAGTCCAGAATTCGATCAAATAATTGATAGGAACGAACCATTTCTTGAAATATTTCTAAATATTAATATAAAAAGATTTCCGTTTCGTATAAAACGGTTTATCCACTTTTTTACGTTTATCCGGTTCGTAAATCTGAAACCACTTACAAAGAAAATAAAATTTAACACTGGTACTTCTAAAATTATTACAATTGCAAATGGTCATTTTATTTTCCATTCAAATAGCATGTCCTATATATCCCAGATTTCAGTTTTTACGTGCTATTTTATAACAAGCGCATGCGTCCTCATCTGAATTGCGTTGTGGCACAGATAAACTCCAAAAGATCAGCGCAGTAACTCCAAAAAAAAAATAACAAAATTGATGTGGCAGCGAATTATTTAAATTAGAAAGGAATTGAATGACCAACCATTAAACAAAAATTTGAAAAGTTACTAACTAATTTTAGGTTTCAAAAGAAACCCGTATCAACATCTACTAATGTTTCATTGAATATTCTTCTCTTTTGTACGCTAAATTGTGCTTATAATAGCAATTCCCTTAATGATTGAAGACACAATTGGCCACTGTATTTTGGGTTGTTTGCATAACAATGTTTGTGATTTGCTTGGAAGCGGAAATTTGAGAGAATAACGCATAGTGGCGTGGCAGATACGTTTGTTGCTTGATAATTTGGAAATGCACGTTATTCTGTTGGCGTTTAATGAGTTTTTAAATGGGATAAAATAGTTGATAAAGATGATAAAAACTAAGTTGCGAGTGTTTCTATCACATCATTATACATTTATCTTTTGATTTTGTTGAAAAATCGATGAGGAAAAAGGTTGTGAAGTAAATAATGGGTAGCTGTCACAATTTTCATGGGGATTGAATGGAGAGGTATTGTTGTTGTTTTTTTTGTGAAATAATTTGATATTACCTTGCAGTCTTTGCAGTTGTGAACGATGGAATAATTCTGAGAACAATCATAGCGAGTGAGCAGATCGGCGTGATTGCAGGATAGAATCCTGGCAAAGTTATCGACTTCGATGAGTCTTGTAAGAAGTCGATGGCAGGTGTTGGAGTCCCCGTGGAAGGCGGCCTCGGGGAGCGCCTTGTCGACAGCGTGTTCACAGCAGTGGGGCATCCGGAGTCGGTGCAGCACCTCACGCCTGCGCTGGGGCGGCACGTCTCCGCCGCAGACTTCCTCTTTGTGCGAATCTTGCAAGTAATGAAGGCACTGTTTAGATCTGTCTGAGGTATGACAGGGCGGCGGACAGAGAGTCGTGTCGTCGTCGGCAGAATTGCTGCAATAATTAGAATTAGATGATGAAAGTGACCACGTCGGAGAAGCGCCAACACCGTCAACGACAACGGAGGAGGCGTCGTCGTCGTCGTGTTTGGAGAGCGGTGACGATGAGCTGGTGACAGAGGTAAAAGTGGCGGCGAACGCCAGGCCGGCCATCAGGAGCAGCGATGACAGGCGGCCCGATCGAGGGGCCCGGGGCATTCTGCGGGACAGGGTGCGGTGGCGGCGACGGCGTCAGCAGCTACGGAAACCGGGAGCATCGCTGCGGGCGGCCGGAGTGCCCCCCCTCGCGGCTCCGAGTGCCCCCGGGATCGACGACGGTGTGCCTCCGAGGCTCCCGGCTACAAGAAGGCTGCTCCAAACTCCAAGCGGGCCCCCCACAATCCTCGCTCATGCTGCATGCTTACCGCCGGCATAGAAGAACGAGGTAGTGGAGGAGGTGCAGGAGGGCCTCCTAGACATCTCACATCACTCACTCTAAGACACTTGTCGCGTGACCGAAACTCTAACACTGAAAACTACGAAACGTTGGGCCGCCATCTTTACTCGAAGAGGTAAATGCGGTGTGATGATGGTCAGAGTCGTCGTCGTCCTCCCCGCCCGGGCCGAAGCTGTGGCACCGGCCGTTTCTCACTCGACACTGACAGCACCGACGGCGGCGCAATAAAGCGCCGGCGCCGGCGCGATCGATACCCATCGCCGCCCGCCTCTCATTTCATTTCATACATTCACTCCGATTCACTTACACAGTGGACCAAACTACAATCAAAATAAGAGAATGCACTTTTCGTTTTCTATTATATTCACCGTACCATTTTTCATTATTTCATTCCTTTCAATCAAAAATTATTTCGAAAGAATTAGTATTATCACTCAAATTTTTGAAAATGCTTCTAAATGTTCATACTAAGTTACAGTTTCTTAAAGAAATTTATATATAGTTAATAGCAGTTATAAAAATATAAATTACATTTTAATCCAGTTTAAAATTGGTTCAACTTTAATACACTTTTATGTAAAAATATTTAATATCGTATAAGCTTTAAAAATGAGATAAAACTAGAAAATTACACAAAAGTTTATACACCAAAATTTCTCTAACGACAAAAAATAGAAGATTTTGCTGTAGAAATCGTACCAACATTTAGAACATCCTGAAAGTTGAAAAAAGGACTGTATCCGGAAAGGGAACAGTCATTATGACAGATAAAAAGCTTGGGAGGCTTTTCTATAATATGGATGGCACTATCCAGACATCTTTGCCTGCACCCAACAATATATCAGGAAATTACTTTGGAAGATAGGCAATAAACCTGGAAAGAAGCAGAAGGCACCCGATTATACATCATTGAAATGCTAAAATCCAATTACCGAAATTATCCAGGATTTTCCTTAATCTTGGACGACGAAAGTTACTCCAGTTTGAGCAAACCTTAAATGCCTGGAAATTATATTTATTCCACCGATGGTACTTCTGGGACATCTTCTGATGTAAAATAAGAAGGAAAAAAGTAATACGAAGCCAAAGTAATTGATTCGTTAGTTCGGCACCACCAGTCGGAGGCTTCTAGTCCTCGGCACCTCAGCTTATAGGATTTTTTGTGCTCTTGGTTGTACCGTTTATGTGAAGACACCAGTATGTAGTCCTTATCAGGCTCAACAGTCTTTTCATTACTCCGTTGGGCACTCTAGTCCTAGCACTCTATATTTCGAATGAGACAGTGCTTGGCCAAGCAAGTTTTTTAACATCAAAGGTATCTTTTTTACCAAAAGAACGGAACCCCAGAAATGCCGTCCAATTGAAGATATGAAATGAAAATCTGTTATTTGATAATAAATCATTGTGGAAGCCATCAACTACACTTTCAATTTAATCTAGTAATGGGATCATGAAAAAAACCTTAGAATCTAAAGCAGAATTTATATTTTCGTGTGACTGATTCCGAGAAAATAAAAATGATGCATTTCCACACAAAAAGTTAATAACTATTTATAGCAGTTTGTTACCATTTCAAGAATTGAAATCTGCTCGGAGCGCCATCATTAATGATTATATTTTTAAATTTAAAAAAGGTCTTCAAATAAAATAGACCTTATATGACTTCAACTGAGCTACTCTACAGTTTTAAATCGGTAATTTTGACGAGAAAAATCAGTTTCAAGTTGGGACGTCTTGTTGAATCGTTAGAGTCACGCTGCCTCGCGTTTCGATTTCAGCGACCTCTTCCGAAAGGAAGGAGAATTCTAATAAAACTTCCAATCTGACTATCAACTTATTCAACTACGTATTGGAGAAACCTACATGAAGTAGGAGGTCCTATGGAGAGAATCTAGGTTATTACTTCAATCCTATAATTATCATGTATAAAGCCAGTGAAATCTGAAAATATATGATGGAAATTAATACTGAAAATTCGGAACACGGAACAGATATTTGTTTTTATTATAATTAAAAGTTGTAATTAATATGATTGAAGCTCCAGCTTGCGTTTTTACGAAAGGATTTTTGTGATGAAAATTTATAAAAGTAAATAAAATAGCCAGTGCCTATAATATTGTTAAATTTCAACGTTTTATGAAAATTGAAAACCCAACACTTGTTAACCTAATTTTTATATGCCTTTTATTTTAGCACCAATTTCTTATTATTAATCATTTTTTTATAAAAATAAATAAATCCAAAGTAATCAAATGTTGACAATATCCATATAAGCGTTTTCTTGAAACTTTCAATTGGCCAAAAATATCTTCAAATTATTATACAGGACAAGTTTGAGGCAATTTTTTAATGGAACATGTACCGGGTGTCCGATTAAGAGAGGTAACCCGCTGTATCTCAGAAACTATTTATCGTACAGCTTACAGAAAAAAATCTGTATTACTACAACATATGCAAGCTTAAGTTTTGTTCATAATTATTAGGCTGTAGCTTTCTCATACCAACATTACTAGTGTCAATTTCTAAACCTAAAAATAGCACCGTTGAAACCACTGGAATAAAACGATGATATAATATTTTATCAGGCTTTGAATTCCCTTTCAAATGATACTAAGTTTGTCAAAATCCATAAAGCGGAACAAAAGTTATAACGGTTTTATTGGGTCAGTTTTCCCACTCACCCCTACCAGTTATTTTACAATATAGAGGAAAAAGTACTGGAGCAAACTAACGTAGAATGATCTAGTTATTACGAATATTTAAATTTTGTGGTACTATGCGGTACATTTATTATAGAAAAATGATCATTTCGTGCTATTATTGTGAAGTACGCCCTCTAGCTGTAGAGTAGAGAACTTGAAAATAATTTCTCGTCGGCGAGTTTGTAATACAAATAGTTTCTGAGATGAGTTTTCATCTCTTAATCAGACACCCGGTACAATAATTTCATTTTGCATCTACTTACTAGTTCAATTCTCTCAGACACCCAGTACATTTATAACTTATTTACGTTCCATTATATCTTCAATAATTTAAAAATAATTCTAGAAAGCAAATTTGCATGATGATTTTTTTCGTTATAAAACGTCATTCGAAGAAAATATTTCGGAATAAAATCAATATCTACCACTTCCTGTAACAATTTTATACATTCACTGCCCTCTATCAAAGGGTAGATGATATTATTTAAAAGATTTCTCAAAAGAATTCTTTAAGCAATAATAGCAATCCAAATTGAAAAGTGTGAAATAAACAGTACTACCAGAAATTTAAGAAGGTCATAAATCAGCAACAACTTGAGCTATCAGCAGGAGGTCGACTCTACGCAGAGTTGTACCTGCCCTAGCCAATAAATTTTATTTTATAGGTAGGTATAATGATATATTGGGTTGAAATAATTATTAAGAAAAATCGCCTGAATATAATTGAGAATTGTTTGTGTAGATATGATTTATAACACAGAAACATTTATAAACATCACGATAATCAATGCGATTATAGTTCAGAAATTTTATAATATTTAACTTGTTTAGAATTAAATTTTAACCCGTAACCACAGACGTCTTAGACGCAATTTTTTTATCAAATATGGATATAAACATTATTTATATACACTGTGTTCATTTGAAAAGGACCCACCCTCAATATTTCAAAAATGGGACAACATATTAGAAAGAAATGCCGAAACACGTCAACTTTTAACTTGAGGAGGACACATTTTGGCGCTAATGTCATAAACGTCAGATTCACCCCCTCCCTTCTGGAGATACCCCTTGAATTTTTCATACCTTATTTTAAAGGTCTGATGAAGCGCTATCCAATCATTTTGTTTTGCCTTGGATACCAGCCTTCCATTGTTATTCAATCGTTGTTTAAAAATGGCTCTTTTTCAACTTTTATTGCCTGAATGTTAACGGTGGTCACTTTGCACACATGATTAAATAACAGTTATTTCTTGTTAACAGTTGTCTTTTCACTATTTGCAAATTTTTTATTCTTTAAAGAGTCTTTCGGTCATAATCTAATACGGGGGAATACGAAAAGTTGAAGGAAAGCCAATTTTAAACAACGATTAAATAACAATGGAAGGCTGGAATCAAAGGCAAATCAAAATTATTGAATAGAGATTTACCAGACCTTTTAAATGAGGTATGACTTGATACCTAATGACATATGAGAAAATTCAAGGGGTATCTCCAGAAGGGAGGGGGTGAATCTGACGTTTATGACATTAGCGTTAAAAAGTGCTCCCCTCAAGTTAAAAGTTGACGTGTTTCGGCATTTCTTTCTAATATGTCCCATTTCTGAAATATTAAGGGTGGGTCCTTTTCAAATTAACACAGTGTATATATTAGATATCATTAAAATATTGAAAATTTTTCGAGGTATGACGTTTTTTCGGTAAAAACACTTTTTTTGGGTGGGTGGAAAAAGACAAATATTATTGCGAATTCCGGCCAAAGTTGAGATCTTAGAAAAAAAAGTTGGGAATAAAAGTTGTAGATCTTGGACAAATCTACAACTTTTTCATCAGTGACTTTTTCACATAACCTCGAAATTAGCTCGAAAAACGCAAAAAACTGCATTTTTCGTTTTTTATTTTTTATTTCATCAAAAATTGTTCGATTTCGATGAAAATTCCATACCTGAAAATATATATCAATTGGCAACAGAAACTACAGAACTGAAAGTTTCAAATAGTTTGTTGTAGATGTACCTAATTTTAATCTTTTCGATTTTATTTCGATTGATCTGTATATATGTTAGCACATTAATGTAGATTTTGAGCAGGAAACCGAAAAGAAAATGTCACTTTAAAATTTTGACATAACTTGCCATTTTCAATCCCGTAGATCTTTGGATAGACTATAACGTTTTAATTTTGATCAGTTTTCCAAAAAATCAGTTAAAAATGCATGGAACCGGAGCTTCTTCAATCTCCAGAGATAGGAAGTAGGTAAATAAAAAAAGGCATTTAGAAAATATAATTTATTTATTGCTGAACGACAAAAGAAATTTCCTCAATTTTCTATACAAAAAGTATTGCATCATATGATTTTAGATAACAAATGTAGTTTTAAAACTTTGCGCAAAATTCATAAGTACAATTTTCTGTTTTTCTTACAATAAATTATCATATAATGTAAGGCTTACAACATGTATTTTATGTTTATGTAAAAATTCATATAAAACAAATCCTATACCATCAAATGATTATGATATGTTGTTTTCTGGTACAATTTAAAAACTAGAATAACATTACAAACGTAGAAAACGATACTATTTATGGTTGAATTTTTGTTTGTAAAAATTACTGGAAATTTGAAATCAATTACAAACCAGAAAATGATAAATAGGTTAATTAAATTTATAATATTTCACCAAATAAAATTGTTTTTGTACATCCAAACGTTTCTAAAATAAATATTTTGAATAATTAATTTATAGATCCAATTAATAAAGTTTGAATTTTAAGTTCTTATAGTTGCTTTTTACATTGAAAGAAAACATTACATTGTTTAGTGGGAATTGATATAATTTAAGATTTTATCAAATAGAAAACTTTAAATCATAGTATTACATTTTCAATGGGCAATAATAGACTATAAATATTTAATTTCCAATATTATAAAATGTAGTCTCATAATTTCCATCAAACATTGTTTTAATTAAACCAAATTCTAATAATATTGTCATCTCTTCCATGTACACATTGTGATATAATCAGTAAAATAAATTCAACAATATTTTGATATCAAATTATCTGCAAAACATATTCAGCAAAAAATATATAATAAATTTTACCAAATATCATGGGCGCCACCAGGAGTACTTTCAGGGAGGGCATCTGCATACACATAATATGTAGATGTAGATAAATGTAGTCAAATCCAAATCGCGTGAAGCCATTTCGGAAACTATTATTCGCCTCCTGCAGGATTTTAAGCTTGATTCAAATAAACTTGTTACAAGGATACAACAGCCAGGCTGCTAGGAAAGGCAATAAAAATTGGTTCAACTATTCCAGCAACAACATGCAGCATTGAACATACATTTAGCACATCACGGCGTGTGAAAACGTGGAATCGCTCAATGATGGGAAACGCATGGCTTAATGGCTTGTGTATACTCAGTGTTCTCATGAAAAGAGTAGAGCAGGATACTAAATTTATTTACAAGGTGATGAATAAACTTGGACATCTACCCATACTGTGTATCAGTAGGACGTATGGGATTTCGGCCAATGGTACTTTGAAAAAGTTCCACCCACACTCAAACAGGCAATCAATAATAATAGAAGCGAGAATATAGCGTGGCGGTACAGATATTTAAGACAAATGAAGACAGTGACAATACTGATGAAGACAGTGATTAGTTATTTGCAACTTTCCTTGTTTTTTTAAGCTAATTATTGGTCATACATATTAGTTATGAATGTGTATTATAGATTTCATAAAGGAGTAATAGTTTCATTACAAACCTTTCTTTTTGGGGTCGCATTTTCAGTAGATTTCTATATGCACTTATGCAGTTGTTAAACTGGTTGCCCACGGATGGCACTTATATCTGACTTCTGTCATCATATCTTATCAGGTGTTTATTTTATCAAAAAGTTATTGTGAGTGATTTTGTCGAAAGTACCTACTGGTTATTTTGTAAAACGGTGATAGGTGATTTCGGGAAACATGGACGTTTGATTAGTGTGTAGTAGGAGATCTATCTTTTAGGCATTTTAGGTTAGGTTGAATTTAAAGTTTTTAATTTTTACAATATATTACAAAATATTTGAGCGTTACATATAAGTAACGCTAGGACAATCCACTACCAAAATATACTTTATAGATATAATTTTGTTTTGCAAAATATAAGAGAAATTTATGATAGATGTATTTCATTTTAGTGGTCTAACACTAGAAGAGGCTATAGAGTTAGCTTATGAAGATGAAGAAGTTGATGGTATTTTTACTGAACCGCCAGAAATAAATGTACTCACTGACGAAGAGTCAGGAAATGGAGATGAAGTTGGAGATTTAGATCATCTTTCTGGTCGTCAACTCCGTGCTCACGCTGAAATTAGGCGATTAAATAATGATAGAAATAACGCAGAAATAGAAACGGAACATTAAAACACAAAAGTTGAAAAAAGAAAAAGAACATTTTCCTGGATAAAGGGAGACTTTATTAATCCAGAGAGGAAGTTTGCTTTGCAGAGTTTTTAAGAATTTGAAAACATGAGTCTTACAGAGATCTTCGAACTATTTTGGAACGATGAGCTTTTGCAACACATATCTACTGAATGAAACAAAAAATATGCCATGTCTAAAAATTGTGCTGATCCTAATATAAGTAAAGAAGAAATAAAATGCTTCATCGGTATAATGATTTTAAGTGGATATGATTGTAAACCCGGTTAAAGATATTATTGGGATTTTCAAACTGATTTGGGAAACGTTTTGGTTAGAAATTGCATGGGGAGGAACAGATTTGAACAAATTATAAAATTTATACATTTAGTTGACAATAATGAGATCGGTCAAAATTATGAAGCCTGGAAGATCCGCCATCTCATGAACCACTTACAAGTTTTTACTATATTTTGTATCTGAAGAAGATTTGGACTACGATGAGTCAATGGAAAGGTACTTTGGACGACATTATTGTAAGCA
The DNA here is from genome assembly GCA_947563755.1 of Lochmaea crataegi. NCBI lineage: Eukaryota > Metazoa > Arthropoda > Insecta > Coleoptera > Chrysomelidae > Lochmaea > Lochmaea crataegi. Next base: position 9,659,993 of record OX387434.1, read on the forward strand.
ATTCATACGCGTTAAGCCAATTCACTTCGGTTTTAAAATGTGGTTTCTAAATACCAAAAGTGGTTACCTGATTAACTTTGACCTTTATCAAGGTAAAAACCCGAAGAATATAGATACTGATGAAGTGCTATATGGAAAGTGTACTGCTCCTTTGATAGAAATGATTCAAGAACTCCCTGAGGATAAGCGAAACTATCCATACAAACTATACGATTTGTTTACCAGTTTAAATTTACTTGAGAATATGCGAGAGAAAGGTATTTGGTGCACTGGAACAGTAAGCGAAAATCGAATTCCTAAAAATATACCTTTTACTCAAAAGTTGACATTTAAAAAGGAAAGTAAACGCGGTGATTACCAGACGACAATAGATGGTAATAGTGGAGTTATATTTGTGCGTTGGTGTGACCAAAAATACAGTAACCACTATGTCAACGTGTTTTGGGATACAACCACTTACTACCGTAAAACGATATACCTACCCTAAAAGATGAAGCTATAGTTCAAGTACCTCGTCCATGTGCATTAGGGAAATATAGCAGCTGTATGGGTCGGACGGATCTAATGGACCAAAATATATCCAGACACAGAATAGGGATTCGATCTTAAAAGTGGTGGTGGCCATTTTCTACATGGATGCTTGATGTTTCTTTGGCGAATGCATGGTACCTCTATAATAAACAAGGGAAAAACTCAAAACCACTTGACTTTTTAAGAGATGTAGCTACGACATATAATGTCTAGATATGGTACTCACTCTAAAGGAGCTGGACGACCAAAAGCAAGCTTGTAAGGTGCGCCTTCATGCAGAATAAATAATGAGCACATATATGATCGATTGGACCATTTTCTGGTAAATATCCCGAATAATAAGAGAAGACGTTGTGCTAAGGAAGGCTGTAGTTCACATGTGAGAACAATGTGCATAAAATGTAACTTGGGACTGTGTAATTACGAGCAGAGGAAAATTATTGAATATGAGCGAAATTAAATGGACATCAAATGATACAATAAAATTCCTGAACTTATATCAAAAATATGATTGCCTATGGGAGGCCTTTTGCCCTGAATTCATAAAAAGAGATAAGAGCTTTTCAAAACTTAATTGAAGAATTAAACACTTGAGCCGTTAAAAAAGAAAATAAAAAGCATACGAAATACTTTCGGAAATGAACTGTCTCGCATAAAAAAATCGAAGAAGAGTGGTACAGGAACTAAACATGTGTACAAGCCTAAACTTGCTTGGTTTTCAACTGCAGCGATGATAATATGATTTTTTAATTTAACAATGTGAACCCAAAACAGCCGCTGTTTGCTACTGCTGCTGCTAATAGCCGCCAGCCACCAGCGGCTGCTAAAACAGTCCAATGTGACCGCCGCTTAACAAACCATACTGCACTCACAGTAATTGGTTGTTTTCAACAACTTAATACACTTAGTATAAGACACAGTTTAGATGCCTCCAGTTTGTATTCAGTTACTCAATTTTCAAGGAATATTATTTTTTCTATATGTATTTTCTCTCATGCTACCGAAGCCTATGCCAACTACATGTGAAAACTTGACAGTATCATTTGATCATAATATTGGTCATTATATAAGCTAAGTCTCAGAATTTCTTTAACCTTTCATCTGTTACATTTATGGATTTATTTGTTGTCATATAAATGGTTTTGTGATATAAGTACTCATCATAGCTTCATCATTTTAACCTTCGTAAGTTTAAACAAGACAATGAAATAATACAATAAATCTTCATCAGCTACAACTGGGTGGTGTGGTTACAATAATCTTTTATAGTTGGTCATAAAAAATAGAATACCACGGGTTTTATTGTTGTATAATCTTCAAAACAAAATTATTAGTCATAGTCAATACAATATTAGTGATTCACTCATTCCAAATGAATGAGAAAACTTGCTTAATATTCGTCTAATGAAATTCAAATTGATTAAAAAAAATAATCGACAGAAAGGTTTTAAGAAGTTAATTAGTCAAAGCCTAGCACTAACTATAATTGTTGCTACAACTGTATAAAATAAGTACGAGATACAACTACATGTTTTTGCTAAACTTTCGAAGGTTTCTATAACTATAATTAAAAGAAGGAAATGCTTGACGTAAAATAATAATTATTTGGCTTCAATATAATGAATGAGTTAAAATAATATTATATTAGGTATAAACTAAAAAAATCTAATGAAATCACATTTGTTAATAGTTTCAGTCAAAGCAGTATCGTTTATAAAACGAAAAAATCGCTTCGTCAATTCTATAAAACACTAGTTAGAAACATCGCCGATAGAGTCACTAGTGTCACTAGAAATACCGATGTCTCCGCACGGCCCACGGAGCTCCCGCTTTCTTTGGAAAACTCCTGAGGTGGTGGTAACTCGGACATGTCATGGTGCACATCTAAAAAATTTCAAATTATATATTCGTGTCGTGTACCTATTAAATACAAATTTCTTATTTATAAAACAGAACAGACAATCGGTGTATTTATATAACATTGATAAGTGCGACAAAAAACATATTTTTACGTAAGTACTCTTTGTGCGGATCTGTATGTTAAAACATAATTTTGCAAATTTATTTTTCATTTGTTATTGAAATAAAATGTCTATACGTCTTTTATTTTTGCTTAATCTTTTCTTGTTTCATTCAGTTTTATTTAAACCGAGCTCTGCGGATTGGCTCAACGTAGCTACTATAGACCTCAATCCTCTGAAAGACTACCAAATCAAATTTTAATTATTATCATCACTATCTTAAGGACCAGTTCAAAATTGCATTAACTCCATCCAGTACCCTATTGTGTAACTGTGCAAACTGAGACACACTATGCAGTTGTATTCTTCCAAACAACACAGCTGGACAAATCCAATCCTGTGAATCTTAGCACACACACACACCTTTTGTGATGCCGAATGTCCAAAGAGATAATAATTTGTTAACCCACCGGGTTATAGTACCAGTAGCCATTAAACTTTAAAATTTATGAAAAATGCTATTTAAAAAAATATAATTCATGAAAATTGTTATTTTAAACAACAAAATTACTATTCATAAAGATCAAATTCATGAAATTTTCTGTCAAATTATTAGATACATGAAAAATGCTAACTTTAAGTATAAATTTCGAGGTAAAAACTCATTTAAAACAACAAAATGGACAATCCAATGATTTTAATCTTTCCTCAGATGTAGCCCATCCATTCACCACTGCAACTGCTTTGTTATGTACCAGGGGAACGAATAAGCGCACCCATACCCATCACTCAAACAAACACATCTTCGGGATAAGTTGTAACTTTCTTTGATCTTTTTTTTCAGGAACTAATGAAAAACTCAACACCAAGTACTTCGTGATTCTCTTTGAGATAACACTAAACTTTCAATATACATACTTTCAACATCTATTCACCCATAGTCACAGCATAACTTCCTAATTATGAATAACAATATCCCAAAAATATAAGATTGAACAAGATAAAAGATGCAGGTTTTTCTGCATCATAATCGAAAGAGTTGGTGAACCCTGAAGAGGATCTAAAACATTTAACAAGTTCTAGGAGAAAAAAGGTTTAACTAAATAAAATTGAAATTGAAAATAACAATATTGAAATATATATTCAATAAATTTGTCAATTTTCACAAAATATGAAAATCAATTTACCAGTGAATATTTTTTTGCTGGCTATATTTTTATTTGCTTACCACATACCCTGTATATTTTGTATGGAAAAAATAAGGCCTATTGTAGTTCAGTTGAAAAGTTGAGGAGACATTTTTTTACTATTCACCAAGATGTAGAATTGATGTTGCGGTGGATCGTATTGTGGTGTGATCCAGAGGTGCGTGTCGAAAGTACGTCTGAGTTAGAAAAATAAGTAACCAGAAAGGGTAATAATTAGTGTGGCGCCATCTACATTTCACCCACTTAATAATGTCAATATCTTCTGCATGTTCCTTGTGGTATATTCATCATCCTTATTGTTAATTATTTTAGTTAATTAAACCACAACCTTTTTCATATTTTTTTTTAATTTCCCAAAATAATTAACAAAAATAACAATAATGTCATTTTGCTGCAATATTTCAATAATTATAAACTAGATATTTCATTATTCACCTACCAGCAGATATATTTCTGATATTGATATAGGTGAAAAAAATTGTGTATTAAGGTGTTTCTGTCTTGAGTTTCCACATAGGAACAATGTAATATCTAGTTTATAATCGAAACATGGCAGCATTGACATTATTAGCGAGTGAAATATAGATGGTGGCAAATCAATTACACTTTCTGGTTACCTACTTTTCTACCTCATACCCACCATATCGACACGCGCCGCTAGATGGCACCCTAATCAATTAGATGCAACATGGAGGTATGTAAAACCATCAATTCATTTGTAGTAGTTCACATTGGTGAATGTAATACAATATTGCTGTTATTACTGCTTCAACAAATAACATTTCATGCAAAATTATGTTTAGTTAAATTTTTATTAACAAAAAAATAGTCAGATTTATAAGGTACACCGCTAAAACTATCAGGTTAAATGATTTGATAGTATTGTACCTGAAGAGAAGAATTAAAAATATATATGAAATATCTAATAGTTTCCAGCTTTATGCACATTATTAAATATCAATTATGTTAATGGCAGAAGAATTAATAGCGAAATCATTTGATGCAAACTGACACAAATACATTGACCGTCAAAAAAACTAAAAATTTGACACATTTTCAAAAGTGGTTATTTCTTGAACTAACCATTTGATTTTAATGTTTTTTTGTTGTTGTAAATCTCAGGTCTATTCTTTTGTTCCAATACTGTGGTTGAAATTTTAATGTAGAGTGTAATCTAAAAATATACGGGGTGTATAAATGTGAATATGTTTTTTACTTTACCATGTAGGATGTAGCAGCTACAACAGGAGGTATCAACTGGTGTCAAACAGCACCATGCTCTATGAACATTTTGTTTTTTTTATTTACATTGTTACAGAAGTAACATGCTTTCAAAGGAAATCCTTCAATCGCAGTTGTCACATGCAAAAATTGCTTATACAGCTTGCAGCCCCGAACTCAGTCCTATTGAGTATCTATAAGATGAACAGTTCACGGAAAAAAAACCATAAAAATTGTGGAAATTTTTTTGACGATCAGTGTATCACCCTTTTGATTGAAACTAACTGTTTTCAATTAATTCCACTATTTAATGAAAAAATTATGAAAATTCTAAGATACTTATTGATGATTATTCCGATAATGACATATCATCTTCGAATTTTCCTAATTTTCTCATTAAATAGTGGAATTAATTAGAAAAAGTTTCATTTATAAGAGTAATATGAGTAGATTCCACAAAGTAACATTCAAAACAGTAAATTCGATAAGTGTATATTCATGTCCTTGTAACAATAGGTTTTTCCGTAGAGCGATCACAAACGGTTGGACACTGGACGACTCATGCGCAGAGCATCTCTGTGAACGGTTTTTATTCACTGCGCATGAGTTGTCCAGTTTCCAACCATTTTTGATCGCTCTACGAACAAACCTAATACTTCCACATACAATGATCCTATCGTTTCTTTCTCTAATAAATTTCTTTTGACTGCTTCTGTATTCTTTTAGCGATTGTTCCTGAAAAGTCTCTTCAGAAAGCATCAAAACGTTTTCGTTTTAAATTTTTCCAGAAAGTTGCGGGATAAGGTTAAAATAATTCTCTATAAATGTATAAAAAAGGAATTATACAATTCAAATAATGCTGAAAACTAAAAGATAAACGTTTAGATTTTATTTTTGTTTTAGACGAATAATGTTAATAAAAACAGCCCTCTACCTCTTGACTAGTTTTTTGTTTAAACAATAAGATTGTAAGCAAACGAGATGAGATGAAAATAAATGAAAGACAGCACATACTTATAAAAAATGGTTTGCGGCTGGACGTCACTGCCTCGGGATGGTTCGGTAGTGCTCTGTAATGTATGCTTTACGATAAAATTGTGAATAAATAAAAAAAAAATAGATCAGTTTGTCTTAAGAGACATACTAATCCGATAACACATAAAACATAAAACAAAAACTAACTACTGAAAAAAAAAGTATTTTACTAGATTTCCCGTTAGATATATCAAGCTATTCTACTACCGATGCCAGTTGTTTTAGTACAATGTTTATTATGGTTTTACTTTATATTATTTATCAAGTTCATATGATTTAAAAAAGCGTTCTGTGTTTTTCATAATTTATCTTAATATCCCCAACGAAGTTGCTGGTATCCATGAAGATCCATTCTATCTAGTATATGTTCATCACTGAGTGATGCCAATAGGTAGACATCTTTCTAGTAACAATATGCAATCATTATAGTTTGTCTGTTTATGTTTTTTTGCCGCTCCTAATTTTCGGTTGCAAAATGGTAAGCAATTATTTCCTTTGTGACGCGGTATAATATTTTTTTTTAAATCCGACATAACAAACTTTCTAATGCCGCTTTTCGTTTGATGTTAGATGCAGGTATATAAATCAACAATTTTATATCGACCAATATCTTCCACAAATTTGAAATTTTGTAACAGCTCTTCTTCTTTCCTTGAAATTAATTTAGGAGTAGTTTTGACTCCTAACGAGAAGAGTGATGAGCTGGAATACGGTAATACCGGTGAGTTTTCTATCGTAATATCTACAAAAATACAGAAATATCGAAACTTCTCTAAATTGTTTTAAGATTATAATCCAGTTCTTCTTCTTCCCTCACACTACGACAGCATTTTACTTCACTGCCACAGAAGTACGTTGAGAGGTGACCCCAAAATATGAAATAAATTCCCCAAACAACGAAATGGATCTTTCTTACCACGTGACTCTTCTTATTCAACAGGGTGTCCAAATTTTCTTTACCGTTACGTATCTTTATCCGACGACGATGGCTGCAGACAAAATCCTAATAAAGGTTCAATATCCAGGCGTTGGGATACCTGTGAAGAGGATCAACCTATTTTTATCGTTTTCTGCCGGCCTCCGTTGATCCAACGGATACCGGAATTTCATGTCGTTTCTAGTCGCTTCAAGATCCAAGAGCACTTCAATTTAGATCTGTGCACTGCTACTTCTTTTTAATTTGGCCTTTCCAATCTAAGCATTTCGCTTTTTGAGTTCCAAATGCTGTTTGTATTTGCCAGTATAATTCTCACAGATGACAATACCTAAGTTTTCCGATTTTCCATCTAATTTTCAGGAGTATGCAATTTTATTTGGTGATAGTAAAAAACATTTTACAGAACAACTAATTTCAGTATTCTTTTAGGAAAAAATACTATTTAATTTGAATGCATTGTACACCATAACTACGTTGTACTGTTGTGTGAATTTAAAATCATTTTCATGATATGCATGACCCTTTTTATTAATCAAAAATAGTTCAAGTCGTTTTTTATAAAAATAATTATATATTGAATCCAATGGGTGGTAATTGCATGATTCTGCGTACCAAACTAAAATTGAAAGAGCAAAACTTTAACTGAATGTGTCCAATTTCAAATGTGGTGAAGCCTGTTTCTTCATGAGGTGTTCTAGTAACAGTATTATGAAAGTCAAAAGCATTTAAACATCATTTTCTTTAATGGTAATTAAAAAGCTCTTCATCTACTGGCTTATCAACATATTTTGTATGTCAGAGCAACTAAGGACTTTGATGGATACACTTCTTTTTGTTCAACCCTCAATGAGCCACAATAGGCTCTTGTGAGTAACAGTGAAGGGCCGATTAGACCCACTCACCTTAAACCTAACCCTTGGTTAAATTTTCTTCTCTGAAAGTTTCGAACCAAAACTTTGAATCTTATGTATCGATTAAATCACTAATATGGCAACATTTCTACCACCCAAAAACTAATCTAACTAAAAAATAAATATTTTTAGCCGCTTGAGCTATTTTTGATTACTGGGATTTGTATCTGGCATCTTAAAAAAATTACTACTTGCATACGTGGCAGCAAATGTATAAAACTAATTAGATCTGTGTATATTGTTAACATGCCCAAAAGGACTAAGGTGTCAGCCGTGCACACATTCTTTTTCATAACAAAGAATTAGCAACAATATTAGCGTGATGTTGTGGATTGTTAGCTGAAGACGACTACTATAGCGCATCAAGCAATACATATATGCATATATAGTTGCCTGAATACTGGTGTATATTGAAATCTACTTACCTGAAAGAATTTAATTTTATCTAGATCTATATGTGCATATATGTTTGCAAACAAAGCTGCATTAAGTTTTATTTTCAATTAATATCACAAAAGATTGGTTCCCCGGTGTCAGTCACAGTTTTTGTTAAAAATTACTAAACAGTTTTTAATGAATACCCATCCGCACTTTAGTGATAAAAACATACTTGACATTGTACCAACCAATAAAAGAAACTATCTCAACATATCAAAATATCAAAACCCATCTGAATGCTCAGTTATTGAGGAAGTTTGTTATAAAGATTGGCAAAACATCAACTCTAACTTGGATTAGCACTTAATTAGAGATTAAAAATTATTAGCGTTAGCACAAAAAAGCAACACATGCACTATATAAGCGTTTAATAAGTGGATATATACATGAATGGTATACGTACTTGATGAAGAGAGCTTTTGTATATATTGACCCACGCACATTTTGATAAACCTTTCCTAACCTTTGTTTATCCCTATTATCCTGTATTTCAGTATTTTTACCCATTGTTAAATATTATTTGTGATAGTGATGTTTTTTTATTGCTTGTTGGTTAATTTTTTTAAATCAGTAAGATATTATAAAATGAAATAGATGTTATATTTATCTTGTTAGAGGTACAGTTTTTATTTTTGATGTTCAAATAAGACAAATATTGAAAATGCAAGAATCTTTGTCGACATTTAAATTTATTTTCCCTCTTCTTACTGATATTTATTACTAAGCAGTTAGTTTATTTGGTTGTGTGTGAGCTACTGAGTGCTATTAAATTTGATAAATAATGAGATACGATCCATAACAGTTAAATTGTTGAATTAATACAGTTTCCTGTAAAATTGTCGTATTTAGTAAAGCGTTTTAACAACAGATGTCGAAGAATAAAAATATATTATTCTACGCTTCACAACTAGTTTTGAAAAATATTAATTATTTATTAACTCTCGGACGATAACATATACCTTGTACTGATGAGGCGCAATACGCCGAAACCGGTCTACAAGTTGTGTTATCCCTTCTAGTTGCAAACCAGAATGGTTGGTTTAAATCTTGTAGATTTACCAACCCCGTTTGACTTAGAAGTGTAATTCAATATCTGTCGGGGCATGTAGCCCGGGAAGTAGTTGTTTCTTCTTTGTTGAACGGTCACTGTTTTTGAAAAATATTTTTCAAAACTAGTTGTGAAGCGTAGAATAATATATTTTTATTCTTCGACATCTGTTGTTAAAACGCTTTACTAAATACGACAATTTTACAGGAAACTGTATTAATTCATTTTTGTCTCGAATCCACGTGATTTGTTGTCTCGTTCGAATTTTGGTTTGTGACTTAGAGGTGAGATGTCGCTATTTTCGCAACAAAAATATTTCCGTAACTGGACAATATGTACCGTTGTTGATTATAGTCACATTTCAGTCCGAGATTAACTCTCGGACGATAACATATACCTTGTACTGATGAGGCGCAATACGCCGAAACCGGTCTACAAGTTGTGTTATCCCTTCTAGTTGCAAACCAGAATGGTTGGTTTAAATCTTGTAGATTTACCAACCCCGTTTGACTTAGAAGTGTAATTCAATATCTGTCGGGGCATGTAGCCCGGAAAGTAGTTGTTTCTTCTTTGTTGAACGGTCACTGTTTTTGAAAAATATTTTTCAAAACTAGTTGTGAAGCGTAGAATAATATATTTTTATTCTTCGACATCTGTAGTTAAATTGTTCTTGATTTATTCAGAAAAATATATTTTAATTTTAAATACCAAGCTATGCTACTTAGAAACTGTCTATTTCACTACAGCATAGAGAATCTGAGAACTTAACTACCTAACTATCTTCCAAATTATTAAAAAATTTTACTTTAATAATTACTATTAATACTGCAAAATTGAGAATTATAATTTCAAAAGGAAGAATTTGGAAGACGATTGGTAATCCTAAGGGTACCTAACCTGTACCAATAATTCCCCCATGCCTAGAAAAATGTCACCTAAAATAATTCAAATTTCTGTTTTATTTTTCCATTTCAAATCAGTCTTTCGGTTTACTTATTTTGTACCTGTATCATTGTCATTGGAAGCTTCCAAAAATTTTGTGTCTGAGCTCTCTCCACCAATCGATTGTTTGAACGACTCACTTCCGATGGTACCAGCTGGTGCGTCTTTACAACCGAACCACCAGTACGCCGTCGACCTTGGGAACGCTGGCATCGTTATATCTACGGCGAAGGCCCTGTCGTTAAACCTAGAAAAATGCTTATAGGTTAGAAAACGAACATAAACTAAAAGAGTATTGTTTTGTCTGATTAATCTTCCAATTATTATATAAAGTTAGACACTTAAGTAAGTGAATACTTTTTCAATTAATAGGATCAAAAAGATTTACCTGTAGTAAGCGTTGTTTTTATAAAAGTAAGTATAACCGTTGGTCCATTGGAATGCCGCATCAAGATTATCTGGTACTCCATCCCAGTTGGAAATTAGTTTAGGGTAAGTACTCTTAACAGGTGGCCTTTGGGATGGGTCGAATCTCCAGAACTTAGTACCCTTGTAGAAATATATCTTACCATTACCACTCCAAACCAATGCAGTGTCAATATCATCTGGAATTCCTGTAAAACCTTCGGAGATATCCTTGGGGTATTGACCATCTAGCTTTCTACCTTTGTACCTAGAATAAAAATTTTAGGATCTTGTAGTAAAATATAGTATTTTTTTGAGTACCTCCAGTATTTGGATCCTTTGAAGAAGTAAGTCTTTCCATTTTTGTACGTAAAAGCAGCATTTATATTACCAGGTAACTCTGACCAATAGCTAGAAATTTTTTGTGGATATCCTGGAGCTATACTATCTTCAGTTACTTTATAATATTCGTCTCCTTTAAACACAAAAGTATCTCCTTCGGCAGATGTGAAAATTGTATCGAAAGAAGGATCTTCACATAAACTTTTGTCGGCGAATCCTCCACGTGAAGTAGTCTTAGGTACGTTGTGACTCTGGTCATAATCACCATCTTGATCTCCGTTATCATAAGTGTTAGGTGGTGATGACTGTTTGGTCTTCTTACCATAAAGTGCTTGAATTCCTTCAATATCGTCAGTATCTAAGCTGAAGATTGGTTCGTACCCTCTATAGAAAGGAGCCATGAGCGCTTGTCTAACGTCCGAGTGACTAAGACCTAGGGAATGTCCAAATTCATGAGCGGCTACTTGGAAGAGATTCGTTCCTCGATAACTATTGATTGACCAAGCTTCTGAAGCGTCAAAATGAGCGTCACCACCGAACACCTGAGAAAAATAAAGTAAAATAGAAAGGAAGAAGCGGAGAATATTGAGTACCAAAAAATTTCTTCACTTACTGGAAAATAGGCGTGAGCAAGAGTACCACCAGGTCCGTCGAAAGGATCTCCATCTCCATGTTCACCGGATTCAAATCTAATTTCAATATGTACTTGATTTTTTTTCGGGGTAAAAGTGAGGTCGGTGTATCCCGTCCAAACATCAAAAGCTCTTTGTATTTCTGCATCTACATCTGAGCGTTTCAAATTACTGGGATATTTTGAGATTTTGTACGTCAGATCTTTTACTTTCCATCTACTTCCTAAAAATTAGAAAATGTTAGTATTAATCAAACAATTGTAAAGATTCAGAGTTATGAAGTTAAGAGTTTCACGTTGGGATTAGCCTGTTTGACATCTCAAATAAAGTACGACCAGATATCTAAGAAGGTCGTAAATCAATATGAACCGACGACCCCCATTATTACCTATGGTTTGAAATAAAGATAAGCAATAAAAGTGTGTGTCCCTTAAAAGATTCCCAGGTCCGGATTAAAATATCTCATGAAATAGTTTGAAATTTTAATAATAGTAGGCTTTGGTTGGTATCCAGTGTTGCAAAGAGACTTTAAGGAAGTCTCTTCTACAAAACGGATTTAAATTTAAAAAACTCACTAGTAGCAGAAAAATCATAATGGAATCTGTGCGCCTTATGAACTGGAAATTTAATGGTAGAGCAGGTACAACTCTGCGTAGAATCGACCTCCTGATGATAACTCAAGTGGTTGGTGATTTATGACCTTCTTATATTTCTGGTCGAACTTTATGAAGCTAGAATTGGAGCAATTGAAGCATAACGAGAATCATTACAATAAAAGATGGAAGTTTGTGAAAGCGACAAATATTTTTAGTTTTGGTATTTGAAAGAATAATGTATTTAAAATTATTACAAAACTTTTCATAAACTATAACTTTAAAATTTTTTGTAATGAGGTAAGCAATTCTACATAATTAGTATAATTTCTGTCGTAGAATATTGATGTTTGACTAGTATCATAATTATGCTAGTCTGACTAAGTCTAATGAATCATCGATTCTAATTTCAATACAATATTCAATAATCATTAAAATTTTCTCTAGAACAGAAATTTGAATTTTAAATTTCGAAATACTTATTTTTTTTTTCATAACAAAATGCTGTGACTTATTTGAGTCGTGATAATAACCGGCTGCAAACGTTTGCTAGAATCTCCTGCAGGAGATACGGTTCATGAGTTCGATGAACAGTTCCACATCCACTCCACATTGTACATTGAAGGGTTATTGTCGTATAAAATTCTTGAATGCAGACTAAATATTTTAATCGAATAAAATTCATCCAAATAAATATTTTTTTCACTCTTTAGGAGAATCAAGAAGAAGATGGAAGGTACCAGCGATGATGAAAACAAGGAAAAAAATAGACATCGAAAACCAGGAGGAAATGAATTAATCATAAAGAAGAGATTGGAGTTACCTGAGGATAAAATTTAAGTGATAATGGGACAAACGAGAAAATATAAACCTATAGCCAAATAACATGAATATTTGATAAACTTCATTTGACATATACTAGATTCTCATACTATTTCAAAGGTTTGGCAACATAGTTAAGATTGTTGACGGGGGTGGTGTTGTATTCGAAGTAACTGCGTGGGAAACTCAAAAAGTCACTGACTTATCAAACTTACCTTGTAATGCGTATCTCTTAGCTCTATTATCACCTGTTCCTACTTTATCTTTAACACCACATCTTGGAAGTGTCATTGTGGCTCTAGTTGTCTCATCTAGTTCACCTATAAAGAAATAAAATTAAAAAAAAATTAATAACATTGTTCTGTCAAAATGCTTAAATATTTCCACTTCCAGAAGTACTGAATAAGTTTTACATCAAAAATGATAAAATAAATCATGGAAAATATGAATTTTATTGGATAATCAGCATATTCAAATTGTACTGCTCATTTCATTCATTCATTTATTTGGATTGAGCTCATTAGCCCAGGCACTTGAACTAACTGTATCTTTATACCATTTCCCATGTTATCTACTTCCATTCCAGAAGCTTCGTGTCTTCTATAAAGGCCACTAGTTTCACTGGAGGAATTTTCAGTAGTTGTGATGGTTGTATTAATTCCTCTCCAAAGTGCTTCCGTCTAAGTACTTGTAAGTTCTCGCAGAAGCAGAGGATGTGAGTAGGTGTTTCATCATCAAGTTCACATTTTCTGCACTAACTTTGCCCATCTTGTACAGAAGTTTCCTCAGGTTGCAGTGTCCAGTCACCAGGTCGGTAACTGTCTTCAAATGTCTTTTTACCCAGTTTCAGTAGCCTGGTTGAGAGCTGCTTGCCTACCTTGTTCAGTAAACACTTTGTATGGAGGTGCCTCTATTTGAGTTGGTGTTCCCTATCCAGCCAGTTCCCGATTTCCCCTCTTATGCAATCTTTTGTGATTACAAAATACGGTTGCGGACTTATAAAGTCTCCTTTAGAGCCTTCTTTAGCTTACTGGTCCCATATTAGAGGCACTTTGTTGTCTCTTGCCAGCCTATTAAGGGATTCTTTGCAGTTTTTCACCAGTATAATGACCAAGGCTAAAGATCACTATCTTTCAAGCTCATTTTTACTCTTTGCTTTCTATTTTCTCAATTTTGTCGTACTTATTATGCTTTTTCTTCAATGCATTCCTTTTTCCCTCCCTTCCCTTCCCAGTGTAACTATATAGTATTTAACTTCGTCTAATCCAATAGTCGCTGTTTGATTCTTTTTGGACAGCTTCACTGAAAACTAAAAGAACTTTTTGTGCAGTGAAAACAATTATTGTCAGATCTGTTTATTTTTAGATTCAATGTTAAAAGGAAACTAACAACTAAAAAAGTATGTTTAGTAGTGACGTCAACGGCGACATTGAACGAAGCATTTGATTTTAAACCTAATTTACATAAAATGGTAGTTTCTACCACCGACAATAATCTGAAATCTAATATTTAGTCCAGTTTCCTTGCACGTCGAGTTGAAAAGCGTTACCCGCTTTTAATTTATTCATATTCTATTATGTAACTCTGGAATTCTCACGAAAATGAAGACATCTATAAGCTTTAGATAAATAATTGGAAATGGTGACTTCTTTTTTATCTCCGTATGCATATTTATTATAATGACATACACATGCCACAAAACAACACAAACATAAAAATGCAAATGATATATTTGTGAAAAATAATCAGAAACTGTCGAAAACCGTCAAACAGTGATGTTGTTTGCTATGAACAGTTATTTTTTGTTCGTTACTTAAAAACATGCAAACTAAAATACTCGGTACTGAAAATTCATTAACCCTTCCAGAATAACAGATATGATCACAAACTCGCTTCTGGGAATGAGAAGTTGTAATATGCTGGCCAAAATTAATGTCAACCAAGCAACCGTACATAGTTCATTGTCTACGCACGGTGTCCAAGCATAAAACGTCCAGCTAAACTGGGATGGGTTGGAAACATGAAGTCAGAATGAAACGCTAGAGAAGCAGAAGATGCAGTCCATGGTGCTAAGCCCAGGTGCAACGGTTACGTATCTTTGCATCCGTATTCCAGGTAGAAATCCATATGTTATAGGCATGTGTCTGCACTAGTCAGGAACACAAAAAACTAATGGTCAAAAAAACACTCGTCGCTATACAACGAAATATTAAACCTAAGCAGAGGTCAAATAGAGAAAGTCACAGGATTACTCATTGATAAGTGTACCCTAAGGATGCACATACAGTTGGCATAGCACAGTTGTACATGAAAAGGAGGAAACCGCCTCTCTTATCTTTGAATGCATAGTTTAGACTCACTCGAGATATAAGTCTCTTGGAATAGCGCGGCCAAAAGAATGTTGAGCCTGATAAGTACAACTAGATCTTCTTCACATAATCAGTGCAACCAATAGCTCAAAAATGGAATGTCGGAATGAAACGCTGGAGAAGCAGAAGCTGCAGTCCATGGTGCTAAGCCCAGGTGCAACGGTAACATATCTTTGCATCCGTATTCCAGGTAGAAATCCATGATATAGGCATGTATCTGCACTAGCCTCGTGCTTGGTCAGGAACACAACAAACTAATCGTAAAAAAACTTGTCGCTATTCAACGAAATATTAAACCTAAGCAGAGGTCAAATAGAGAAAGAGACAGGATTACTCATTGATAAGTGTACCCTAAGGATGCACATACAGTTGGCATAGCACAGTTGCACATGAAAAGGAGGAAACCGCCTCTCACGTTATCTTTGAATGCATAGTTCAGACTCACTGGGGATATAAGTCTCTTGGAATAGCGCGCCTAAAAGACTGTTGAGCCTGATAAGTACAACTAGATCTTCTTCACATAATCAGTGCAACCAATAGCTCAAAAATGGAATGTCGGAATGAAACGCTGAAGAAGCAGGAGCTGCAGTCCATGGTGCTAAGCCCAGGGGCAATGGTTACGTACCTTTGCATCCTTATTCCAGGTAGAAATCCATGATATAGGCATGTGTCTGCACTAACCTCGTGCTTGGTCAGGAACACAACAAACGAATGGTAAAAAAAACTCGTCGCTATACAACGAAATATTAAACCTAAGCAGAGGTCAAATAGAGAAAGTAACAGGATTACTCATCGATAAGTGTACCCTAAGGATGCAGATACAGCTGGCATACCACAGTTGTACATGAAAAGGAGGAAACCGCCTCTCACGTTATCTTTGAATGCATAGTTCAGACTCACTGGAGTTATACGTCTCTTGGAATAGCGCGCCCAAAAGACTGTTGAGCCTGATAAGTACAACTAGATCTTCTTCACATAATCAGTGCAACCAATAGCTCAAAAATGGAATGTCGGAGTGAAACGCTGGAGAAGCAGGAGCTGCAGTGCATGGTGCGAGGCCCAGGTGCAATGGTTACATATCTTTGCATCCTTATTCCAGGTAGAAATCCATGATATAGACATGTGTCTGCACTAGCCTCGTGCTTGGTCAGGAACACAACAAACTAATCGTTAAAAAACTTGTCGCTATACAACGAAATATTAAACCTAAGCAGAGGTCAAATAGAGAAAGTGACAGGATTACTCATTGATAAGTGTACCCTAAGGATGCACATACAGTTGGCATACCACAGTTGTACATGAAAAGGAGGAAACCGCCTCTCTTATCTTTGAATGCATAGTTCAGACTCACTGGAGATATAAGTCTCTTGGAATAGCGCGACCAAAAGACTGTTGAGCCTGATAAGGAAAACTAGATGTTCATCACATAATCAGTGCAGCTAATAGCACAAAAATGGAATTCCAAGGACAAATTATACCAATTGAACTAAATCAAAGTTTGTGGTATCCTCCGATTGGAAAACGTGCACAGAGAAAAAAAAAGAAACTTGTCTCAAGAGACATCTTTTTTTCTTTTCTAGGTGTCTTCTATATACAGAAACACTCTTTTTCCATCTTTCATTCAACTCAATCTGCAAATTCATATAGTTAGACAAAATGTGGGAAATGGTCTCCAATGGTTCCCCACTGTAGTCTATCTTGATTTTATTTTTGTCTTTTCTGTTACTCCATGGAGTAGTTCCAGGAATACCACTATGAAGTGGCACCCACACTATTCTGATTCAAATGCAGTCTGTCAATTTATTAATCCCTTCCTGGTACTTCACAAGTCAGGTTGTCACCTTACAACAACTTAGGAAGACATCAAGTACGAAGTTAAAATCAAATCCCATAATGTATTTAACCTTAAAAATACCAAAAAGTATCTGGCGAAAAACCAAACCTCCAGCTTTTGACCAACTTCTATGTTTCATATTAGCACTGGCAATGATAAAAAATACTTCCTTTGTTAAATAATGAATACTCAATTTTTATAATGAAGATGCCATCAGAATTTTTTTTACAGACCAATAATTTTGTATAATTTATGCAGGTGAAGGTTAGAACCAACCTGCATATTATTAATATTGTTGTTCCCATTGATATTCGACAGTTATTTTCTAACCTCGAAATGTTTTCTAGTTCAAATAATATGGGTGTTTTGTTCAATATTGAGTAATCAGATTAATTCAGAATTTGCGAAAAAAAATTAATGTGATGTGATGTTTTTTAAGCATAATATAAATATTTTTGATTGTAAATATGGTTGTGGCAATAAAACAACGAAATTATAGTACATTTAGAATTAAACCTTAGTTGGCAAGCTGCAAAATGTTTGTCTTACTTTATTGAGTTGAGGGATAACTTTTAGAATCTTCTTGCTGTAAATATCGTTTGTCGATAGTATCAGAAAGAAAAAACTTTTGCGTATCAAGATCGAACATTGGTTACTAGAAAAAGAAAGTTTTTATCGTTTATAGGTAGGCTTTTAAGTTATACATCATGTCATTTGTCAAGCCGAAGAAAAATCAGAAAGAAAGGCTACAAATACAAACATAATAACAAAACTGAAATCTCTCCAGTGTTCTGTGTGACTAATTACAAATTTTCGGTGTCTCACCCACATAAATACTATTCTCTTTTCAAATATCATTTACAGCATGACAAAACAATATCTCCACTTGACAGCTCTAGCGGAAGACGTTTTTCGTTTCTATTATTGGATTGATTTTTGCTGTAATTGCATCATTTGCGACACAAATCGTTCCAGTAATTTACAGTAATATTACTAATACACATGCGCAGTTAAAAAAAATCGTTCCAACCACCTGGAATTACTGGTTCAAAACTCTCGATTACTATCAGTTCTCTGTTCCATCTCGTTTGCAGACCGAAGCGAGTACCGAATGTTCTGAAATTAGGAAACATGCGCAATGGTAACATTTTTGTTTTGAGCAGTTGAATTTGTTTTTGGAGGAAACATACCAAATGGTGGACAGAGGATATTCAAGAACAGGTAAAAATAAAAAAAAATCGTTGGAAAAGTTACTTAAGAACCAAAACAGAAATAAGCCAACGAAAATACAAAGAACAAAGGGAAAAAGTAAAACGTATGGTTCAAGAAGCAAAACGTCGAACCTGGGATGATTTTGGTAGAAAAATGGAAGATGACCACCATGGAAACCAAAAGTTGTTCTATAAAGTATTGAAAAACTTAATAAAAATTGAACATTAGAACTGAAACAAGTCAAAAATAAGAAGTACCAAATAGTTTCAGACGATATGGGAATAATGCAGTGCTGGCAACAATTCTTTCCAGAACTCTTGAAACAGTAAACCCAGGAAGCATTAACAGAGGTGATAGACACAGAAATAAAATTGATAATGAACGAAATGAAAGCATAACAGCAGAAGAACTCGAGCAGGCAATTAAAAAGTCAAAAAGGGGAAAATCTGGAGGACATGATAAAATCACGCCAGAAATGATCATTTACAAGGAAGACAGCTACTATTAAAAAATCTTGGAAAACCGCTCAGGTGCACAACGACTGGAACATAGGAGTAATAATGCCAATACATAAAAAAGGTGACTCGTTTCCAAATTATATGAAAGCTTATTGGAAAATAGATTAAGACCCTCAATATATCTGGATGGTTCACAAAGCGGATTTAGGAAAGGGCAAAGTACCCAATATCACATTTTCACGTTAAAACAAATTATGGAAAAAACACAAACAAAAGAAGTTTATATGGCTTTCTTGGACCTTGAAAAAAGCTTTCGATAGTGTAGCACAAAAAACAGTTTGGAGTTGCCTAGACCAAAGATCGGTTCCAAAGAGTCCAACCTCACAAATAAGAAGCCTATACAACCACAATTACATATCCTTGAATCCGATACATTCAGAGTCAAAGATGGACTTAGAC
This sequence comes from Lochmaea crataegi, assembly GCA_947563755.1. Classification (NCBI taxonomy): domain Eukaryota; kingdom Metazoa; phylum Arthropoda; class Insecta; order Coleoptera; family Chrysomelidae; genus Lochmaea; species Lochmaea crataegi. The sequence goes on from OX387434.1 coordinate 9,679,351, forward strand.
AAGGTGGAGTATTAAGTCATCTATTGTTTATAATTGTAATGGACATCATTAAGGCAACGAAAACATACACTAAAATGATACATATAAGTAGGTTAAAACTGGTTGAATCCTGAACGAGTGTGCGTTTGCGGATGACCCAATGATTTGTGCACCCAGCGAAGAGGAATTGCAGAAAATTCTAAAGATATGGGAAAACAAACTAAAGATGAAAAACTTAAAAATAAACATACAGAAAACAAAAGTAATGTCCACTGGATCAGATGATAAAGAAATTAATTTAAGGATACAAGAGGAAGAAATCGAGCAGGTAGACGTATTTAAATACTTTGGTATAAATAAAAATGAAAATGAAGATATTGAAATAAACGAAAGGATCACCAATTCATCAAAACTTTATAGGAAAAAAGGAAACCAGCACCAAAATTACAATATATAAAACAGTTTAACGGCCAATCCTCACTTATGGAAGTGAAAGCTGGATACTGTCACAGAAATCCAAAAGTCGAATCCAAGCAATGGAAATGAAATATCTGAGGAGAAAGCTTAAGTGGTTCGGACACTTAACAAGAATGAACAACAGATCAGTCAGGGATGTGTGGGAAGCGAAAGTTAATACGAAAAGGAAGACCTAAGAAAACTTGGAACCAAGAAGTTGCAGAAATACTGGAAAGAAGACATATAAAATGGGAAGAAGCAAAAAAGATGGCAAAAAATAAAAAGGAATGGACCAATTCCATTTACCAACAAAAAATTTAGATATAGATACCTACCCTTACACCTTCGGGTATAAAAAGGGTTTCTGATATTCTTTTTTTGTACAAGTAGGACTGGAAGAATTTCTTGTTGTTTGGCCAAGAGATAAACGGGGGTGCAAGCACTTCAGGAAATTCGGTAAACCGCGTGCATCTACTAAACTAGTTCAAAATACGTTCCAACCGTTTGGTAAAAGATTAACGGTAACTTTACTAATTTCACTAACGCACGCGCATTAAACAGTTCAATTACTGGTTACGTACAATAACAGAATTGTTGGTTGGAACGAACCTATTATAATCGACGTTTTTACCATTATCGTTAGTTTGCATATACAGTTACGAAGTTGCAAATGCCTTTAAATCCTACTGTTGCGTTGTTGCAAGACGATCGAGGACAAAGTGAAACCGTTAGAATTGTAGGTGTGATTATTTGTGATGTATAGGTGTTACCATGAGACTGTCCTGATCACCAGAAGACCTAGATTCAGTTGAAAAAGAGTCACCACCTGAAGAGATGACTGCTTTTGAGTTTCCGGATTGTTTTGTAGAAGGATAGCTTGGAACACTGGAATCGAATTGGGTTTTTCCGGAAATTACCTGGCTAGGAATGAAGAGCACTGCTACAGGGATGAGTCGTGTTTTTCCTCACTGGGTGTGATGGATGTCGACGAGTATGGAAAATTATTCTATTTAGGGTATTAAAATCGCATTTTTAATCGTAACTAAATAATTGGAAAATTGGAATGATAATTGTAATATATCGGATAACTGTAATTATTTTGTAATTAAAATAAAACATTCACTTTATACTCATGTTTATTAATCTATTAATACAGTTCCTTTTCCATTGGATGACAACCATGACATGACATTGTCGTTACTGACATTACCTTGTTACCAACTATAATCATCGTTACCAACCTTACATCCTTAATAATGGGTAATTACTACTAGACAAGAGAGGAATCCGCTCCATTTACTGAATACTTGAGAGAAGTATTTAATCTTGAAATGAGAAATGATAGAAATATACCTACCACGAGATATGGTACTACGATCGATGCGGTTTTTTCTAGATACTTATTTTAGTTACCATAAAATATTAGTTACATTTATAGATTGTGGCGAAGATAAAGTTTTTGATAGAATAATTAATTTTCAAAATGATTCAATGATTTAAATAAATATTGTTATCAGTTTTCTAATTCACAGATTGAAAATAAAATTTATAGTTGGTCTACTATTGATTTACCATTATCATTCCCATTTTCCAATTATTAAGTTAAGATTAAAAACGCGATTTTAATACACAAAATAAAATAATTTTCCGAAAATTTTCAGTTAATTGTCTACGGTTCGAAAAAAAGTTTCACTTTCGGGGTTCATAAAACCAGTCGATAATTTTTTTTGTTTTGAAGGAGTTCATGATTCAAATTCACTAAAACTTTGATTTAAAATTGTTTACCAAATTTTTTTATCTTGTTTTGGAATTATTAAATTAATCGCAACCTTCATTATCTGTTTTGTTGCCAAATGTATCCGGTAATGATCGAATGCTGTATTTGATTATACTATACACCATTGTTGTTCAGTGAAATTAAAAAAAATTAAGGCGGGCTTTGATAAATGAATTTATAGGTTCTAAATGTTGATAGAAATTCACAAAATCAATATTTTTGGAGAAAATAAATCCAAACACCACCACACTGATGCTGGTGGAATCTGCTGCTGCAATTCTTGTTTATAAATCAACAAATGTCTAACTATGAGCTATGGGAATAGTGAAATGAACAGACTGTTTTATTATTAAAAATTCTAAATTATTGCATACCCGTAACATCTAATCCAGCAAACGCTTGAAAATCTTCTATGGCTTTCGTGAACGATCGTTCATCTAAAATTTGACTAGAATTTCCTCTGGATGATGCTAAATAACCATACTGGGACAAGTACAACTGAAAAAAAAAAGAACTGTGTAATAAATTATGGAAAAAACTACCGTTAATTTGTATGATTGTTCAGTGACAGATAGCAAGATAGCATTACAAGATTCTCATATAATGTCAAACCATTTATTTCCAAATAACCCAATACAATTCTGATTTATTTATTTTACTTATGGAGGGTAGAATGAAGGAGAACCGTCTTGTATGGGGGACAAGTTGAAAAAGTGTCCACCTGTGAACAGCAAATTATAATTCGAAGATTCACCGAAATGGCGCTCGTGTAGCTAATGGAAATGTTGTGAATTTAGCAGTCAAATATCATTTAGTAAATATAACCTATGAAACTCCTGAGATAACGTCGTTAGTGATTTGATTTTTATAAATGTAATAAACCGGAAGTATTTATTTCCTTTTTTAATTTTGTATCTTACTCTAATAATTCATGGCGCTGTTTTTAAAATCTTTCCACTTGCTACTATGGCGCCACCTTAATTTGCTCCCTTTCGATAGACACTTTTTAATACATTCAGATGGTTCTCCTTCCTTCTACCCTCCATAGTTTTACTAATCAAGAGTATTAGCAGTTAACTTTATATCTTATTTGTTTTTGACGCCTAGTAAAATACAGAATGTTCAAATCGAACGTGTATCAATATCAAAACCATATAGTTAGTTTTTTTTCAGTTCAGTATTAAAACCGTTGCACGTCATCAAAGAGTCGAACAAGTGACGTTCGTTTATATTATGTCATTCGTTTGCTGCTGTCAATCCACTGTCACACTATGCTTAGCCTCTCTAAACTCAATAAATATTGAAATTTATAGCTCGCATGTTATCAAAAAATATAAATATATGCATCTCAACTATGCAACTCAAACTAAGGTCAGTCGTACTAAAAATTTTATATGTTGGCAAAAATGCGCGCAGTTCGCGATCAAAATGGTTTATTCGGTTCAGTTGACGTCTTGACATTTTTGGGATTATGTTGTGACAATTTTATATTGCTCATTTAACCTTTCGATTCTTTTTTCTGCGTGTTATTAAAAAACTGCAAAGAACTGTGAGTAGTTTTTCACAAAACAGTTATGAGTTAGTCCAGTTATAACAGTGTAACGGTTTTAATACTGAACGGGCTATAGGTCGTCATTTTAGTTCCAAAATGTGTTCAAATCAAATTGATCTATCTCATTTGTTCTAATCACAGAGCTTCAGCTCTGTGCTTCTCTTAAAAACAAATGATACTTGATATGATACATGATAAGTAACTATCGATTCCAAAAGCACAGAATAACAATAGCGACATCTTTTGAAATTTCCATAAGAAAAACTGCATTTTTTTACCGACAGATCTCTCACTTCCAGGACCAAGTGTTATTAAGTAAGTAAGATAGACTGAGACAAATCAGGATCTAGCAAAAATAGGAAATGCTACGGTTTGCGTAAACTTGAAAACATAACCTCGTTTTATTCACAAATGAGAAATTGGTTTGAATGTTTAATACAAAGTGTGGAATAAATAATATGTTCTGAGTATCGAACACAATATTTTCCATCCTGGAAATAGTTTAATCAGTTTGAGGTTCATAACATAAGCAGCCGAATACAAATCAAAGATTACACAACGGATATAAATTTAAAAATAATCGGATATAACCTCACATATTATTAAGGCGACCACAGAATGTAGCATAGAACAAAGGTTAACTTAAAACTCACTTTCGAGTCCAAATAAAAGGTGGTCAGTTAGGGAAGAAAGTCAGTTCAATCATATTAAAAGAACAAATTATTTTGCATCTCAGTTAGACTCACGTGGAAAAAATACAGCTTTGTTGCTAGGGTGAGCGATTTTGATTTGACGTTGTTGACAGTATCGGCACCAACTACACACTGCGAAAAAGTGTTGAGCGGTTTGAATAACTCTGAATCTGACAGTTACTTTGCAAATAAACAGAAAAACTACACAAATTAAACGACAAAATCGAGTGATAACAGCTTGGAACCACTTTAGATGTTATCAGTAAATTGGCAAATTAAATTCCCGTTTACTTATGCAACATTGATACGCGTGGGTTGTCTACTTTCCACATAAACAAGAAAATGACAGTATCGGCACCAAATAATGGGTGAGTAAAACAAACCTGAAGGATTTTTGGGTAACCAACATCAATTTTACAACGAAGTGCCTAGTTGCAGAAAGGCTCCCACCAATCAGAGTGTATATTTTTAGTGCAATGTAATTATTCCCTTTCCCTTCTCGAAAACATTTCAAAGAATTTGTATTCCACATGAAGTTTTCCAAAAAGGGGAAGGGATAGTATTATTCCCTTCCCCTTCTCGAAAAAATATCAAAGAATTTGTATTCGACATGAAGTTTTCCAAAAAGGGGAAGGGAATCCCTTACTATTCCTTCTTCCTTCTTTGATATTTTTTTCGAGAAGGGTGACTAACGCTTAACAATACACATTTGGTAGGTGGTAATCCAAGTTTGTTTAAGATTTTCGTGACTGTACTGTTAAATAATCTTGTTATACTATAAATATGTAGTCGATGTAGGGAAATTTTATAACCAGTAAAAAATACCTTTATAAAATATTACAGATTTTTTTCGTAATAAACTTATTGCTATGATAATTTAAATTTTCGTCACTGTTATATCATCGAAACCAGAATTCAATGTGATAATAAAAGGTAATATTGATCGATTTATAACAAAAAGTTCAATTTTATGGTTAACAAGTTCATGCGAAAAGCTTTCTAAACGTTAATAGCTATCGATTTTAGTAATTTTGTTATACGCATAGATTATTGAATACAATAGTTTCGTATCCACTTATTCAATAGTTTGAATTTAGAAGGTTAATTTCATCAAAAGATTGGAAGGTTACTTCAGTTATTTTTTCCCATTCCTTTATACAAAATAGAAAAACTTTTCATTCATTTATCGTCCAGAATTCAGGAATTTAATATATACGGAACGCCCAGTTACTAACCAAAGATATATACGGACCATACTCCATATTAAGACCTTAACTAGGAATGGAGAACTATCGATAGTCCCGTCTATCGATATTTATCGATAGTGTTATATTTACTATCGATTATTATCGATAATTTTCGATAGTTTTACAGCAGTAACATCATTGTACGATTTTTGTCAAAATGTTAAAAACATACATGAATATATATTTATTACAAAACAAAGTATCAACTTTCATCAATTCAACATCCGTCAATATAATATATAATCAAGGAAATAATCTCACTTTCAGGGTTGGTTTTCGCCAAGCAGACAGTGTGACAGTTGACAGTGTTCTTATGCGTGCCGTTTGATAATGATCTGATCGTTTGATGTTAGGATTCTTCCTCTTAATCTTCTTAATTTAACGTCCTTTAGCTGCTCGTGCAATGCTGCAGAATCCCATTGATGCTTTTTTACTCCCTATCAGCTTTGAAAACATGTTCTTTATCTAACATCTTAATTATCGATAGCACCGAAAACTATCGATTTTTTTCGATTGTCAAAAATATCGATAGTTATCGATAGACGATCGATAGTTCTCCATTCATAAGCTTAAGATAAAATTGACATCTGTCAACTAGTGAAATGAAATGGTGTCTTGCCAAAAGTTCCTAGAATTATTGGCCACCGATGCGTTGAGTATTCAGATAAAAAACGTGCGAAAACCTTGTGTTTTGAATGGTAGACATTAACTGTCATTCTTGTCATCAAATACACTTTTTGTTGGTCACACTGACAACAAATAATTATAGATCATTTAAAAAGGAGGAGTAATTTCAGAAGCATTACCCACACCACTAAAAGTTACTAGATTAGTTACTAAAGAGCGTGTTCCGAAATAGTCGTGTTCAAAATCTATGAAATATGCCTTGATTGACTTGACGTAGTTTCCGCAATCATTATGTACTGAAAATGATTCTTAAGATGTCGGGTTGAGATGAGATCTGAACAATCGCAGAAATTCAACAAACAGGAGTTCTTAAAAGAACTGTTAACGAAATAGAGTGGAGAACTAAGTAAAAATTATGAAATAACAAGGGAACGAAGGCGATGATGAAAACAAATATATTATACACTGTGTTCATTTGAAAAGGACCCACCCTTAATATTTCAAAAATGCGACATATTAGAAAGAAATGCCGAAACACGTTAACTTTTAACTTGAGGGGGACACTTTTTGGCGCTAATGTCATAAACGTCAGATTCACCCCCTCCCTTTTGGAGATACCCATTACATTTTTTCAAATGGTCTTAGGTATCTAGTCATACCTCATTTAAAAGGTCTGGTGAAGCTCTATCCAATCATTTTGTTTTGCCTTTGAACCAGCCTTCCATTGTTATTTAATCGTTGTTTAAAAATGGCTCTCTCTCAACTTTTATTGCCTGAATGTTAACGGTGGTCACTTTGACACATGATTAAATAACAGTTATGTCTTGTTAACAGTAGTCTTTTCACTATTTGTAAATTTTTTATTCTTTCAAGAGTCTTTCGGTCATAACCTAATACGGGGGCATACGAAAATTTGAATGAGAGCCAATTTCAAACAACGATTAAATAACAATGGAAGACTGGAATCAAACGCAAAACAAAATGGTTGAATAGAGATTTGCCAGTTCGGGTTCAGACTTTTTGTATCAATTGACAATTACGTGAAATATTTATTGTACTGCTCGCAGTTGTCGTGGCCAATAAGGGATCAAGGCATGTCTAAATATCGAATCATCATTGGCAACAGCAACCAAGGCGAAAGTATTAACCAAATGTCACATTATTCTGAAAAAATATATGGTTATAATAAGTAGTTCATGTAAATTTTTTTTAATAATTTGAGGATGAATGGTGTAGAAAATGAAATTGGATGTTTAAATTATTCTTTATTTTCATTAGAGGCTCACTAAAAGTTTTGATATCGAAAAATACCATAAAATTGTACTGTTATGTATGTAAAACTTGATGTAAAAATACTAACAAAAATAAGATTTTACTTGGAAACTTATATTATTAACAAGAAAAAACAAGCACGGACTGTAGATTTTGTTTATCAAACTGAATACTTAATTCTTAAAAATAGCAATCAACTTGGTTGGAATATAATAACTTTGTTGAAAATAAAACAACAAACGAAAAACAAAATTGTAATAAAGATTGAACTGATAAATAAACACAAAACTGACAAATGTCGTTGTTAGTTGTATAAGAAGAGCTGTGTGAAACGGGCGGCAATTGGATCAATCACTAGGCAACAGAAATGCCAACTTAAATCCAAATCGCTCCTCTTAGTTTAAAAACGAGATATAGAATGTTTCATGAAACCCTGGAGTGTGTAACGGTAAAGGACAACAATTTGTAACGGTAAACGCTCCAGCTTGAAGGGCTTCGGCTAGAGACTCCTCTCAAGGGTGATTCGACCCGAAGTTTATGTCGCACAAGGATAACAGAAAGGTTGTAAAAATTGATGGCGCCACTACCTTTTTGACGTCGATAAAAAGTACTAACAAACTAAGGCGGAAAAGGTAGAAACGCCAAGTAGAGTTTAGATAAAAGTTTAACCAGAATTCAAATAATAATATAATTAGTTAAAAAAAAACAGAACGTTTTACCTCGGCCAATATCTCCCTCAACTTTTATAATTGAGGATGTAGAAAAAAATGGGATTTAAAACAAATTTATATTTATTCTTCTGCCACAGGAAATAGAACAAATGTGAATACTTGTACTTTTATAGGTACTTAGCTTATGAAGTGGTTGTTTCCGGAAAAGGTAGGTAGGTCTTGCCTCTGCTAAGTCTTGAGAAGATGGAGACTAGATCTCGAAGAAGATAGAGATGTCTTGATTAGAACAGTATCCTAGCAGCTGTGTCCTGGTCTAGGGCGGTATTTTGTTCTAGGGCTTGTATCCTAGCCTAGAGCTTGTATCCTAGCCCATGGGCTGTGCTTACCACAGCAAAATTCATTAGGTAAAAAAAATATGAAAGATAACGGAAGATGGTCTTTCCCCGTAGGCGGTCGGTAATGGAAAGCAAAAAGCCGCGTGTCAGCGGAAGGAAGATGCCGTTGACAAGTGTCAATTGTCTTAGCGTTCGGAGTAGGAGAATTTGAGATCACAGAACTACAATTGGAAGTGGCTAATGTGGCGGCGAGCGGTAATTAAAAGGATTTATTCTATAAAATCGAGACAGGTCGATAGACATGTTACAAGTAATAATGTGATGAAACTCAAAAGTTATTCATTTACCATAATATGTCGTTCAGAAACTTATGAACACCTGCAGGTGTGTTTCGGTATGTAAATTCGTTGAAAGATGCCGCTGCTTCAAATGCTTTATTAAAAATTTTTAATCCAATTGAGAATCCAAAATTAGTTTATTGTTATTTTATAAAACCCTCTATATCTAAAACCGATAATTTTCATTTTTATAGTCATGGAAACTTTACTATTCATACAATACTGAGCTAGCGTAGTTTATAGGTAAAATAAAATATAGTAGTGGGTGCTTTATGTCTTTATTAACCTTGACCTACAGTGTCCTGCTAATTATTTAAATATATAATACACATACCGTTCAATTTAAAAGGATTTATGAATCATGTGGGTAAATTGGAGTTACTCATTCACAAGCCTTCTTGGTATATTATTTGCTTTATTTGAAAAAAAAATCGTAGGCTGTTCCATTGATGATTTTTGAATCATCTCAAAAGATTTAAAGATTCAAAATATAAAGGGTCAATATCACTCTAATAAGATGCACTTCTTGATGACTCACTCCATTTTTTTATTGTTGAGGTTGTAGTGGTTTTGTTCGATTATGGAAAGCAGGAAATGATTCAGTTTGTTGAAATTTCTCCAAGTAATAAATAATATATTGGATTTTTTTACTTTACGCTTAAAGATATTATCAGAAAGTGCTTGTATAAACAACTCTTGAGATATACTATTATTATGGATTTGTTAACCGACATCATTTTTCTGTGAAAAATACGAGTAAAGTAAAATACGTTGAGAACAATGAAATATTTTCTTAGAAATATTTCATAACCTATCTCCAAAATATATTTTTTTGAAGAGAATGAAAGCTGGGAAATATTTACAAATAGGTTAGAGACTTTTTTCTCAATGAAAGATTTTAAGGGTACTCCAGAATGTGTTGAGAACAAAAAGAAAGAATGGTTATTACATACAATAGGTAATTTCCTACAAAATCACTTCAACAAACAAACTTACCCTCAAGAACGTATACCGGAGAAGTCATTAGACCAGTAGGTTATTCAACTTTCCAAGTTAAGTTTGAAGATCAAACCGAATCATTAAATTTATACGTACTGCCGGGGAAAGTTGAACCACTTTTTGGTAGAGAATGGATGCATAAGATTAAAATCGATTTACCTTAGATATGTCAGTTACGGAGAGAAAATATTCCAGAATATTTAAAATTACAAATTTTAACGAAGCTGAATGCGGATTTTCCGGAAGTGTTCAAACCTGGACTTGGAAAAGTCTTAAATTATGAAGCAAAACTGTTCATACCCGAAAAGACTAAACCTATTTATGTACCTGCGAGAAGAGTACCGGAAAACACCCCACTCATCTACCAATAAATCACCAGCACAACTAATGTTTGGGAAAGAAATCAGAAAAAAAACTTGATTTAATTAGATTTCAGGAACCTGTGGGAAGCTCTAATCAAATTCGGGGAGTTCCAAATTTCACTGTAGGGGAATCGGTTCGTTTAAAGAATTACGATAAAAGAAAAAATGTGACCGGTCGTCGGACCGCCGACAGAAGCTTGCTTCTTATGCACAATAGAATGACCATTTTTCAAAAATTTGAAATTTTTTTGACAGTATTTGACAATTTTTGACAATTTTTGACAATTATTGACCATTTTTGACAATTATTGACAAATTTTGACAGTTTTGACAATCATTGATTATTTTTGACGATTTTTCAAAAAATTTGACCATTCTAGACCATTTTTCCAAATTTTAACAATTATTGACCATTTTTCAAAAGGTTTGACAATTATTGACCATTTTTGACAGTTTTTCATAATTATTGACCATATTTGACAGTTTTTCATAATTATTGACCATTTTTTCAAAATTTTGACAATTTTTGACCAATTTTCAAGATTTTAACAATTATCGACCATTTTTGACAGTTTCTTAAAATTATTGTCCATTTTTGACAAATTTTGACCATTTTTCAAAAATTTTGACAATTTTCAACAATTCTTGACCATTTTTGACATTTTGTTATAATTATTGATTATTTTTTAAAATATTTAATAATTTTTGACCATTTTTGACAGTTTTTGACAATTTTTGACAGATTCTGACAATTATTGACCATTTTTGACAATTTTTGAATAGTTTTGACCATTTTTGAGTATTTTATAATTATTTACCATTTTTTCAAAATTTTGACAGTTTTGGACAATTATTGACCATTTTTGACATGTTGGACATGCTGTAACAATTTCGCGATTGAATAATGTACATAATCATGTGGTTAAAATGAACGATATAAATCGTCAAATAATTAACAATTCTATTAAAAGGAAAGCCGTAGAAAATATCGTAGAAAAACGAGCTAAATTGATCAGAAAGAAATTGGAAATCAGAAGTGAAGTTTTGCAAAATATAAGATATATTAGAAATAATAACATATTTAAGACTGAAAATAATGCCAGAGCTACCAAAATCAGTGGAAGAATTGCAAGAGTTTTTAGATACTGTAAATGTAAAAACTATAAAACAAGAACAGTTTTTACTAGATATTGACATTAGTCAAAGTTTGTTTATTGTCCAACTAATATGAAATGTACATGGCGATGTTACTTTTGAATACTGTGTAAAATATTTTTATCAACTTCTTACCATAAACGAGCACAATGGAGGATTTTATGTACCTGTTGCATTTTGTCTTTTAAAAGAAACAAAAATCTGCATATTCTGCTATATTATTAAGGTTAAAGGAAAAGTGTGAAGTTCATGGTTACTCATTGAAACCTAAGGAAGTGATTTTAGATTTTGAAGTGGCAATTGATGAAGGAGTTGAAGAAGTCTGGCCGACAATAAAAATTATTGTTTGTCGTTTTCACCTCGCTCCGTCATGGTGGAAAAAAATTCAAAGTTTAGGATTGTCAATCGTAGCGTTTCCGCTATTGGAAATTGGTTAAGACATATTTTTGGATTAACATTTCTCGCTCCCGCTGAAGTAGGTGACTGTTTTGCAGAGGATTTCATGGCGGACAAACCAGATGATGAAAAAATTCATAATTCTGTAGACTACCTTGTAGAAAACTACATTTATGATAATTCATTATTTCCACCAGCAATATGGGCGAAAAATACTTCAACTGTAACTAGAACAACCAATACTTGCAAATTCAATTCAGAAAACTGCTCATAGCATCCAAATATTCATTGTCCAAAAAGAAGATAGGTATGTTAGAAAAGAAGTCTTAAATAAACAAAAGTTTATTGAATGTGAAATGGTTCAATTAAAAATCAAACAAATTTGTCGTTACGACTTTGTAAAGTGCGTTTCTTTTGAATTTGGAGGTTTACATCTATCCTAGCTCTTTTTATGTTATTTTTTAGATATTCAGAATTAGGTTTAATATATTTGTATTATTGTTTATTCGTTCGCTTCTTACGACAATTATCTTGTTTCGAATTGATTTAAAATGTGGAGTGGAAAGTGTAAACGAAATTCTGATCGTTTTTATATTGTGGGCGATTTATATTTTCAAAAAAGAGAATATCCATTGTTGATTCGTTAAAAAGTGCATATCTTCATTATTTTGGATTTCCTGTTGCAAATCAAGATAAAAAGTGGGTGCCTCGTTTGTTTTGCGAAAGCAGTAGAATCGTTTTACTCCAAGAGAGAACGCGGTAATCATGAAAATTATTGTTACTTTTGTGTTACGAAAACATTGGGATATAATAAAAAAATAAGGCAAGTATTTTATCTGTTAATGAAAAATCTGCTTGGAAGTCATTCAAAATGGTCGTGGAAAATTTTTTGGGAAATAAAAAAAGTGAAAATTACAAAGAAATTATTACCGATTTATTGGAGAATTTTCAAAAGATGGGAAAGTAAACATGTCACTAAAGATTGATTTTCTGCACTCGCATCTGAGTTTTTTCCCCGAAAACTAAGGAAGTATGAGTGACGAACAAGGGGAACGTTTTCACCAAGATTTGAAGGTTTTTGAAGAACAACATCAAGGATTTTGGGATGAAAACATGTTAGGGGATTACTGTTGGTCCATTATAAGAAAAACTGATTCAAATAACTATAAAAAGGAGACAAAAATTAGCCGTTTTTAATTTTTTTAGTATTAATACCAAAATTATGTTTTTCAGTTGAGTTAATAAATATTTCTTAAACCAGAATTTTTTTATTATTTTTTCTGGATAATTCTACCTAAATTTTTGACATTCATAATTATGTATATTTGTACCTTTGTATATTACATGGAAATTAAATTATCATTTTACACTTTATCATATAATATATTATATTAATTACTATCTATTATTTTGTTTAAATATAGAACTTGCAACAAATCCTAAATTGTAATAAATATTGGCGCAATTCAGATAGATATTAGATCAAGTTCAGGTAAGAAAAATAACTGGCGCAGTTCAGTTCAGACGCTACAGTCCCTGTTTTCTGCTCCATTATAGGTTTGCAATTAAAATTATAAATATTGGTGGTACAGCTCCGAGGGGCCAAAGTTTTTTAGGAAATTTTCTGCTCTTTAAGGATCTTTTTTCCGATTGTCGATATTTGCAATAGTTTCTGAGATATTTGCAAAAAACTGAACCCCTCTTTTTTTTCACTAAATTGTTAATAACTTTTGTAATTTTCATCGGTTCTACTTCAAATTTCTAAAAAAGTTTCTATATGTCCTAAATCATAATTTTTGGCGCCCTTGATGAAGTTTTCACCAAAAAAGACTTTGTTGACGAGACTACTACTCTTCAGAGTAATATATAAATGAGAATTATTACGGGCGACATTAGTGTTTGCAACACAGTGTGGAATGTACAAGAGGAACAACAGTGGGTGACAGCGAGCAGCCGAGTACATAGGAGGTGTCTTAGATACTCAAAAGCAAGCGAAGCTGATTCTGAGAAAGCGATCGGACGGAGTTTGAACTTGTTCCGTCGCAGTGCATAAGACGTGCAGAGTAAACACCAAGTGTGTCAAGTGTGGAGGACCACACCGCTTCAACGAGAGCAGAAGACCAAGGCATAAGCCAGCCACCTGCGCAAACTACCAGGGAGAACACCCAGCAAACTATAAGGGATACCCACAGGTCCCAAATAACAGGACGAGGAAACCAGCCCGAAAGGAAACGAGGCGTAAAGTCACCTATAGAGAATCTTAAAAAGACCCACCCAGGAGAAGGCCCGACACATCCATAGAAAGATGAGTCGGGATTTCAACTGGGGACAACTATAACAAGTGGATCCACTCTATAAGGTCGTCTTTGATCGCAGATCGTCGGCTAAGGATTTGCCCCTTATAGAGGCACAACAGAAGACAACAAACAACGAGAAGACCGCTGAAGAAATAACCACCGCGGTTACGCAACCAAGGAGAAGACAGCCCGACCCCAGCCAGCAGCCATTGGCTAGGAACGCGGAAAACGTCGACGATGAGGACCCATAGGATGAGATGGAGGGTTGGTGGAAGTTCTCCCCGAGATGCATTGCGCTTAGAGCGATGCATCCTGGAAGGATGTACGTGTGTCGTGGCGACATGATATTCGTCACAATATCATCACAGGTACCGGTTAAGACCACGGGTAAATTTTAAGGGTGTTTGTAAAAACTGACGCTACGAACCCGGTCGAAAATCAAACTCATTCGATATTTTTGAACGCCGATTAATAATTGTTTTTGCCCACAGACTTCGGTTTTGTGTCCAATTCGTACCAACAATTTTGCACATCGGTTAAATCCGTCTTTATAATTTGTTTTTGTTGTGATACTATCAAATAATATGCATTACAATAAGTTTTTCGAAAACTACAAATATTTTTGTGTACTTAAACTATTTTTACTATTCAAAGCAAATACTGATCACTTATTGCAAGTATTATGATAGTCACATTTAAACAAGTACACTAATGTATTTTTGTTATTCGAACCGTTGTATAATTATAATTAAAATACGGTTTGAGTCACTTTTAACAACATAACAATTACTTAAATATGTCATTAGCATTGACCTGATGCTTTAATACTTTTTTAGCAATACTAAGATATGTACCCGTTGAGAATGAAAAAAATTTATTTTTAACAATTTTATTGAACATATAGATACAACGAGCCATCTAACCATGAAAATGACATTGGCTGTATTTGATAAACATGTTATTTGTCAGTAATAATATTATCGCTGTACGAGGTATCTTACAAAAAGGAGGTTTATTTAATATCATCAATTTATATATAAAAAAATAAATTTTTTAGCTTTATTAGAAGAAAAGGGGGGTAAGAAAATGTAGTATTGCGAATAACATTACAGCCTTGATGATCTTGTAAATTTAAGATCGGAGTTGTGTAAACAAATAAAGTTTAAATTGTGTATTTTCTCACTTTTGTGGAATAAATCTGGGAAATTCTAATAAATATTGGTTAGATGTTGTATTCGGATGTGGCAAAAGTAATTCCTTTTTCATAATCTTTCTTCCTCGAGATAACAATATACGCAATACATCCTAGTTTATACAAGATTTTCCGCTAAACACAAATCCTCTAGAATTAATAATACATTCATTACATAATATAATAAACAATTACATAAAATTATATGAATCTAATAAAGAAAAAACTTCAATATCACGTTCCACAGACTCATTATATTAATAATAACAATTATATCAAAAGTCGTGCCGACTTCTCATTTATTAACAAAAATATATTTGTCAAATCAACACACATCTGCCTTTGTGAGTTCTTTCCATTGCATTACTCATTTGCCGTCGAGTATTTCGCACATGTGTGTTCTTTTCATTGAAATCATGGTTAATGATGTGCAATTTTTCAATTAATATAATTCAACTACTAACTACGTAGTTTAGTTCGATAAATTTTAATGTTAGTAGCGACTTTTTTCACTTTTTAGAAAAGCAAATTAACACAAAACGCACATTAATCACTACAGTTAGAAAAACGACAAGTCTTGAGTCACGACATCAAAGAAATACTATTGATATTCACTTTTCATAAAATAGGTTGTCAATAATTTATAATTTTTTAAAAAGAGTATTATTAACTTATCTAGTCACCCTATTGTAAGACATTTTTTTTTTCTCACCCTGTTATTCTTAAAATAGTTTTCGTTTCAAGTAAAATAAATTAAATCATGGGTATACCCTAATATTTCAGAAATGCATTTCTCGACAAAACAACCAATTGTCTGAAACAGATAAGTAAAGTATCATAATGTCACGTCGGCGATAACGTAGTCTTCGAGGCCGCGAAAGGGGAAAGAAAGTTTTAAGAACGATTTGAGTTTTAGTTTCTAGAAAATAACTAAAGTGTTCACTTGAGCCAAATAAATCTATTAAAATATATTGTTTATTGTGGTGCATATCAGGAGTTAAATAGGTGAGTCTATCTCACAGAGTAATTCAGTTTTGCCTGTTATTTGATATTTGAATTTAAAAGATATTTTATCACATAGAGTATATATATTTGCTAATTATTTTTAATAATAACTTTGTTTAAAGTTCTTTAATATTCAACGTTATTAAGAACATTAATTTGTTGTTGCATTTCCTATTCATCCAATCCTACTGTACTGTGGAGAGTTTGCGCCACTTGCGGTTTGTCCATTCCTGATACAGGGTGACTTCTCACGTCACCTATATCTCCTTCCACCCCCCTGTATTGTGGAGAGCTTGAGCCACTTGCAGTGTAACCTCATTTAGCTGTACTGTGGAGAGTTTGTGCCACTTGCAGTTTAACTCACATACCTATACTGTACTGTGGAGAGTTTGCGCCACTTGCGGTTTGTCCATTCCTGATACAGGGTGACTTCTCACGTCACCTATATCTCCTTCCACCCCCCTGTATTGTGGGGAGCTTGAGCCACTTGCAGTGTAACCTTATTTAGCTGTACTGTGGAGAGTTAGTGCCACTTGCAGTGTATTATTATTTTGCTGTACTGTGAAGAGTTTGTGCCACTTGCAGTGTAATATTATTTTGCTGTACTGTGGAGAGTTTGCGCCACTTACAGTAGTTATAATATTGTTTGTGGAGAGTTTGTGCCACATATTCCTTACATGCACTGGGGAGAGTTTGCGCCCCTTGCACCTTTCCTAATAACCCTAAATATTCACTATTAGGCATTTATTTTTGATCAAGTGAAGTTTTAACTTTACTTTAGTACTGATATGGATAATCACAGTTCAAACACATAAGATGCACCTTGTATATTATTAATACTTTCATTAATTTTGGGGATTTCAACTATACTAATCGTTAGTCAATAATTAATCATTATTTATGGCAAATTGAATACTCAGAGCGTTTTTCTATCAATTCCAGGTACGTCATCTCGGTTGTTCAACCTACTTGGACCATGTCCATAGTGACTGTTCAATTAAATCCAGGCATCACGTCCAGTGTCTTGTAAATAGTTATTTTCAACATTTAGATTTGTTTTATTATCTATATTATAAACAATTGAATGTAAGTACACAGTAAGTAATTAAAAGTTAAATTCTAATTAAATATATCAATCTTTACAAATCACTCATTCTCCTCAAGTGAAATTTTTCCCTCCTTACACTATATAAACTGACGTAAAGATAAATAATACTTTTATACGATCAAATGTATATTAAATGAGTTGACAGTGGGACTTTTATAATTTTTTTGTTACATCAGCATTTTTATTGTCAATCTTTGAACATGCTTTGAATGACGGGTTTAGGTTTGGAAAAATATTTTTTTAACATCTAAACATAGATTGCGACAAAATTTTTCTTTTCTGTAGTTGTCGTTATCCTAAAAAGTGGTTTATTGTATATTTCGGAAATAGTACCATCTTAAACCTGATTAATTGTAGTTGTTAATTATTCACAATAATTATTGTTCTTTTGCTGCTAAATTTGAATAATAATGTACTTACTACATAAAACACATTGTTGCATGTATGTATAATATCATGTTATAGGGTTTTATAAACTGATTCATTAAAATAGATAAGGTACTGTTTAAAAACAATATATAAGTACACGTTTTGTACGCTATACACGACGAATAATAATTCGGCAATTTTAAATTTATAATCCATATTGTCTTTATAACCTTGATTTTTTAAAATATACGGCACGCGTGAGTGAACAAACAAAATTTTATCTTACTTATTTGAACAATATAAATCATAGAACAAAACTACATAAATATTACATTAGAGGAATGTACTCCAATGTTAACTGGGATAATATATGGTACGTAGTTGTGGCTTATTCTATTTTTGCAAGAATTTTGTCTACATCTTTCATCACAACTGAAACAATTTAGGGTTTTGAGTGTACCTTTAAATACTAAATTTACAAAAACTCCTCTCTCCTCTAATTTGATGATTGTTGTCAATAGCAAATATGAAACTGTTAGCGGCTTTGTAAGAGTTTCTAGAACAAAAAATGTGCTACTTACAAATTTGATTTTTAATAGTGTACCTCGTTGCGTGCTGTAGTCATTATTTTATATTTATCGATTTTTTTTTATATTTTCATTTCGCTCGCAGCGAGGGGTAGAAAATTATTCGTTATTAAATTTTCTTTGACCTTTTAAATTTGAGAATTGACTGTGGAGATGTGAAGCTGAAGAACCACTTGGATAGATGTCGAAAAAATGCAGTGCACACTTCACCAAAAATTCTAAATGAGATTATGTGGTGAAGTTGTCAAAGAAAGAATCATTGAAGATTGTAAACAAGCAAAAGTTCGCTGTAATGGCCGATGAAACAGCAGATATCGCTGGAAAAGAACAGCTTTCTATCGGATTGCGGTTTCATGAAGAATCAAGAAAAAATCAGAGAGGAATTTGTAGGCTATGTTGAGCTGAAATCTCAAGATTCCCCTACAATCGCTAGCACAATTCAAAGTTTTTTAGTTGATCAGAATCTTTCAGCAGAGATTTTGGATTTGACGGATGTTCTACGATGGCTGGAAAAGAAGGAGGTGTACAGACCATTTTGAAGAAAAAGTACAATACATTTTTATTTTTCCATTACTCAAGTCACAAACTATATCTTGTGGTCAATGATGCTAGCAGACTACCGGAAATAAGAAACTTAATTGCAACAGTTATCCTTATTTCGTGAGTCGCCAGCTCGCAGGACTTTGGCTCCTAATTTATCAAGGATCTGTGAGACCAGATGGTCTGAGAAATACAAGAGCATTAGAAAGTTTTCAGACAGCTTCCATGAAATCGTCAATGCGCTAGAACATCTCTCGATCGAAGGAAACTATGCTACAAGAAAATTTGCCTATCAATTGCACCTTGCAATTACTAAACCAATTTTCATCGTAGGATAACTCATGATTGCAAAGTACTCTGCGATTTATTTTGGAACGTTCTACAAGGTGAAAATATGAATTTGATTATGGTGAAAAAACACATTGGTGAAATCCTGTGAAATGTCATAAAGAAGGATCGACAAGATATTGAACATGTTTCTGATGAATTATTTAAAAAAGGCACATGATATCGCGGAGTCTGCGATTGAATACTGGAGACTATCGTTTTTTTTTTATTTAATACAAACATGCCCGCATCAACTACTAAGAGTTATTAGCAGGAGGACTTACACAAGTAGTATGAGTTGAATATGTGTTATAGATAATTTTTAAATTTTGTTATACAAATTAATGTCTTTGAAATATTTAATTAAAGCACCTGTGTCTTTGGTGAGTACATTTTTGAATACCGCACTTAGATTATTCTGACTTCTATGTCTGGAATATTCGGGACACTCTAGGATGATATGTTTTATAGAAAGAGAAACATGGCAATGTATACATTCTGGTGCTGGTTCTTTGTTGAGGAGATATTTATGTGTAAGGAGAGTGTGACCTATTCGCAGACGTGTTAAGACAACTTGATCTCTTCGTTTTTCTGGAATTGATAGAGTTAATTCGACTTGTGGCTTAACTTCTTTCAGTTTGGATGTCGTACGATTCCATATCATTTGCCAAGAATTAAATATATGTTTTTTGATTGGATTTATGTGGTCAGTGTAGGGAATTTTTTTAATGTAAGGTGTTTCTTGATTAGATGTTGTATCTACTGCTAATTTATCGACTTCTTCGTTTCCTTTTATACCAGAGTGAGATGGGACCCACAGAAATGAGATGTTCTTTTGGGTAAGGCGTATTATTTCCATTTCACTTTTGATTCGTATGAGAATAGGGTGTGAAGGGTAAAGTTGTTTTAAGCCCAGTAACGCACTCAGTGAATCTGTTATGATGAGAAACTTGGTTGCTGTAGAGTCTTTGCACATTTTTATGGCTTCCAGAATTGCAGTGGTTTCTCCCGAGAATATACTACATTGATTCGGTAGACGGATGGCAGATTTGTTGTTTCCACATATGTAAGCTGCTGCAATTCCATTGTGATTTTTTGAAGCATCTGTATAGATTTGCAGGGTATGGGGGAGACTATCGTTGATTATCCCTTATCTTGACTCTTTAACTTTATCATTGAATGTTAGATTCTCACACGGAAATACACCTTCTTTTGCCTTATCCCTTCTTCATCCTTCATACATGCTAAATTACTTCGAAATATTTGGAAAAAATGCAAAATCTTTCATGGAGTTTTATGAGTTTGGTGATATCGCTGCAGAATTAGATTTGTGGTATAACCTGTGGAAAATTGGACAAATTAAAGGATATTGAAGTGGCTGCACTTTTGGAGGAGGCTAATATTGTTTTCCCTGCAACAAGGCATGCACTCCTCATTTTAAGTGCTTTCCCATCCAGTACGGCTACTATTGAACGATCTATCAGTACCCTTCGAAGGGACAAGACCTGGCTGAGCAGTACAATGGAAGAGGACAGCTTGACTGGGTTGAGTTTGATGAGCGTCCATCGTAAATTCTTTAAGGAAAATCAGGACAGGATTGAAACGAAAGTTTAGAACAAGTTTTCAACAAATCCATAACAAATGATAAGTCATGTAACTAGGATAAATTTTTATTTCAAGCAAATGATTGTAATAACTTAGTTGATAAAGAACTGCTATAATCATACATAATTTTATCAAAACTTTGGTTCCATTCACCTTTTTCGTGATAAAATGTTACAACCTGAACAACCATGGTTTGCCCCCCCCCTAGTTTTGATCCTGGGTACGACCTTGTTCGCTTTGTTCTAGAATAAAATGACTTTATAAGGCTAATCCCGACTAAAATATATTCCTGGTAGATTGAAACCAAAATTACTATTAAACTTTTGAAGTATGTCATTTTCTTCTATTTTCTCTAATACTGACTAAGATTTCAATCTCAAACCATTTTGATTTTGCAAATAGTGCTAAATTGGGTGAGAGATTAATGTAAAATTGCATCATTATCATTTTGTCATTGTTTTTTGGTCTTATCGAAATATTTATTGCAACCAAATTAGAGTTCCACGTCCATTATTACTACTACATCAACTCATAACAATCTAATCTAATATTGTACTCCTATTTTCACTTCACTGTTTTCTGTTGTTCAAAAAGACACTAACCTTGAAAAACTCGCTTTTAAGCATTTTATATTCGTTATAATTGTTTTATTATATGTTAACTGTTATGATATAATCTTTCCCAGAAATACATCCACATGGTATCACTATTTGTTTAAATTTCATATAATGTAAAGTAGCTCTCTGTACGGAAATTTTACAAACGTCTATCAATATCGTATTTGACAGTTCAAGAATGTTTGAAAGAATTTAAAACAGAATTTTATTCACCGAAGAAGATTTTGTTTCGAAAACTGAATACCGAGCGTATTCAGGCACATTCAAAACATTTATTTTGAATATAGAAAAGCCTGTACTTTAATTTACTTTCCTAAATAAGATCTGCCATTAGTAAGGCACTTATCATATCGGATAACAAACTTTTGTATCCCATCGTCATAGAAGTCTGCCGCCTGATTTGACAGTCACTGACTCACGGTCATTTTGACGCCTATCATCGTCATCATGGTGCTGACCTTCAAGTTGCTTCTTCAAAATCAGTGACAGGTGGTAGTCGCTGACCGTTAAATCTAGGTTGTATGGAGATTAATCAAGTTGTTACCAAACGATGCGATGCATTTTTGAGCTCATTTGGTTACTTGTGGCTGGGTATTGTCGTGAAGCAAGAGGGTTTCTCCAAAACATAGAATACTTCAATTTTCTACCTTATATAGGTTTACAATAAACCGGAACTTTTGTAAAATCCATGAAGATTATTGGACGACTTAGAAAGGCGAGAGCTCGACAACTCAAAGATCATGTTTGGAATGTTCTAAAAGAAAATTTATTGTATCCATATCATATCCAACGTGTTCAACATCCTAAATTTTGCTACCACTGATATGTTTACAGATGAAGCCAGCTTCTCAAGACCTGGCATGATGAATTTTCATAGTAACCACACATGGGCCGATGTGAATTCACATGCGTAGGAACGAAGATCCTTTCAATGGTCCAGATTCCGATTTATCAAAATTGGTGAATGTCGCAATGGATACGAGCACAGTTCCTGCATTTATAATGATGGAATTAAAACATGGGAGTATAGAAAAGACATATTTATGAAGTCATCCGTGTCTAGTGATGAGCAATGCGAGAACCAATACAGTCTTGGTAACGGTCTCGGTCTTGCTTGTCCGTTCTTGGTCTTGGTCTTGCATGTCCGTTCTTGGTCTTGGTCTTGCATATTCAGTCTTGGTCTCGGTCTTGGACTTGTTATCTTGGTCTTGCGTACTCAGTCTTGGTCTTGGTCTTGCTCAAATAGTCGTTTTGGAAAATTGGAGTCTTTTGTGGTATAAATTATAAATGATCAACAATTCATATCTAGAAATCTTAAACACACAAAATGTTTTGTTTCGACGCCAACATATATTCAAGTTAAGACAAATATTCTCATATATACTATTTAAAACGAGAGTTGTAATTTTCAGTTCAGTCTTGCATTCTCTGTCTTGGTGTTGGTCTTGTTCTTGTGCATTCGGTCTTGGTCTTGCTAGTGTATGTAAGATCTTGGTCTTGGTCTTGGTCAGATTCTGCTCATCACTAGTCTCAGCCCACGCTTCCCTACATATTCAATTGGATATTTGGTATATAAATATGATTTTTCATTTATTTTTGTGAGACATAAAAATGTTGGTTCCAAATTTGCCGCCCTATGCTCCAGTCTACTCAGCCTGGTAGTAAATCCGCCACTGTTGACAGTGCTCTTCCACATTTTGCAGTAACTAGGATCTTCACACCCATGGCCCCTTAGATCACCTGAAGAAAATCCTTTGGATTTTGTATTTGGGGATATCTAAAATTACTCGTTTGCAAGATCTTCAACATCGCATCCTTCGCAATAATCCTGGCTTTTTCAAACGTCTTCGGCAATCCATAAGACATCGAGCGAATTTTGAACATTTGCTCTGAAATGTACTACTTTCATCTTTATGTTTATAACAATGTTATTGCTTCCATTAAAACAATAAAAACATCGAGCATCCTGTATCTCATTAACGATCAAACTTATCACACATGCTTATAGGAACTTTTCGTCTCTCTCTCTCTCTCTCACACACACATACCCTGTACATATTCTATTATACTTACTACTTGGCATTCTAGTTAAACGGTTGTTTGTAAGTGATTCAGTTTGATCAGAACTGAACAATATCATTTCTTACTAGTGAATACTAAAATCTTGAGTAGGTACCTTCAGGAATTTCTATGTATTTATCTTTCACTGAATAATATTAACAGAAAGCTTACCCTTAAATTCTGTAAAAATATGAATGATTAACAATAGTGTTCCAGACATCAAAGTTGATATTATTATAGATATTGAATATTTTGGACACTGACAAAATCTACGAGTTGATTTAATAAGAAATGAGCCCACATAAAAATTTCTGGTTAAAAGAAATGATAACCAACAATGCATCTCATACATAAATGAAATTGAAAAACTCGCTGTTATCCTGAATGCCGTTTGGAATTCAACCAGTTTGCAAAAAAGTAAATTGAAACACCCACCCCCAAAAAAAATACTAAATTGAATTGGGCGTATTTAAGCTAACTCCAATGAATAGTAAATTTTCAAAATATATTATTCAACATTTCCGAGAAAAGTCATTAAAAATCCTTCATCTCTCACCATAAACAAAAGAATTTCGAAATTATTCCGCCCAGATGATGTCTCGTGATCGAAATGACAAATGACACACCGAAATGCGAGATTTGAGATTCGCTTTTTAAAAACAGGGAGTGCTAAGAGTGTTTTGACCAGAAGACAGACGTTCAATGCCTTCTGAAATGGTGTAATATGTGTAATATTTGTAAGAGTCGTAAAATTGCATTTCACGTACATATATCCACAAATACAAGAAACGGTCATGTTCGCAGCTGAAATTTGAAATAAAAATATCGCGGTTGTTAATAAAAATTTATTTGAACAAGTTTTATGGTAAATCTCTAAAGCTGTTAAACTGTCTTGTTTATTTATTTGTTTTCGAAATTCTCTCTCACTGACTCACTAATAAAATATACAAAAAGCGAAAAGATTATTGTTAAAACTATTAATTTGATATTATCACTGTGATAAAATGTTCAAGTACTGCTAAAATATTAAACAAAATAATAAAAATTATATAAACAATTTAGAAGCTGATTATTGATAGGTGCGAAATAATATTAATATCAATACCAAGGAATAGAAAAAGTACAGGATTTTTCTTCCTTCTTCCTCTTCCGTCCACACTAGATAATTATATGCAATTCTTCAAGCAATAAACTATTTATCTCCTAATTACAAAAAATATGCACAGACTCCCTTGCATCATTAAACTCTATCAAAACAATATACTTTTGTCCAAGCCATTAATGAATTTCTTGGGAAGATTGAACTTAACAATATGCATCAATAAGGAAGATAAGGAAGAGAAAAAGTACAGGATTTTTCTTCATTCTTCCTCTTCCGTCCACACTGGATAATTATATGCAATTGTTCAAGCTATAAACTATTTATCCCCTAATTACAAAAAATCTGCACAGACTTCCTTGCATCATTAAACTCCATCAAAACAATATACTTTTGTCCAAGCCAATATTGACTTTATTGACCGACTTGCAGATTCTGATACTACATCTATCTGGATACCACCACACGTCGGGATTCCTGGAAATTAAATAGCAAAAAAAGCACCTACATTCAATTTGAACACTGAGCAAGTCCAAATATACAATAGACTAGGGAACCATGAGAAGCCTGGAAGATACCTGGGAAGATCGCTGGTCAAACATTAACACCAAACTCCACGAAATCCAGGGCTCTATCGCTTATAAAGAATTATTTCCTATGTCCAGAATATATAGAATAATTATCCGTAGACTACGTAAAATACTGAGTATCACATGTCAAGGACTACTTTTTATGTCCTTTTTCTCGGTTAGTATACATGATCTGGAAACTATACAACTGTTGGAAATAATAAAGAACAATTACTTTATCAAATCTTTAGGAACGTGCTTGTAAAACTCAACTTTGAATAAAAGTGTCCTTATTAACAAGTAACATATGTAATCCTTCCCAAGTATAGCTTTGGGAAAAACGGTCATAACAGGCAGAGAGGCATAGAAGGACCAATTATTGTAGGATTGGCCTGAACACAGCAGGATTCTCACTGTGCTTAGGCAAACACAGCAGATCTTGCAGCAATAGCAAAACGAAACGTCTGGGATCTTCAGCAAATCTGCTCAAAACCTCTTCTTCTATGCGTTTCTTTTTTTGTGAAACTAATTTCCGGTGTACACTCAACATACACAAACCGCTTAATCTATTGCCTGTCATTGTGGACCTTAACCAAGTTTTAACTCTGCGTAGAGTACTAAAAGAGCGTTCTACGGTACTTGTTGTACATGGCAATGCTAACAAAATATGTAGAGCAGTTTTTGTTGATGGAAAAAAAGTCTGCTTCCTTTACCACTTCCGCTACTTCCAAACTTTTTAGCTCCTCTTTATTGATTTTTTCGTCTTTCCATAAGTTGAACCATCATTCGGCTTCATCCGTTTAAATTATAGAATTCTGAAATTTTTTTAATGCGCATCTTAAATTCACTCAATGACAAGTTCAGCATAACGAACGGATGTAGTGACAATAGTTCAGAAGATGGTAGTTTTCCATCGGAAAACCGTTGCTCCAAAGATATTACCGGAGAGTCCAAATAAGATCTTCCCCAGTATTCTGGCAGGTTCCTAGCTGGAATCTTCGTACGATTTTGCTGTCGCCCTACTATCCTTGGCACCTGTAACTCTATTCCAAGGTTTTCGGCATGTATGTTGGCTTTAGCCAAGATAGTGTTAACGACTTCTTCTGCAGATTCGCGATGATGATTTGAACATTGCAATAAATCTCATCTTTTAGATTGCAAGATATTGGCCACAGGTTCCACGCAGAATACTTTGCTATCAGACACTGCAGAAATAATAAATACCGGTCTTGTTGAAGCACTATAAAACTGAAATGCTATCTTTCTAGTTTCAGAATAGCCGTCATCTGATAATTTTTGAAAGCCTTCAAGGATTCCCATAAAGTTGTCTTTAAATATAGCGATACTTTTGTATTTTTGATCATTAATAGTAAAATATAGTTAGGAGTGAGTGAATTGTATAATATTATGTAGGTAGGTATAAGTTTAATTTTTTAATTTGATTGATTGATTCTTTTACCTTTTGTTTAGTAATTAGGAAATTATTGAATTATTTTCAACGAATCCCCCCCCTGCTCCTCTTTGCGTACGCCCTTGGGCCACTTATATCATAAAGGCAATTTAGAGGCAGGTTCACTAGCACGAGAAGGAGCACGAAGTGCTCTCATTGGTCCAGAACCTCTCTATGGTATAGCGAAAATCCAGCAAAAGACAAACAGCAGTACTTGGACAAAAAAGCAGTTTTGGGAATAGTAGAACAAGGCGAACAACCAGGATGCTAATGGTTTGATGTCAACAAACACATGAACAAGGAAGGCCTTAGCACATATAATGTGTTACTGTGAAGTTCTGATAAGGTTTTTGACGATATGGGAAGAGAAACCACAGCCATGGAGAACCTGAGGATTGGCCTACGAAGTCTAGTATTGTGTGCACACACGATAAATCTGCAGAGGCTCTTGGAAGCAGATAAGCCACCTTTCAATCTTAGTCTTTATTACGTGAAATATTATAAATATTGTTGGATGTTTACATATCTGTATAAATTAATTTTGATTGTCTTCAATTCTATTTTGCTCCACATGGCATGCCATAATAAGAGTCTAATTTCATTTTTATTTTATTCATTATAAATAAAAACATTATTTTTTCCAAACAAACTTTGCATTCAAATGAATTATTAGTTTCTAAATATTTATTACAGTACATACTTACCATAAATGTGAATATCTACACTACTCCTAAGTATAAGATAAAGTTAGTTACATATTCAAGTCAGTATTAATCTCCACGCTTTTCCACTTTTCAACCAAATTTAGAATAGATATCTACAATGAAGCAAATGGATGTTTACAGACACATGCGTGTGCGTCAAGGTTAGAGATGGAGACGAGGTTACCAACGAATTTAAAGCAGTCGAAACATATGAAAATTCAATTAGTATGGAGGAAATAATTTTTTACGCAGAACGCAATTCTCTAAGATATTATAATAATGCAAATATTTTCATTGTTTAACATTCAAAAAAAGTAATAACTAACCACGTGACAATTTGCGTCACTAAAAATATTTTTTTATTCAAGAGTCTCAGCAAATTAACCACATCAGTAGACTTTTTTCTGGTTTGTATGAAGCTGAATCGATCTTACTCAATTTTTCAACAAGTTAGGTGATTGTTAATTTTAATTGAAGGCAATGAAAATTGTTTAAATAATTGCACAAAATTTTTTTCGCTTCTTAGTGTTTTCAAGACGATCAGGTCAAAAGTTTTTTTAAAAACTGATTATTTTGTTTACAATAATTTGGTTGAGTTGTGAAATATCCTCGTGGAACCCTATTTTCGGTGTTAATTTAAAATTATTAGCATTAGAGATTAGAGTTCAGGAAGTCCAGACTTTTTCGTTGGAAATTTCTCCCTCTTTGAAAATCCTTTTTCAGATTTCGATTATATTTTATAGTTTCTAAGAAATTCGCGAAAAACTGACTTTTTTCATTTTAATTCGCTTATAGCGTTTGCAATTTTTTATTTACCAATAAAACATTTCAATCGAGTTTCCCAGACGTCATTCTGAATCCAATGAGCTACTGATTATATTTTTAGGAGCTATTATAAAAATTAATACTTTTTTGAACTTTTGAACTAGACTATAGGTCGACAGAGTCAATTAAATAAGGTTTTTATAAATTTAATGCATTCGAGAGTGATTAAATTTGTTTTTTTTTGTAGCAGTAATTGTGTATTTTCATAAAATTAACGAGTCATTAATAAGTAAGTAAAAATAAATGTTTTAGAATAATTTAAATCATATTTATAACTCAATTGAGGTAAATTGGATTTAATAGTATGCATTTGTGGACAGATCAAAATCCTGTTTCCAAAATTTAAACACGAAACTTTTCCTGATATCGAACTAGAGGACCAGCTTGACAGGAAAGGAGGTTCCTGTTCATACTTAGGCCCAAAGCCTCGACTAGCAATCCCTTTAAATCTGACGAAGAGCATTATCTCGGACCAGAAAGACCGCAACGCAAGGGCTTAAGGTTAAACAAGTCCTTTATCAAAGGACCTTCAAAACACAAAGTGTTAGGTCTATAATTGCAATCATTACTGAACACTGCAGTCTAAACTATCATCTGGACAGAAAAGAGTCGAAAACACCGGGTGTCGTCATTTTCTAGAAGTAGATGAATTCAGATAAACTCACAGATTATTAACTTTCTTGGGTAGATTGAACTCAATAGTATGTATATGTAGACAGACCATAATTCTGCTTCAAAATGTTAAACATGGAACTTGTCCTGGTAACGAGCTAATGAACCAACTTGACAGGAAATAAGGTTCCAGTTCATACTTAGGCCCAGAGCTTCGCCTGGCAATCCCTTTAAATCTGATAGAGAGATTTATCTCGGACCAGATAGACCGCAACGCAAAGGCTTAAGGTTAAACAAGTCCTTCATCAAAGGACCTTCAAAACACAAAGTGTCAGGTCTATAATTGGCATCGTTACTGAACACTGCAGTCTAAACTATCATCTGGACAGAAAAGGGCTAGTCAAACACAGAGTGTCGTTATTTCCTAGAAGCAGATGAATAGGTGGAGCACATTCTGTGCTACTATGTGGCTGCTGAACGATTCGGACCTCAGACCCTAGAAGCTACGCCCTGAGGATTTAGATAGACTCGCAGATTATTAACTTTCTTGGGTAGATTGATGTTAATAGTATAATTCTGCTTCAAAATTTTAAACATGGAACTTGTCCTGGTGACGAGCAAATGAACCAACTTGACAGGAAAAGAAGGTACCAGTTTATACATAGGCTAGCAATCCCTTTAAATCCAGACTCATCCATCCACAGATTATTGACTTCTTTGGGAAGATAGAACTTAACGGTTCCATTTGTGACTTGTTTTGGCAATAATCCATGTAAGCAGTCAGCTCTTGTGCAAAGTTGAAACCCCTAATTGTATTTTAAAGTGCTTAAAACAAATACATCTCCTTAGCTAAATGTCTTCTCGTTAAAGTAACCTAGTTTCTAAATATAGATTACATAATATTTTGATTTTACCTACTTACGTTCAGGCATTAAGTTCAAGAACACGAAGTGTAACTAATAGTGTAATTCAGAGAAATCGAAAGTGTATCAGCGTAAGAAGCAGAATTGTATAATCTCCAGTTTTTGTGTCAATTTTGTCGAAATTTTTGTTTGGTCGTGCAGAAAGTTGTTACGATCAACAACAAAAAAAAACGTCGCGAAGTTCGTGAAACCGAAAAATGTATTGACAAATTAGAATAAAGTTTTTTTCTTTATTCTTTCTCTATTAATTACACATAAAGTGTATGAAACAAAGGACGTACCTAAACTCGTCCCGAGTTAATCCTACCCTTAAACTCGTCCCTGAGTAGTACAGGTCGACAAAAATAAACAACTAAACTCCCCAAAAAATATTTTAATTTTATCGATAAGGGCAAGGAAAATCATAGGTAATTTCTAAGAATATATAATCCTTTGCTCGGGGACGGATTTAGTTATGTAATTAACGAACGATACTTAGCATGGGATGAATTTAAGGGGTTGCTACCTGCTCGGGGATGAATTTAGAGCCGGCCGAAACAAAAAGATTCTAGATTTGTGCACGTCGTTAATTAATATTAAAACTTGAATTTAATAATAAAACATGTGTTTTGTAACTATATTTACAGTATGATCAAATAAAAAACTGGCCCTAATATTTCCCCGACTATACTTGAATTTAATAATTTTACGGATGATTTTTGTCAGAATAGATATAACACGACTTGTTCCATTTCCTTTTTGAAACTTCCTCGTTTACAAATCAATTAAACTTTTATAAACAAATACAATACAGTGCATTATTTTTCGATTTTTTTTTCAATTCTTATTCTCAGTGTAATGATTACCAAGGACGATCGCAGGAACAAAGTATTTTAGCGAAAACAAAGTCTGAATATTAATGTTAAATAATGTTTCTGTCAACGACCACTGAACACAGTTATAAATGTTTAAATTTAATTTTTATTGTCAGGCACATACGTTACTGCTAAAAAGGAAATGCAAAAAGTTGAGTGTAACTTTAAACATAAGCGATCGAAAAAAAAAGGAATCAAGAATTAAAAATCTAGGCAAGGACAACGAATCACAATCCTTTCAAGATTGAGAGAAATAATAAGAATGAAAAAATTAGTTAACAGAACTAGGAATTACTATTTTAAATGAAACTAACTGTTTCTAATTAATTCTACTATTTAATGAATAAGTTGATGAACATTCTAAAGAAGAAGTAACGTACACTTCATTTGGTACCCCCGAAGGATTTTCAGGAGTCCCAGACGAAGGGAGGAAGGTCATCTACCAAAATAAATAACAATATGAGAATAGTTGCTGGTTGAAATATATAAAGAAAACAGGAAAAGTGACAGAATATGAAGCTAAACAGGAATGTAATAAGCTTTAAAAGAAGTCTTTTCACGATGAATATTCATAAGATGTTTTATAACACGAATTCTATATTCATGAGAAAAACCAAAAAGTGTGCATTTGTATGAAAAAACTGAGTCTGACGATGATATGCAAATATCGAAATATTTATCAATAATTTTTTAGAATTTTCATTAAATAGTGAAATTAATTAGAAACAGTTAGTTTCATTTATTAGAGTAATATGAGTAGATTCCACAAAGTAAGGATTCAAACAGTAAATTCAGAACTAGGAATGTTTAATTCTGTGGTCTATCCTGCTTAGCTTCAGTAGAAAAAATGAAGACTAGATAAGGAGCACGAACTCAAACAAGATAATTGATTGAGTTTTCTATTTTCACCACTGGTGTCGCTAATATTCTTATTGTTCTGCTCTGAATGAAAACAATAAATATGGAAAAATAATTGAAAAAAAAATGCTTAACAAGCAACAATTAGTGAAACAGCGAGTGAAGACGGTAGAGTACAACGACATAAAACCGCTATTTGAATAAAAAGTTTAAAAATTGTGGCAAATATTCACCGGAAACCGGAAATAAAACCTCAGTCGTAGTCAGTCAACGGAAGATCATCACAAGCTATTTTAACTAGACTCATCTACAGCTATTTATTTTATGTATGTATATATATTGAGGAGATCTTTGATTGTCTAAGCCCCACTAAACCTTTCCAATGGTCAGATCTTCTCCTCTTCTAGGTTTTGCCTATTTCTTCCAATATTACATTGGAGCTGATACCGCAAAAGGTGTTTCCAGCTCTTTCTTCGCTAGTTCATCTGCTATTTCTTTTCCTTCTATTCCAGTGTGCTCTGGAATCTACAGTAAGGTGACTATATTGTTCTCGCCTAGTTCATTGAGTTTCCCTAGACATTCCCATACTCAGTGCTTGACAGTTATCTTATTTTTTAAAACAAGCCCCCACAATGCGAGATATTCAACATACAGCTTACTGACAAAAAAAAAATGGGAAATCAACATAAATTCAAAGCTCACTGCTCAAATATAAAGAAATGTACCATTACTCGTTCCTGTCATTTCCGTCCCTATCATACAAAAATCGAGGAATCAACATCAAAAGTGCCAGCAGAATTTACCAACTGATATGCAGACCTATGCTGCAGGTCGCAGAAACATCCTCAATTAGAAAAATCCGCCATCCAAGGAATACACTACATAATCCTCCAAATACGAACTAACGAAAATCACACCCCTAAATGATCGTATACAAAAACACGCCGAAAAATTTGCAAAAAACGAATAAAGTATGCAGCATAGAACAGCAGAGAAAACAGAATTATTTTAAGATGAAAATTTCCAGAGAATACACTATGGGAAAGAATACAAGAACTAGCAGAGTGAATTCTTTATTAGTTCATTCACATATTGATATTATTTAATACTAAGTTAACAATATCAACATGTATTTATGTTTTATGTATTATAAAATATGTAAACTTAATGGGCAGAAGGACCACGGTCGATGGCCCTTTGTAAGAAATTACAATAAACATCATTAAAATAAAAAAAAACATAAACACCAATATTCTAATTAATATATTTCATCAATACCCATGATATGAGAAATATTTCTTTGTAATAATATTTTTTACTATTTTTTTATATGCCTAGTCGACGTTACGAAAAATTTGAACAAAAGTAGATAGAAATATAAATAACCAGAAAGATTTTATAGCTGACCTGCAACATATATTTGTGGTTTCGAGTTTATCGGATTTTTATTACGATCACTGTTATTTCATAGCTTCAATCAAATATTCGAATCTCAATGATAATAAAAAGTATACATCAAAAAATGTATTTTTCAAAATAATTGGAAGTAATAGATATTTACTCATCCAAATCTAATAGTGGTACTTCACAAGGTCAGACGACTTTGTGATTAAATTACTGAATGATGAATTCAAAACATAATATTTTGGATTCCTTCCCTTGTAGAAATTGCTACCAACGAACAAGCAGACCAAGCAGCAAAACAAGCTTACTTCATCGAGATGCGAATATAATAAGTTCAACTACAGCAAGATCCTCCAATGAAATGAAAGTCAATCCCGACTCACTCATGGTTAGCTCATATCCTCAAAAGCTATATGTGAATTCTGCAACAATGTTAAAATCACAATTGAGCATATTCTTCTAGAGCGTGAATTTATTTTACTAATAGAATTATAGTGAGCTTTTGGTTTGTGATTTGAAGTGAAAATGGTAACACTTGAGGGATTTGAGTGTAGTTTTAACAAAGATTACTTTATATCCTACTACAAAAGTGTCTTCTTCAGTCCGGCTCAGTGTATACTGGTCAGGAATCATCTACCTGATGATGACGCAAATACGCCTAAACTGGACTGTGGGTGATGAATGAGAAAAATGTGATAAAATTTTACCATACATATTGCTTTTTGTCATAAAATGGTCACTTTCTTTTGAAATAATTTTTTTAAAGGAGCAAAACGTCATATAAAATTGGACGATATTTAATTTAATTAAATAACCTATTCCCAAGATAATAATTTGAATAAATTATATAAATTTATATTGGTACGCCCATGTGGTTAAGTAAAGATCAATATCCTGATAGAATAAACAGGTGTGAGTGTAGGCGAAACAGTCCTTTCGAATCATTCAAAACTGACTCAATAGATTAACATCTCATACTGGCAAAAAATTAATAATATAACGGAACGTGATGAGTAGGATGGACACTCACGAGTTCCATATACGAAAATATTAACAAGGAAAAAAGTTTATAAAAAAAAAGTAACGTACCTACTAAGCGGTACTTTATATATTTGCATCAAATGGCTTTCTTTCTTTGATAGTCATCGTTTATCAACAGGGGGTCTGTTTTTTTCAACGTTAAAAATTGAAATAAGCAGATCATTTTGAAATTGAATCATTGCTAAGCAGCAATTTTATTTCTTTAAAATACATATTTTTTTCCCACATGTACTTGGACGAATAATTAATATATAATGTTAATAATAATTGAAAGGCTAACGACCTGTTAATAGTTAATTGATTATTTATATTAGGGAAATTCCTTTATTTGTCATGAGTGTATATTTCTCATAAAAAACACTTATTACGTCAATGCACTATCAATTTATTTTTCCGATAACTTTGTTCTTATCAGTGTTAGTCATAAGTCATAACAAACGACACCAATTATCCAAACAATCTAAATGATTCGTAAGTATTATCCTTAGTTGTGCCTTTGATCCGATAACAAAATCTTCGACAAATGTATCACATGTAACAATAAAATCCTCTCTCTCGTTATCTTGGTTTTATTATGGTTAAGAAGATATGTACTAAAGTCGTTTTTAGTTCACTATTTTCTTTATTACATTCGAAAAACTGACTTCAACTAGTAGAAAGGATACAGATATGTATGAAGAAAATTGTGAAAGCAAATATTGAGAATTCCAAGAAATTCCTAATAGAAATAAGAGTAATTTAAGGTTGCTTGCTCAGTCCTCTGCTATTTGCAGTGTAATAGATAAAGTTATAAAAGCTTAGGTTAGTAGAAAATTAACGTAATTTATTTTTCGTTGCGAACTTTCGGGAATTTTCGAGAATTTATGTTAAAAGAAATGTAAAGGAACTGGGTGATGCATTAGGTTCAATTCAATAACAAAAATAATTAGAACATAAATATTTATTCAACATTATAGGTACTAACAAAACATTTAAATATTATTAAAGAAACCAGCCAGTACGCATACTGCTTTAAAAAAAGGACTAAAAAACAAAAAACATTATTTTTTTAAAGCAGGTACCTAGTTAGGAAACAAAGGTACACCAGTTATTCAAACCAAAAAACATTAAGAGAATAAACACATAAACAAAACCCTTCGGAATTCGGAACACAGCAGGTACTTAGTCTAGGTACTTGAAAACAAAAACTGGAATTTAATTTGGAATTTCTTTCGTTTCCAAATACGAAAAATCTTCTGGACCATCAGACGAGTTAGTGTCATGAACAGAGTAGTCTTCATCTTCTTCCAGTTCAGCATCAGAACTCTCACTACCAGATCTTCTGCTGTAATGTATTTTGTTTATTTGTGGCTTAACATTGATAGACCAGTCTTAGCTACATCTTGGATATTTTGTGGGGTTTTTGCAATTTGTTCATTCAAATTCAAAAGCTTCGAATTATGGGCAATAAATACGATTTTGCCAGCCCTTTCTGTGGTTAATCTGTTTCGTTTTTTACAGTGAATAAAGGAGAACGCACTGAAATATCGCACGGTTGCGGAACTCGTCGTAGGCATTTCCAATATGGCAGTGGCTATATCTTTCAAATTTCTTTTGCAACAAAACCCTGTCCACCAAAAAGTACTGTCTCTTCCTCTCCTATTCCTTCAACAGGTGCATATATTTGTATTATATTTAATATTTCTTTTAGTCGTATACTTAGAACTAGCATTCTTGAATTTATATCTTTGATATTTATCACCTTTTTGTTTATTTCCTCTGTTAAAATTATTCCTACTCCCTCTTTTGCTCTTTGTTCTACTTTTACCCCGGAGTAATATAATGTGTGATTATTTGTTAAATTTATTGGTCCTGATCCTTTTTTCTTTGTTTCACTTATTCCTAGAATATGTACTTTGTTGTTTTTCATTTCCTCCGTTATTTCGATTTCCTTTCCTGTTAATGAGTTAATATTCCATATACCCATATTTATATGTTCTTGGTCTGCACTATTTATATATTGTCTATGATTATTTTTTCCCCATTGACTGCTCTGATCATTTTTTCTATCCTGTCCCCTACCATTATTATTTTTGTGTTTAAATTTCCTATTAGTTTCTTCTTTATCCTTATTACTTCTATTCTTTCTGCTACCCTTAATACTATTCCTAATACTATTATTATTGTTTAATTCATCTTCGTCTATGTCTTCTAGTTTTTTGGGTACCCTGTTTATATCATTTTCCGAGTTGGTACTATATCTTCATCGTCTTCGATGCTGGGTGACCATTGGCTAGCCGTTCTTCCTTTTTTCTTGTTTGCATTTGTTTTTGTTTCTTCTTCTCTATTGTGATCCAGCTGTTCTAAGGTATATATTGTGTCCTCCACTTCTAATTTATGATATATTACACTTTCTCTACATCCTTTTTCTCTAGCCGATTTTAGATAGGGGATGAGTGCTTCCCGTTTATCTTGTACTGCTTTTGGTAGATCCTCTGATATCCATATTTTTGTACCTTTCTAGTTTTTGGCTTCTCTTATTATTTCTATTTTTTTGTCTTCTTTTGATAGCTCTAGCCATAATGATCTATTTCTGTTATTGTCTGTCTCTTTTTTACCGATTCTTCTTATTTGTATTGTATCTGCTTCTATGTTTATTTTCACCTTTATTTTATCTAAAATTTTTATAATTTTGTTGTTTCTTATTTCGCACGTTTCGTTCTCAGGTTCTTCTATTCCGTATACTACAAGGTTCTTTTTCTTGTTCTCTTTTTCTAGTTTCTAGTGACTTTGTTCTTTAATTCATTATTTTCGTTAGTTATTTTCTTTATTTATTCTTGATAATTGTTTTATCCATTTTGTTTATTTTTTCGATTATTTCCTTCATCATATCCTCCATCGTATCTGACAATGAGTCTCCCTGCAGGTTAAATACCATTTTTAGTAGTCAGATAAATTTAAAACGCTAGAGCTGATTTTTCGTTTTAAAAAATCGTTAAGTATTATAATTATGGTAATCGAGTAAATTAGCTTGTTATTATTTACTAAAATTTTTCTTCTGATTATATTATTTTTATCACGATCGACGTATATGTTCGACAACAGTATATATAATTTACTGGAATTCTTTTAATCACTTTGTTTTAAATTAAATTTGCGAAAACAAATCTTGATTGTTGAGTTTTATTCGCAATGCATTTACTTTTTGTAAATTCCGCAGAATTTAATTGAAAGGCAAATAAATCAAACCTCAATTCAAGCTCAAAGAATTGTGAAGATATTTTACTTAAGTAAAACTGGAAAATTGAACTTGAGTAATTTGAAATCAGTCCAAATCTACTCAGCCAATAAAAATAGTGAGAGATATCTTGAAGCAGACCAAAACTTAAAAATACAAGTGTAATAAACTGCTAGTTCTTGGAGACTTGTTACAAGAAGACACATATTTATATAGTTTTCTGAAAAAATTGGAAAATGGGAATGATAATGGAAAACCAATAGCAGACAAGATATCAAACTATAGATTTAATTTTCAATCTGCGTATTAGAAAACTGAGAACGATATTTATTTAAATCATTGAATCATTTTGAAAATCAATTATTCTATCAAAAACTTCATCTTCGCCTTGAGTTTCACAGTCTATAAATGTAACTAATATTTTATGATAACTAAAATAAGTATCTTATTTTTTCAATGTATCTATAAAAAACCGCATCGATCGTAGTACCATATCTCGTGGGTATATTTCTCATTTCAAGATTAAATACTTCTCTCAAGTATTCAGTTAATTGAGCAGATTCCTCTCTTGTCTTCTATTCATTACCCATTATCATTCCCATTTCCGAAAAAATTGCCTACAAACCAAAAAAAAAATCATTGTTTATTTAATTTATTTTTTATATTTTAGTTCGATTTACTATAAGGTGTGTTTACGGATTAATAGGAACTATATTGAAGGTCATTCATATACAAATGTCACAATATAACAAAAAATTTAAAAAAATTATCACCACCGTATCCAGGATTCGAACACTACGCCTACAATTTATAATTTTCGGCATCCAAACCTCTAAACCGCGCGGCTACGAAGACAATATTTTTATGTTGTATTTAGACCATATGATGTATGTAAAGCGACATGCGATAGATGGACGAAAAAAAGTTTCACTTTAAAAATGTTTCTTATTTGCATGTGCAATTTTGTCATTTTTTAAAAAAGTATTTATTAAAAAAAGTACGTATATCATCTTAGCCAAACATAACACCAACTACGCGAAACATTTGGAATTAACTGAATCCCATGTGAAAACATAAAAATAGTAAAAATTGATGAATACAAATTGATGCGGCCTTTGATGCTACATCAGTTAAAATGACAACAAATTTTATGCTGTCGTAAAAAATAGAATGCCTTCAATTTAGGAGACTGGAATTCTATAGGAGGCTGGTTCTTTCACATCTGGTTCTTTTACATAAATAATAACTGCATTTCGTTAACAATTCGGTTAATAAACTTTAACGTCGAAAATACATACAGATGGAACGATGAATATAGACAAGCCTTAGAGTATGAAATAATAATTATTAGAACGATCTAACTCTTTTCTTTGTGGTTTTCAAAGCACTATTCACTTAAATATAACTTTGCTTCGGGTTGAATCACTATGCAAACTTTAACTTTATAGGAAAATGCACTTATTATGCAGGAAGCAACGGAAGTAAATTAATTACTATGAAACTTGACCCATTTGGTATGAAAAGGAGTGGTAGGTCTTAGCT
The DNA here is from genome assembly GCA_947563755.1 of Lochmaea crataegi. Taxonomy (NCBI): domain Eukaryota; kingdom Metazoa; phylum Arthropoda; class Insecta; order Coleoptera; family Chrysomelidae; genus Lochmaea; species Lochmaea crataegi. Next base: position 9,718,015 of record OX387434.1, read on the forward strand.
GGGAGACCGATCGGGTTAGAAACTCAACATCTACTCAACAAACTCGGGAAGATAACGCATTTAGGCGCGAAGTGTGCGTTTGGTCACGCCTACTTCAACTGCCGAATAATAATAGTAAATATTGCAAGACGCCGGTCAGACGCCAGGGAAAGAGAACAAAACGCGATTTTGAACTAAGGTAGAAGTATTTTGGAGGCAGTGGAGGGCCGGTAGGAATTTCGAATGAAAATAAAAGGACTAAAATATAACTGTACATGAATAAACAAAGGAACTAAAATATAAATATAGAAATTGTTGAACGTATGGTTTCAACACAAATATTTCTATTCCCCTTCTAGCGTTACGAATAGCAAGGAATTGTTTTATAAATAAAATAAACACCGTCAGACCAAAGATTATGAACAGACTTGATAAACAGTTACCTTGAAAATGAAAAATTACTGTAAGTACCCATGCTGAGTATTTATAAAAATTTTAAAACAGTTTCATTATCATTATATAGTAATTAAACTTACATAAGTAGGATTGTCTTATAATTATTCGTTTTGTACAATAATCTATTTATTAATGTAGAAGTAACTGTGAATTATACAACTATTTTTTCTATTCTGATGCGTAAACTACAACTGTTATTTATTATTGTACTTATAATAACAATAATTAGAGCTAAGAAATACTGTGTAAAAAGAATCACAGATCTTGAGTTGCAAAATCGCTTATATTACTTAAAATTACCTCAGAATTATTGAGCAATTTATTAAAAATAAATATCGAAAAAAGTAAAACATTTTAAGTACGTTAGCCCTCTTTCACACTTAACGTGACCGTGTACGGCAGCGGTGCCGTGTGTAATGGTAGCTCATTATGTTAAATGCAAGCTTTCACACAAGATGGTTTGGAACCGTACACGGCTGCCGACGCAGTGCGGCACGGTGCCGTAGCCATGTACGGCGACAGAAAAACAGAGTATGCAGATGTGCCGAAACGAAATAATGGTTATTTAAATTGATAATTAAACTTGTGGAACAGCGGCCAGAACTATGGGATAAAACGATTGACTTTGACAGATACAAGACTTTGGAGGGTTGGAAGGAAATTTGTAGGATTTTGAAGGATAACTTTGAGGAACTAGCTGAGTGTAACCGTAACCATCTTCACTGGAGGAATACAACTTCGCATGTATGTGTCTTCTTTTTGTAAATAATTCTTCAATTTTGTGCATAACTCATCAAAACTGCCAACAGTCATTCGAAAGTAATTAAAAAATGTTGAACTATCTTCTCGTATCTCATGAAATAATGTTACAAATTCGCCCGTCAACTGTCTGTTTTCAAGTAGAGGATGAATCCAAAATTATCTTGTTTTTCGTGACTTTTTGCGATGATGATATATCATTATTCTATTTTTCTTTCATCCATCCTGGTGCACTTAATACAAACGTGTGAACACAAACCAAAATACACACGGCACCGCTGCCGTACACGATCACGTTAAGAAAGTCGAAAGTGTGAAAGAGGGCTTATAGATAATAATTATATGCCATTCAAAATTACTATAAATAATATTGAGAAAGCAGTACACGAAATTAAAATTGAAAATAAGGACAGAAACTCAAATTATCTTCTGTACTACAAAATTATTTACATCGTTAAATATGTTGTTATTATTAATATTTTATTACCCCACTAACTCTAAAACGATTAGCTTCTTATATCATAGTCACAGGTATGCATATTTTAATATAATTACCTTTTTAATTAATATTATGATTAAAGTTTCCTTTGCTAGAGCTAGCGGATGTATTTTGATTACAAACTTCCTCTGATTGAAAAAAATATTCGTGAATCTTCGAAAATTTAAGATAAAGTACGTCAATTAAGAGGTTCGAGGAAGTCAAAAACCTAATAAAGAAATTATCAAGTCCAAATGATTATTCATATTCCTGATAAGACTTTGTTTAGTCAACAACGTACACCAATCGTTGATGATTAATGTTTTGGGCTTCGCTGTCAGAATCCTGAAGGCGTTGCTCTGCTTTAGTTATTTCGTAGTCAACCATATTTATCTTTTCGTGGTGAACTCAAAAAGAAACAAATTTATTCGAATGCCGTTTATCGGAAAATGCAAAACAAAAATTCACCTGAACGTTTTAAATAACTTGACCTTTAAACTGACTATAGTTAAAGGGATATTTTTAAATGAAATCAAATATTGTAATTTCAACCTATTTGCGGACTTATTGTCATTCGTAAAGAAGAGAAACAAAACATTTCCTCTGTCTTGATACTTATTAAAATGCTCTACTTGACACAGAATGGCGTGCTCTACGTTTATTATCGTCGTGACCTTTCACAAGACTTCTTGATTTAGAATCGAGACATCATTGTAGACGTAAAATATGTGAATTTGTGTAAACATTTCAATAATAATTTGCAACATACTGGAACGCATTTATCTTTTTGCTCACTATGGATAACGTATAAATAGTATTTACATTGCGCTGTTGTGTGACGATTTCTTTAAGTACAGATACTGGTCTAGAGGAAAAGCCTGGAGAATAACAACAACTTTTATTGCTAACAGGTATTATTCCCGAATGGGTCCATTTTTTAATAAGTTGGCATTCCTCTGTACTCACACTTGTTCCATCTCTTCCAGTTGAACTCTATTTCTTTCCTTCTGTCTAACTTTCTATGTTATAGAGAAAAATATGGACGAGGCAATGTGGGAAGTGAACCGATGGCTTGTAAACAGGGGCATGGAGTTAGCACCAGAAAAGACTGAGGTGACTGTATTGGTAGGGCACAGAAGGAAAGAAGTGAGGTTTCATTTGGGGAGAACGATGATAGTACCAAGGGGGGAATCGAAGTACTAGGGGCAGGGATGAACTTCAGGAAGCATCTGAGCGAGACCATCAAAAAAGCTAGAGAGAGGGCCACAGTACTTGGGAGAGTGCTGCCAAATGTAGGAGGGCCACCAGAGTGCAAAAGAAGATTGTTATGTGAGGTTGTGAAATCAATCCTTCTTTATGGAGCACCAATTAGGAAGGGGACGGTTGGGATCAACAAATATAGTAAGGAGCTAATCAGGGTACAAAGAGGGATGCTACTGCGTGTGGTGTCGGGCTACCGGTGGCAGTTCAAGAGATTGCGGGAGTACCTCCTATAAACTTGTTGATCGAGACAAGGGTGAACGAACACAGGAGGGGAAAAGAACAAAAAAAACAAATAGAGGTGGAGATGGTGCAAAAATGGATAAAAATATGGGAAGAGGAAAAAGTGAAAGGGGATTGGGCAAGAGTACTGATTGAAGAACTGAGGAGTTGGTTACAATGTAAGCACAGGAAAATGGATTACTTCCTAAGTCAGGCTTTGTCGGGACACGGGTCTTTCAGAACGTACACCGAGAAAATAGGGAAAACGGAGGATGATGAGTGCATATATTGTGGGGAGAGAGACGATGTAGAGCACACCCTTTTTACAAGCATACGATGGGATCTACTAAGAAAAGAGGCGGAGGGAAAAGTGGGATGGCAGCTACAAAAAGATAATCTGATCAGGACAATGGTGGAAATAGAGAAAAATGGGCAAGAGATGGGGAAAAAGAATGACACAGTGATAAAGGAATAGGAGGAGATATTACTTCCGTTTTTGATGGTATACCTCCAGGGGTGGTTCCAAAAACGGAAAGTGGATATGAGGAGAATGGGGTGGTTTTAGGTCGGGGACAGTGCGGCTCGCTAGCTTCACCTGTGTGGCTACCGAGTGGGATTGGCACTCGATTGGGAAGAGTCCCACACTCCCGGGGAAAGGTAGAACAAGTACCAAAAAGAAAGGAAACGATGTTTATGTATATTTACAATTGCCAGCGGTTTTTTTTAACATATCTTCTTTAAATGTAATTTGTTCATTTAAAATCCACTGAATAATTTCCGTTTTTTTCCAAGGGGTGGTGGGCAAAGTCAAATTCTCACATTAGAATCATTTGTAAAAAAAGGCCTCAAAAACATCAGCATTCATATTTTGGTGATAGTCTGTACTTCCAATATGCGTAATTATCAGTCGTTTTCCTTTTCCTTTTCCTTTTCCTTTTCCTTTTCCTTTTCCTTTTCCTTTTCCTTTTCCTTTTCCTTTTCCTTTTCCTTTTCCTTTTCCTTTTCCTTTTCCTTTTCCTTTTCCTTTTCCTTTTCCTTTTCCTTTTCCTTTTCCTTTTCCTTTTCCTTTTCCTTTTCCTTTTCCTTTTCCTTTTCCTTTTCCTTTTCCTTTTCCTTTTCCTTTTCCTTTTCCTTTTCCTTTTCCTTTTCCTTTTCCTTTTCCTTTTCCTTTTCCTTTTCCTTTTCCTTTTCCTTTTCCTTTTCCTTTTCCTTTTCCTTTTCCTTTTCCTTTTCCTTTTCCTTTTCCTTTTCCTTTTCCTTTTCCTTTTCCTTTTCCTTTTCCTTTTCCTTTTCCTTTTCCTTTTCCTTTTCCTTTTCCTTTTCCTTTTCCTTTTCTTTTCCTTTTCCTTTTCCTTTTCCTTTTCCTCATCCTTTTCCTCTTTCTTTTCCTTTTCCTTTTCCTTTTCCTTTTCCTTTTCTTTTTCTTTTTCCTTTTCCTTTTCCCTCATTGATTGCAAATAATTCCGTCTCCAACATACAATTTCTTCTTTTTCGATTAGAAGCGACTTTCTGTTTACTTTTTCCCATCTAAATCTCTCTCTCTCTCGCAGAATTTCCCACAATTTATCTCTTCCAATTTCAGAAGTAATGGCGAAACCCAAATAAGCTAGAACCATTTTTCGTGAAAGGAACTTCACATGATTTTGAGTTATTGCTTAAATATAAAATTCAAAATTTTTGAGATTTTTAGAATGGTTTAGAATGGAATGGTCATTTTACAAGGGTCTATTGCTCTCTGCTTTTTTCAAATAGAGTATAGAGTTATTTTTATGTTTAAAATTAGGCTTAGGTTGTCATCTTTTGACGATTTTCACTTTTCAAGACCCGATACTTGAATAATTTCATTGAGGTATTTAAAGTGGAAAGACTCTTTTGTTAAGTCATAATTTTAATTTTCTTGAATGCACTAATCACACTCAGCTTGAGTTTGTGGTAAATGGGTCCAAATTTTCTGTCACGAAGTAAAATAACTTTACCATGGAAGCGTAGAATGTCCTGAATTGGCTGCAAGTTGAATAAAACATGTTAGCACTTGCTGTGTTGTCAAGATCTAAGTCTGTGTATTAGGTGAGATGTGTAGCATGCACATAGTATCCTTCTGTACTCCATTTGTCTTCAAGTGTGTGTCTGTTTCCATATTTGGACCTGTCGTTAAAGCAACATAAAGCGATCAATTATTCTGAAAGGAAGACAACCATTTGTATACGTTGAATCATTCTTCACCATGACATGTTGACTTTTGAGCTCTCTCAACTGTCCAACTGGTCGAATTGCTAGGTCAACATATACCAATAACCCAAAACAATAAAAATCCGTTATCTTGCTCACGTTTGATACACCTGTACCAAAGGTATTCTTTAAATAATGATATTACGACCATACCCAACAAAAATATATTCATTTATTTAAATCGAGTTCATCTAATTTTTTTATACGTATATTCGAGATAAAAATCAGTTTCGCAGTTCATTGTGTATTTAACCAGCTCCTCCCATTCGTTGTTTATGCAAAGTTCTTAAGAATGACACGTAGAAAAAAAATTAAACCGCATCTTCGTTAGATAAAATCAGTTTAACAGCTTGCTTAGTTTTTCTCGAAAATTCTGCATAAATAAACTTGACACTTTGAAGAGCATGCACCTTTCATGGACTCCCGAGAAATGAACCATATTAAAAGTAAAAAAACTCTTAAAATATCGCTTAATAATATATACAAGGACAATTCTAATTTCAATCCACTTTTACATGAATTATTCAATAACTGGTGCCGTTAGAGAATCAGTATTCCATTCAAAATAAAAAAAATATATAATTGTTTCGTATGAAGTGATTGACACATGACAGATGAAAGAAGGATTCACGTTCAAGTGAGTCATTAGTCATTTTATTGAAACAGGAAAGAAACTGTTACGTCTGACCTGTCTGACTGGCGAATATAATATAACGGTCCATATAGAAAAAGAAGAAGAAAAGTATCTGGTATCATCTAGAAATGTAATAGAAAAGCCGAGAAGTATCAGAAACATGTGGAAAGTATAAAAAGAGAGACAGTTGACGTTAGATTTGTGAGAGAGTAGATTGTAGGTTGCTAGTTTCTTCGTTTTCTTGAAATCTTATTTTTCTCAATTTAGGGCAGAAACATTTTGGGATACATTTTGCAGCCTCATATTCCTGAGCCACGATCAAAGTTTCATTTTGTGGACTTGTGGTGTTTCCACATACTGCATTCCATCAACGAATTCCTGAGTATATAAGCCAGATGTTACAATGTTTTTATATCGACCTCGAATTTTTTCAGGCTCTCATAAGATTATTTTTAACTGACTCTGGTATACCTGCTTCAAGTGCTGTTGGCCGTACTTTGTCTCTAAAGATTCTACGAAGGACGCGTCTTGCGAAAAAAAATTCAAAACTGGGTCTCCCAGTTGATGTTGATGTTGACACCCTCCCCGAGGTGTCAACTTTTACTCGTTTCCCTGATGAAAGCCGCCTAGGTGTGGGATATCGACTTCTCAGGGACGCTTATCTATTGTGGCTATAGTTCTTGTTGGATTTTGAGAAGAGATGTGGATGTTGTGGAGGCGACCTTCTACTCTATAAGCTGACCTACCTCTAGCTTTGATGTTTCTTGAATTTGTGTCCATAATTTCTACAGCTGCTTGTCTACTCCACTCCTCCTTACGTCCTTCCTTCTCCTCTTCTTCCTTCTTCCTCTGTCTTTTTTTTCCTGTATGCGTTTTCCCTTCTTCTTCCTCCTTTATGCATCTTTCCTTCTCTTCTTGCTCCTCCTCCTTCTTGCGTCTTTTCTTCTCTTTTTTTTATAGGCCGATACACATTCGCCAGTACAGATCCGACATTACAGAATATAATATTCTGTAACTTTCGGTAACTTCGGTAACTTCAGGTATCTTTAACACTTTAGAAACGGTGTGGGAAGAGAAGATATAGAATTCAACTGCAACAATCATCAATAACTTCAGAGTAATAACAAAGAAAATATAAAATATACTTCAATAAAGTCAGTTGATTTTATAATGAAGATTCTTGCAAGTTTTTGTGCAACTCTCGTATCTCTATTCTTTTATCAGAAGCCTCCTTGAAGTTACAAACGATAATAAACAATAACATAAGAGTTGCGCGGAATGGCACAAAGAGTGAGTCATTGCAGACAACAAATAAATAAAAATTGCTGCCATAAATGTGAGGACTATTACAATTAGCGACATGGTCTTGAAATAATATCCCGTCGAGATATAAAATAAATGTTAACGTGTTTCGAAGAAATAATGTTTGTGCCAATGCCTCCAGATGTTGTGGAGTGAATGTAATGTTTGTTTTTATGAATTAAGAAAGTTTAATTATTACATATACATCATAATATATTAGCAAAAAAGTTACATTGCTGTAGTGATACAATTAGATCTGTAGGGACATATTTCCCTTGTTCATAGGGGGTGAAGGAGGGGTGGGGGGCAGAATTCGAGAAATCCAGGATACTAGGGGGTAGGGAAAATGAGGGGGATAAGGCCGGTAGAGAAGTGGGAAGTAGAGGAGGGAGAGAGAAGCATTAAAGTAAGGAAAGCCCCAGGGATAGATGGCCTGAGGGGTGATATGGTGAAGAGGCTGTTGGATGACAATGGGGAGTACTTCTGGGAACTATTCAACAGGGTGCTGAGGGAGGAAGAGTTCCCGGAAGGATGGAAGGTGGCCAGGGTGATACTGACGAAGAAGGCGTGTAGAGAGGGGAAGCGGGTGGGGGACTACAGGCCTATCAGCCTGCTGTGTGGTATGGGTAGATTGATGGAGGGGATAATAAAGGAGAGGATTGAGGGGGAAGTTGGTAGGAATGGGGGTTTAAGGATAAACCAGCACGGGTTTACGAAGGGGAAATCTTGCAACTCGGCACTGTGCAGGGTGATGGGCTTGGAGGAAAGAGCTAGGGAGTGCAGCTGGAGGAACAAGAAATTGGCCCTACTCGTGTTCTTTGATTTCGAGAACGCGTTCAACAGTGTAAGGAAACGGGCAGTGTTGAGAGCGTTGCTGAGACTTGGAGTGGGGCAGGGGTTGGTTAACCTGGTGGAGGACTACCTGACAGGGCGTGTGATTGTAGACTCAGGGAGGAGGAATGAGACGGAGGCTGGAGTGCCCCAGGGCTCGGTTCTTGGACCGACGCTCTAGAAGTGTTTATTTGATGAGGTTTGTGAAGAGGGATGTGAGATTACGGTGTATGGGGACGATGTGTGTCTGGTATGTACGGCAAAGGGAGAGGCGGAGATGGAAAGAAAGGCGGAAATAATTTGTAGGAAGTTTGTGGAGAAGGTAGAGCGGTGCGGATTGGAAGTGGCGGAAGATAAGACGGTGGGGCTGCTAGTGGAGGGACGGAGAAAGACGAGGGAAGTGGGGGTGATGGTGAAGGGAAGGAGCATTCGTACGGAGAAGTCTGTGAAATACCTAATGGTGTGGTTGGCTAATCAATTATTCTTCAAAACTCACATGTTAAAGGCGGCAGAGAAGGGGAAAGTGAGGGCAGAATGGCTGGAGAGATTGATGTATAATGTGAAAGGGCCGGGAGAGTGGAAGAGGAGGTAATTGGTTTGGGGAGGGTTTGGTTGGTAGGCATCCCCTTGGAAATGAGTCCAACAATATTTCCCAAATATGATGTTGTTGCATAATTTGCATTATTATAAACAATTGATTTATGAACATCCTGTAGTTTGAATATCTCAAAAACATAAGGTATTTGAAAATTTTATATAAACAATATTTAAAAGTATGTTCATTATCTATAACTGCACAAGTGTGCCAAGGTAGTCCCTAAGGCTGAAATCTTGTATAGTTAAAACAGTCCAAGCAATTCGAACTGATTTTCGAAAAATATCATTGAATTTTTCAAATAATTCTCCATATGCTGCAGTATAGCAGATGAACTAGCAAAGAGGGGGACTGAAACACCTTTTTGGGGGCCGGAACCCTTCTGCGGTATCAGCTATGTAGTATTGGAAGAAATAGACAAAGTCGAAAATAAGAGAAGATCTGACAATTGGAAAGATCTAGTAGGACTTAGACAATCAAAGATTTTGCTGGGTGACTAAAACCTGTTGAGATCAAATGAATGCATAACTCAAGGTAACACTGCACTGAGAGTTTTAACAGGGATCCTAATGGGACATTTTCGCTTGAATGGACACCTGAAAAAGCTCAAAATAGTGGAAGAAGAAGAATGTAGGTTTTGTGGCACGGAAGAAGAAACCTCCATCTACGTACTTGCGAATTGCACAGCAATTCAGAATCCTAGGGGATTACTGGATAGAAGAGGAACATTTACCTTAGTTAAAGCCTGAAGAAATCCTAAAATTCTGGGAAATAGGACTAAAGGAGCTACTAGTCTCAGAGACTTTTCTCAGGAACTAAGTAGCAGTAAGGTCTCATACATATATTGCAGTAGAACTTTTTTCAATTTCCGATTAAAAAGTGGGTTATATGATGTCCTTACTCTATAACAAAATTTGCTTTTCGTTTTATTGCGATGCCAGTCAGTTAGTCAAGAATTACAAAAAAAAACTGCCACGCGCCTTCTAATTTTTTAATTAGCAGAAAAATAGGTACCTGTCCGATATGTGTTTGTATTTAAACAAAAAATCGTCTAGTCAATGTCAGGTGCTCGGTTAAATATCGATAAAATAGTGACGAAGCAATGTTTAGTTCGTACCTGCCACATATTTATGACGTAGAAACATATTAGTAGTTAATTAAAGCATACAAAATAATCCAATAGCATTACCATCATAAAAATTACTACATAATAAAAATTCCAACTGATCTGTAGTCATTATTCATTAGAAATGTATTTGGCTTACAATTTTTTCGTAAAATATAATAATTATTGCTTGACGGATTTCTTGTTTTTTCTTCAAAATATCTATGAAGTTATTTATCCTTGATCTTATTCGATTAATTTGTTTCTTTACCAGTAATAACATCACTTTCATCTTTTCATCACACCTATCACATACGTAGTTTCAGGGACCCAATACTAACTTCTCTCTTCTATCAAGAGGTCACCCAGGTGGAGAATGGGTCACCCTATTTCAGTGGGTGCAGAATTGTTTCGTCTTTTTCCATGATTCACAGTCATAACAGGTAGAGTGGGATGCAGAAATGGTCTGCTACATAGATGGCTCAAAAACCGAATGCGTAGAAGCAGGAATATATAAAGCCAAGCCAAAGACAAGAGTGTCACTGTCCTCAGGCAAAAATGTGAAAATATTCCAGACAGAAGCCATTCAGCTCTGTGCAGAAGAAGAATTAAGGTAAGAGTTTGAGGAAAAGACCAAGCGGCTTTAAAAGCAATCAGTTCCATGCAGATGAATTCCAAACTCATTTGGGACTGCTTGGAGATGCTACAAGAGCTGGGCATAATAGATTGACCTTAGCTTGGGTACCAGACCACTCAGATAACAAGGGCAATGAAGAGGCACACTCACGAGCCCGAGAAGGGTCATTGACTAGGCTGAGGTTTTTGACGATAGGAGAGGAAAAACCACAACCCTCCCATTATATGGAGGATCTGAGGTTTGGCATTCGAAGTCTAGTAATAAGGACGGGTCTATATCACAATAGATCTGCAAAGGTCGTAGTGGAGAGGCTCCTATATTTATCTTATGCTGCACAGGTGTTGATTTAGTTTACAAAACCCCGCGAGTGAACAACTAAGGAGTTTTAACTGTCCAAGCCTAACAGGGCCTTTAAACTCTTCCAGTTGAAGTACCCGAGACATATTTTGTACTTGATCAGGCCTGGAAGAGTGTTTTGTTCATTTCCACTCCGAATGCATTAAGGCCAATCCCACAGAATAGTTTAGGTCATATAAGGAGAGTAGCTGCTGTTTTTTTACTGGTTAGCTCATGAGCTATTTTAACATACTTAAGGTCTCCTAAGGAATTAATTGAGAAGGCTTTCTGAGCTACTGTTTACTACTATTGATGCAAGTTAGTCTTCGTATGAGTAAAGATATAATATAATTTAAGCGTATAAGATAATTTAATTGTATTAAAATCCAACTAGTACAGATCAGTGTCCATACAATTTGTCGGAGTGCATTGCATGACAATCATCAAGGATTTTGTGTAAATTATATATACCCGGAAATAGTTGATTTCACCTTGGTTAGTTAACATATACGGAGGAAGAACTTCCTTAGTGACAAATCTAACTAAGAATTTTATTAACTCTGGGTGATAAATACATGGTCAAGGTTCAAAACACCTTTTATCATTTTATTATAAAAATTATCTAAGAAAGTTATGGATAACCAACTTTGCATACTAATTTTTGTGGGAATCACTCACATATGAGGGGACATTTAAGACATTTAGAATTATTGAAATTACATTTTCACAATATGCAATTAACACAGTAAGACATGTGTTAAACGGGCCGAAGAACTACTGAATATCAGTAGGAATCAACTAAGAATCATTAAAGGTTAACTAACGGGTCATGCTCACGTAAAAGATCACCTGCATGAAACGGGGATCTCAGCTGCAGACTTTGTGGCATGGAGACCGAGACCTTAACCCATATCTTATCTAAATGTGAGGCACTGGACTCGAGGAAACAAACAATTTTTGGGGACACCAATGTGCCACAGATCCTATATCGTCTACTCGAAGGGATAACTGGATGGGTGGATTAAATGTGGGAGTAGAGCATTCAGGCTGCAATGCCCCGGTCATGAGAACGGCTCCCAAAAAGGGGGAAAATGAAATAAAAAGGTACACGCATTCAGAAATGGCCTTCCACGTAGAATTCCTATTCGGTAACACATTCTCCATTTGCTTACTATACAACAACCAACAGTTATTCAATGTTTCTAGTGATTCACTCTAGATAATAAATTGTTTGTGAAATAGTAATTTTTGACTAATATTTTTAAAAATAAAACTAATAACTGTGCAGTAGAAATCGTCATACACGTATCTACTCAAATATTTATTTATATAAGATACTAGGCATCGTTTTTGTATGAATCAAACCAGTTTTCGTGTTGAAACACACCTTTCCTGGGTATTTACGTGTTTTATTATAATATTTTTGCATATATATTTGTTAAAAAGATACTTATGATGACGTAATTCTGCAAAGAGATTCGATCTCCATAATCATTGCTAAAATGTAATGAAGCAGGTCGAGGTGAAAAGATGAAGAAAGCTGTACATTCAATAAGACAAGCATTCATTATAAAGTGTGAAAACGTTTCTTCTTCATGAACAATTTCCTATCAACATTACTGCTATTTATCTTGTATTCAACTTTTTAGATTTATTTTTCTCTTTTTTTGATAAGTTTAATGAACGAAGTCGTATTTCTCCCAATTCCACATTCTACTCTACATCAATATTTTGGTCCAGGAGATCTAGGCTTCTGGAGCTAGATTTGTAGCCCGATCAGGCTCTAAGTAGACCTATTCCAGGTATTTGAGGCTCCACTAAGTTCCTTTGCTCTTTTTAGGACTTCCTCCTCGATGCAGCTTTTTGGGATACCACAAAATGGTTAGGGTCCGACCAGCTTCTTCCTCTGCGAGACCATCAGCAATCTAATATTCGTCAAAGGTACATTGATGTGCTTAGTAAGCTGCTTAAGGGATTATTTGCAGTTCCAGACAGACTGTTTCCCAGGGCTGCTGATATTCTACTATTAAGACCTGCAACCCTTTTTTTGTTTTGACCCATCAGTATAGAAAGTAAGTGCCTCTCCCGTAATTGTTGAATATATGATAGAACATAATATTGTAGAACGTACCTTTACAGGTGACATATTAGTCAGAGAATATTATAAAAACAAAGACAACGTGTACTCCACACCATCATCAAAGTAATGGGTTATCCGAAAAAGCTGTCAACAAATATTAGGAAAAGTTTATTTGAAAAAAACGATTTTAGAGAATATAACAATACACCTCTATTTATTCTCAAAGCCTCCCCTGCCCAAATTTTATAGAGTTGAAACCTTCGAACGCAACTGGAAATAAGTTGGAACCCGAAATACAAAACCACATATTCAAATTTTTAAACGAACAAAAAGGGAAAATTTAGAGTTATGATGATAAGACAAGTCCCAAACCATCAATTAACTACGAAAAAGGGCAAAGAGTAGTAGTTAAAAGTGAACAAGACAAAATATGGCATAAGGCAACTATATTAGAAAAGGCTAGTCAACCAAGATCATACTGGGTACTCAAAAAAAAAATAATAAAATAGTCAGGCGCAATACCAGTCAAAACCATCTATAACAAAATCAGAATATCCCATTTTAGAACCCGAATAGAGCAGATCCTGACCCAAGTAACCCGACTTCGTCAAAATTACGATCTCGATTTGGTCGATATATTAAACCCCCTACAAAGCTCAATCTTTGAGGGGAAGGTGTTGAATATATAATAGAACATACCTTTACAGGTCATGTCACCTGTCACTCCTAGATAGGTCTATGATTTACCAAGATATTCTAGAATAGATCTGTCAAGTGTATTTTACTCAATAAAGTTAAAAGTTTAATAATCTGTCCTCTCTAATAATTATTTATACAAACACTAAATAGTAATTAGAGCGATTTCGTTTTGGGTTAACTCGCGCTCGTTGAGACATTTTGTTTTGTCCTTAAGTGCATGGGCATGTACAAAAAAGTGGTCCTCTATGTACAAATAGGAAAAAACTAGGTATGGAATGTTAGTTACGACAAAATGTCTTGGTGAATATAATTTTGTATATAGAACAAAACTAAACAGTTAGTTTGGCGGTCTATAAAATAAAATAGGACGATTTTACTTTGTAAATTAGTTGTAGAAGAACTTCAGTTACCCAAATATGCACTTAGGCCAAAAACTCGAATTTTGTCCGATAGTACCTTCCAGCTCAGCACGCCAGTAGAGTTCTTTAAAGAATGGAGTAAGGTAGAACGTTATATATAAGTATAAATATTACATAAATAAGAAAGAAGGTCGATAGGTACGAAGTCAAGTTCTGAGCGTGAAATAAACATAAACAGTATTATTCATATTTACTTATGGTGAACTTGACGGGTCCTATAAATATACAAGCGACAACGCACTATCATACAATTCAACATAATGCAATTCAAGAAGATTCAGTATGAATTATTCAATTCAATATAATAAGTAATATACATATCGTTAGTAATCTTAAGTAGTGTAATGTATCATAGAACAATAGTTTAATAAATAGAACGTATCCCAGTGCTAGAAGCAGTAGTTTTATTCCCTTAAGATGACTCTCCGAGTGACCAGCAACACCACCGATTAAGAGGCCTTTCCACACTTTAAACCCTAACGTTTCCATTGGAGACCCAATCTTTACAGTAGAAGGGCCCTCTATCTTCTTCTAGTTCTTCAATATTGTTTTTTGAATCTATTAAAAGACATACACTACAACTCCAGTCCATACGTTCAAGCTTCCACCAGCTTACTCTATTTACTCTGCAGAACTTTATTCATTATATCAAACCTTGATCTATCTGGCACTCCTAGCCATCTCATGCTCTCAGATTCCCTCATCGCTTTGAAAACAAACTATTTACCTGGACCATCCACTATTAACTAAAATCAAACAGGAACTTTACATCGGCCAACGAAACCACTAGCTTTTATCTGGATACCATTCCACATAGGAACACATGGCAACGAAGAAGCAGACAAATATGCCAAACAAACTGCAGAGAATGACAACATGGGAACAACTACGTTACCAGTGATTGAGGATGTTAAAAGTACAGTTAAAGCTCAACTAAACGTGAGAAAACCTGTGGAAAAGTGGAAAAACTAAATTGATGGAAATGAAAAAGTCCACAAGACAAACAGCACGGGGACGGCATCAATGGAAGTCCTTTTTGTGATGGCGGAGGCAATGATGGCAATTCTTAGACTGAAATCGGGAGACAATGATACAACTGGGACAATACTAGATGAACCCATATTTCACATGAGTTTTGATAGCATGACACCCAAGAATATATTCACTGAGCGAGTGAACATCATCATCCCATCTAGGGAACAGGTGATGCACCCAGGAAATTCTGGAGAAATCATCTGGTTGACCGTGGGCTCCAAAACAAGCCATGCCACTGAGGCAGGAATAAAAGGACCCAGAGAGAGAATTTTCTTCATTCTTGGTCGATATACGACTGTGTTTCAAGCAGAGACGATTGCCGCTATAGCTTGTATTGATGAAGAGGATATACTGGACAAAAAATTAAAATATTCACTGACAGCCGGGCTCTGCTTAAAGCTACAACTAGGTTTAGACTGATGAAAAACTGCAAGGGATCCCCTAACAGGCTGGCAGGAGACAACGAAGTGTCTCTAATATGCATGTCGGCACATGAGGAGTTTGCAGGTAATGAAATGGCGCACCAGTTAGCTAAATAATGTTCTAAAGGAGAATTAGGTCCGTTTTGTGGAATCACAAAACATTGCATAAGAGGGGAACACCAACTCAAATGGAGGTTGATACAAAAGGCACCCCCATACAAATTGTTTACTGAACAAGGTAGACAAGGAACTGTCAACCAGTGTATTGAAAGTGGGTAAGAGACATTTGGAGACAGCTACCGACCTGGTGGTTGGACACTGCACCCTGAGGAAACATCTGCACAAAATGGGCAAAGTTAGTGAACCTATGTGCATAAAGTGTGAACTCTATGATGTAACACCTACTCATATACTCTGCTTCTGTGAGAACTTACAGGGACTCTGACGGAAGCACTTTGGAGAGAAACTAATACAAGTATTACAACTACTGAAAATCCCTCCTATATTAAAGACACGAAGCTTCTGGAATGGAAGTAGATAACATGGGAAATGGTACAAATATTCAGTTCAAGTGCCTGGGCTGTTGAACACAACCCAAACGAATGAAGACTATATTACCCAAAAATCGTCGTGATCAAGTGCTTCTAGCTATACTACATTTGGGCCACACTTGGCTAACGAACAGTCATCTTTTAAACAACGATCCTAAACCAATTGCAATGTAACGCCAACCGTTAAGCATCTTATTCAATGTGACAAAGCAACAACAGGCGCAGCTTCTTTTCTGTGAATTAGAGGAAATTTTGGGACCCTCATGTGATGTGTAAAATTGAAAGGTAGTTCTTAAATCAACTGATGTTCTGTATCTCATATAATTGTAAATCCCATTCATACGTAAACAATTTTTACTTTTTTGTAAACCTTAACGGTGTGTTACTAAATAAAAAAAACATATAGTGGAAAAAAGAAAACTCTGTTTTTAGAAACATCTAATTCATCATCGCAAACTGAACTGAACATAAAGTACTGTTGAATAATGAAATTTTTATGACGAGAATTAATCAATTCACTCATTACTTCATTGATAAATATCAACAACATTAGTAATACTAATTTATGTTGATATTTAAAATTTATGTACTGGCTTTTCTCGTTATTTGTACAATTCGTTTTATCGAATTACACCGTACAAAGGTAAGCAAAAAAAAAACATCGACACGACTTTAAACAAACGGGTCTGATGATTCATTGATTGCTTTGGTTGGTAGGTATAAGAAATTAATTACAATTTAATGTATTAAAGAGAGCACGAGATGATTCATTGTTTTTTAATGTATGCTCATTGTATCTCCTTTATTTGCTTATTATTAACGTTATAGTGAAATATTTTCAGATACCGGTTATCTCCTAATTTCAGGGTCACGTGTAAAAGTGGATGTACTTATTGACTTTTCTTATGTCGTTATTTACGAATTAGAATTTAGGTTAATTAATATACCGGGGTCATTAATACTATTTTTTTTGTGTACATTTTTATATTTTTTTGATTTTTTTCTACTGTTTTGGCATTAATGTTGCCTATCTGGTAGAGGCCAACTAATTAATTAACATATTAATTGTCTTGCGTCTAGGAGAATATTCTTCGAATCAGTAGCAAATCGTGTTTCAACGAGAATACATAAATTTCCGCTCTTATTAAGTTTAAGTTCGATTATATTAGTAGGGTAGAAAAAATGGTCAAAAAACCACGGGGAAAACTCAAAAAATTGTCACATTTTTAAAATTGGCAGAAAATTGTTGTTTATATTAGTAGGATCGAAAAAATGGTCAAAAACCCACGGGGAGAAGTCAAAAAATTGTCAAATTTTTAAAATTGGCAGAAAATTGTTGTTTATATTAGTAGGATCGAAAAAATGGTCAAAAACCCACGGGGAGAACTCAATATTTTACAACCAAAAATTTTACCACTCAAAACAGTGTCATTTGGTGTAAAATGCTCACCGTATTTAAGTTTAAGGGTTATTACAAAACTTTTAGATGATGAAGGTTGTAATTACCCTGATGCTGTTCAACCCCTCCAAGATGTATATGGACGATTTCATAAGTAGTTTTCCTGATCTAGAATCTAATGAACTCGCCCATTCCCAAAATGTTGCCTTATTTTCTTCCGCTGGTTTTCAAATAGTGAAATGGATGTCAAATTCATCTCATTTACTTAATATTATCAAGACATTGAGATTCATTAGATTTTAGGTTGCAATGGAATCCATATACAGATAAATTCATATTTAAACTTTCTCCTGCTGATTATTCTGCTTGTACTGAAAAGCAATTGTTGTCCTTTGTCGCTAGAACTTTTGACCCCTTAGTAGTTTTATCAAGCTAATGATAAAATCACTATCGGATTCAAATTATGATTGGGATGAAATTGCACCAACAAAAATCTGCCAACAATGGCAATCAGTCTTATTGCAGCTTCCGGAATTTTTGACAAGACATATTTCTTTTGTAAAAGATTTCAACTTAACTTTAGTTGGATTTTGTGATGCCAGTAAGTATTGTTATGCCGCTGCGGTTTATGCCAGAACTGAGGCCACCAAAAGTACTCTTCAATATTCCCAAGCACGCGTTGGTCCTAAATTAGCTGTTACTTTACCTCGTTTGGAGTTATGTGCTGCTGTTTTACTCGCTAAAATCCTATCCCATATTAGAAATACCTTTGCCCATCGTTTAATTATTGAAAATATTTTTGCGCTTTCGGATTTGCAGATATTTCTTCATCCTAAACGATGGAAAACTTTTATTTCCAATAGAATATCTTTAATCCAGAAAAAGGGTACTTTGTGCCAGGCAATCAAAATAGCGCTTCTCGTGGTCTTGATCCTTCTACATTTATGCAAAAAAGGTCTGGATTCACGGTCCTAACTGGTTGTCATACGACATCCACTTAACCTAATTTACCTTTAACCAAAATATCCTCCTAAGGGAGCAGGCGCATTAAAAAACCGATATCTACAAACTTCAAACTTACATTGTATAGCTCTGGTAAATTAGGTTGTTTCAGTTCTTCGGCTAATTTCACATTAAATTCAAAAACTATAGGGTATTTTCAAAAAAAAAGTGCCATTGTTTGAGTTCGCTATTATGAATGGTTTTCGAGAAAAATCAATTTAAATTTTTTGACCCACCCAAAAAATAAAGATTATTAGCAAGAATATCATTGAATTTTATAGCATACGTTATCAGACATTCATTCATTCGCTTGGGTTGTGCTCAACAGCCCAGTAACTTGAACTGAATCTTTGTACCATTTCCCATGTTATCTACTTCCATTCCAGAAGCTTCGTGTCTTTAATATAGGAGGGATTTTCAGTAGTTGTAATAGTTGTATTAATTTGTCTCCAAATTGCTTCCGTCTGAGTCCCTGTAAGTTCTCACAGAAGCAGAGTATGTGAGTAGGTGTTTCATCATCAAGTTCACATTTTCTGCACATAGGTTCACTAACTTTGCCCATTTTGTGCAGATGTTTCCTCAGAGTGCAGTATCCAGTCACCAGGTTGGTTAGTGTCTTCAAATGTCTCTTACTCAGTTTCAATAACCTGGTTAAGAGTTCCTTGTCTACCTTGTTCAGTAATCTCTTTGTATGGAGGTGCCCTTGTGTCAACCTCCATTTGATTTGGTGTTCCATATCTATCCAGTTCCCGATTTTCCCTCTTTTGCAATCTTTTGTGATTCCACAAAACGGTTCCCGACCTATGAAGTCTCCTTATAGGAACATTCTTTAGCTTACTGGTCCGCCATTTCATTACCTACACTTTGTTGTCCCTTTCCAGTCTGTTGAGGGATTCTTTGCATTTTTTGCCAGCCTAGTTGTTGGATTACTGATAGCTTTGAACAGAGCCTGGCTGTCAGTGAATACTTCACTTTTTTGCCCGGTATATCCTCTTCTGATGTTTTCATCAATGCAAGTCTTAGCTAATTCTTGACCAAGGGATAATTGTTAATTTCATTATATATGCACCCTTGTAACAGCATAAACCAATTATCTTAAGTAGTCCCAAAAACAAAAATCGCCCGGATTGAAATTGGGTGATCTTACAGGCTAATTAACAGACGATTATTTTGGAAAACTGATTTGCAAAAAAAATTAGTATGAATCAAAATTATCGACTGATTCAAAATAACTTGCTGTGATTCAATCTAAAAGTATTATTCTAAGAAATTTTAAAATTATATAGGAAGTTGGTTAACCCAAATTTATTTGTAGAAATTATACAATAAATATTTTTGTGGTCCTATTTTATAGGATTATAAAAAACGCCGAGAGACATCAAATTTCGGATTCAATTGTACGTTCACTGAACATATATTTATAGTCCATAGTCGGTACATTTTATATTTAATGAAACACCCTGTATATATTTATATTGTGCTAAGTTGGTTTCAGCGAACTATGAAATGCATGGAGTAATAGAGAGTAAAAATATGAAATTATTAAAAATATACGTTTAAATATTAACAACTAAACATACAGGCATATTTAACTGGACTCTAGATTGAATTTCTCAATGGAACATGGATTTAAACAGATAAAACCTGCCTAGACAACGACAACAATTACCAATTACAGTAGAACACTTTGTATTAATGGTTAGAGCCTACTTCCCCAATACTTGTATTTGGTACTATTGAGTGGCCAGCTAGGACCCCAGACCGTACGCTGTTGGATTTTTTCTATAGCGTTATCTGATGAACAAGGTATATGCAACACAGTGATTTAGCACTGTAAATCTTAGAGAAATAGTAACAACAGAAACGAGGAATATGAGGGTTATTGCCAACAATTCGATTAAGAACACTTAAAATTAAATAAATAAAATTAAATAAATAAAATTAAATAAATCCAGTATCTTAGGTATTTAATTACTTAAGGAAAAATATAAATAACTTCAAATGTTATAGTTGGTAGTAACCAGCTTATCAAAGAAATTTTTCAAAAATGAAAAAGTATACTGGGTGTTTCTTTAAAAATAAAGAGTATGGACTGGGCTAGACTAACATTATATAAATTTTATTCGGAGTAACTACAATCGAATTGAAACGTGTCCCAGTGTTTTTTATAATTCTATAAAATAGGGCCACAAATAATTGAATTCCGTAAGTGGTTTCCACATGTTTGATATAAAATATTTAAATTCTACCTAGAAATGTATCTATCTGTAAATTTAAGTTAAAAATCCTTTCAAAGCGAATATTTCAAACTTAAATTTCACAGTTAAAGGGGTGAATATTCAAAAATATTCTTAAATTCATCCATAAAATAAAGGAGAAAACGTTAAAATTACGGAGAAATAAGCATTATTTGAAATACTGACAAAAATATTTAACGCAAAAAAAACACTGTGAAATTTTGAACACACTGAGAGAAATTGTTAAATCACAGTATATAATATTTCAAAATAATCAAAATAAAAATATAATAAAAATAAAATTTGAAAATTAAACTAACGGTTTAAGAAAAAATGTTTTTTTGAAGCGTAGAATATACGTAATTTTTATTTGTTCATAATAAAAAAAACAGAAAAATATAGATTAGCTTATCAGAAAAAGTAAACTATTACGATCATTTAAAAAATTGTCCAAACAACGGGCGGTGAAATGAATAAATAAATAAATAAACTTACCAAAGCATTGCTGTCACTAGGGGCAGTGTTAACATAAATCAAAGAACACAAAAGTACAATATTAATCACTAAAACCTGCATTTTGACTTCACGAAACGAGCGATTGATACTGAATTTATTAATTGAATCCAAAAGCGTTATCAGTCGTTATAAAGATAAAATAAAGATAAGAGATATCTTCAGTGAATTTTAGAACAAAATCGGGATCCAAAAAAAACATCAATCGCGTGAGGAAACGATGGCTTTGGATCCAGCTAACTACGTTGGGCTGACCGGACAGTCACTCCTTCGGCGGATTGGAGATCACTAAAGTTTTCGCGTTTGGAGCGCGTGTTTATATGTAGCTAGTAAGCGCGCAGCATAACCTACCGCAAAAATTCTTCCGTCAATGAAAATTTGAATTTTTTTATTGTGGTTTCCATGTGTATTAATCATGGATGACTTTTTTTTTAAATACGTCAAGTAGATTTCGACCTTATCAAAACCTCAACAAAAACTTTATTTTTCAATTAACCAAAACCTTTTATTGTCAGTTGTGTTGATTTAGAGTTAACCTAAAAAAAATGGATGCATCTTCACAAAAAATTAGAGAGAAATGATTCCGTGTTCTGCGGCGTGGGATTTATTAGTAATTTCGGTCCACTGTATACGAAAATAATGATATATTTGTTGTTGTTGATTCTACTGTTTAAAATAAAGATAATAAATATATACGTTGAAAAACAATTCACCTAACCCTAATGATCACATGTTCTATAAAAAGATGAAGAAAGAGTATGCGATTGAGCTTTCTAAAGCAAGGAAGGGATATCAGGCAAATCTTGAAAATAAGAGTTAAACATATGAACAAAAATATACTGTTAAATAGAAAACATGAAAGGATAAGCGATTTACCATTGATACAATCAAATTAAACATTCATTCGTTTGGGTTGTGCTCAACAGCCCAGGCATTTGAACTGAATCTTTGTACCATTTCCCATGTTATCTACTTCCATTCCAGAAGCTTCGTGTCTTATATAAAGGCCTCTAGTTTGACTGTGAGTAGGTGTTTCATCATCAAGTACACATTTTCTGCACAAAGGTTCACTAACTTTGCCCATTTTGTGAAGATGTTTCCTCAAGGTGCAGTGTCCAGTCACCATGTCGGTAACTGTCTTCAAATGTCTCTTACCCAGTTCCAATAGCCTAGTTGAGAGTTCCTTGACTAACTCGTTCAGTAAACTCTTTCTATGGAGGTGCCCTTGTGTCAACCTCCATTTGAGTTTGTCTTTGGATTGCAGTTGATATATTATTTGCAGAGGTCACTTCTGTCCTCCTCCATCAGACTATTGTTCCATAGGATCGATGGCCTCATCACAGTCGTATTCTCCAGGTTTTACCCATAACTCTTCTGCATTGCCAGAGAAGCCTATAGTCGCCTTTGTAGTAACTTTTTCCAGGTGTACCTTCCAATTCAGAATGGAATCAAAAGTCACTCCCAGATATGTAACTTCTTTGGATATTTCCGGTTCTTCACCGAACATCAGAATTCTACCCTGCGGGAGAACTTTCCTATTCGTAAAAGCAACTAGTTTTTTTTTATTAACTGAAAGGTCCTCTTTTAGGCACCATTCCTCCACAATTCGTAGTGCTTCTTGTAGGATATTCATAACCACCTCTGGAAACTTCCCATTGGTGACAATCACTATGCGTCCATATGCCTTGATCATTCAACCTGCAGATCAAGTCATCCACAATTAGGTTCCATAAAAGTGGTGGAAGTAGTCCACCTTGAGGACATCCTTTAGTTGTCCTATGCTGGAGCATGGATCCTATCCATTTGCATGTGGTGCTGTTAATCCCTCTTTTTCAAGGGATCTGTTTATTGATGACATTGATGTGTTGTGAAAAGCACCTTCGATGTTTAGATATGCTGCAAGGGATACTTCCTTATGATTCAGACTCCTTTCGAGACCTGAGACCAAATTATGCAGGACAGCTTCACCTGATTTCCCTGCTTGATAAGCCCATTGTAGTGTATGTAGATGGATGCTCTTAAGCGTTCCTTCTTGCAAATACATTTTTCCATGGTTTTCACCATGAATGATGTCAGACTGATTGGTCGGTAGGATTTAGCCTTTCTTTTCCTGGTTTAGTAATAAACACCAACTTTGACTCTCTCCATGCAATTGGTATATACCCCAGAGCTTGACTGCTTCGAAGCATCAGAACTAAAGGACCCATTATGATGTCTAATCCCTCTTGCAGTTTGGGGAATATGCCATCTGGTTCTGGAGTTTTGTAGGGGTCAAATGAGTTTACAATCCATTTGAAGATCTCATTCGTGAGTTCCCAGTCCTCTGTGGTTGAATTGTTTTGGCGAATTAATACAAAATGAGTACGAAATAGTCAATGTTTTCGCAAAATTTTTTTCGTCAAATGCGGAAACTGCAGTTTTAAATGACTTTGGCAATATCGATGTCAAAAGCTGCACCAGTATGTATTTTTCTCCAATGATTGAATAAGATGTGTTTGATGCCATTTCTTCATTGAGAAACTTTAACTCTGAGGGTAATTATTGCCTCTCAACTGAACTTATTGGTAGTATAAGTTCTGAAATTGCACCAATGCTGGCTGATATTATTAACAATTCAATTGAAACAGGCAAGTTTCAAAACGATTTGAAAACAGGAATTGTCACGCCTATTTATAAAAAAGCCTGTAAACTTGATATGAACAATTACAGACCTATAACTGTACAAAGTGTCATATGTAAAATAATATAAAAATGCGTTTATAAACAGATTTATTTATTATTAAATACGATATAATCAGTGAGCATCAACATGGATAACTTACCGGGAAGATCAACAAAAGGTGCATCCATTGCTCTTTTCAATTTCATTCATTACACTCTGGATAAAATAAAGCATGTGGGTGCACTTTTATTTGATCTTTCTAAGGCGTTTGATTCTGTTGATATGGAAATAATTGTTAAAAAGTTAAGTGGACTGGGTTTTCATGGAATCTTTTTGAATTGGATTAAATCATATATTCAAGCAAGAAATATTATTGTGAGAATTGAAAATTATTTTTCAGCTTCTCAGGAACTTAATACCGGTTTCCCTCAAGGGTCTATTCTGGGTCCTCTGATCTTCTAATCATCTAATAATCTCCCACAATATATGGGTTAGTACTGAACATTTTATAATGAGTAGAGACACCAGAATATTAGAATATAATTTATTTAACTCTCTAAAAGTACAATCAAACTAAACTGATCCATTTTACACGCAACTGACAAGTCCCTGATAGACATTCAACCGTGGCTATTCAACCTAACCTAGCTGAACTTAACTTAACACAACATTAAACAGATCAAAGGAAAATGGAACTTGAGCTATCAAACCTCCATAGGCTTGCCTATCTGTGCATAATGTATGCGATAAGGAGCAGCACAACCGTGGAAATGGAAGTCATACACAAACTTGCGCTTCTAGCTCTTCACGTCAATTCGAAAACGAATATGGGTTTATATAGGCTGGAATGTAATGGGAATTGATAAGAAGGAACCATCATCCACAGTCATTCCAGAATAACACATTTTATCACAAACTCACTTCTTGAAATGAGAAGTGACAACATAATTGATGACAACTGACAACCAACCATACAATATCCAGCTAAACTGGATTGGATTGAAAACTTGCAGTCATGATGGAATTTATGGTATATTGACGGATCTAGGAGCAGGAGTGTTTATGAATGAATATCAAAAAAGTGTATTGACGCCAAAATATCCTTAAATTCTCCGATAGTCTTCAGGTAGCATTGAAATCGTTAGCATGACCAGAGTTCAGATCAAGATTGGCTACTAAAACTCTTAACCCAGGCAAACCACAATAAGCTTACATTTTAGTGGGTTCCAGGGCATGAGGGTATTGTTGCTATGAAATGACATAAGGGGTTTGAAACGGTATTCACAGGGCCTGAACCAACATCGGTGGGTTCAAACAAAATATCAGATTTAGTGGAAAACATTCTTCGGAGCCGCTGGGATAAACCTATTTGTAGTTTATATAGCACTGATACTTTGTAGATGTAATCTCCTGTAACTAGAGCACCCAAGAAAGGATTTATCCAGAAAGGATCTAGTGAAAATACTATTGAGTCTAATAAGGACAACATAAACGGTAGAACCAAGAACATAAAAATCCTGAGGGCTGCCTAACTTCGAAAACGTGGCGGTGACAATAAATTATATGACAACAAGTGGATTACGCTTAGCATTTAAGAAGAATATATTAGTCCAAAGTTTCGGAACTTCCTATGCATTCCTGTCGAATCATACTCGATGTTTGTTCAAATTTTAAACTATTTCCTTTAATAATTCAACTCGTAGATACTAGGCAATAGTTTCTGATAGAATATGAATATCCAGTTGACTAATCGCAGGCGTTCATAATAAACTAGTGTTCTAGTTAAAAGACTAGTCATTGAAGTGAGTGTATGTGAAAAGACAAAAACCCGAAAGACTCTGTTCAATAAGCGATAATAATAATTGGATATTTACGGAAAAGGGAACATTAGTTGTAAAAGCATACAAAGACTGAACATTCACCGATAAATGTCCACTTTCACTAATTTCGGTTTTTACAGTTACATAAGGTGCGTTCTTTTTGACTGAAATCTCAGCATACTTATTTTATTGTGATCTGAGATATAGTCATGTGAGTAAGCACCAAAAAGAACAACACACTTAATTGCCGCATGCGTGAATTAGTATATTGTGCAACAAGTGGGGAAAATTCAACTTTTCTCACGAGTGTGGAACACACGAGTGACAAAAGTACTTTTCCCACATGTTGCACACTATACTTTTTCTACAACTGCACAAAATTAAAGAATACAAGTAAAGTAACTTAATATTTATTTTTATGGTTAGTAAAACAAAAAGAAAAGGTGAGCGGTCGTCGGACCGCCGATAGAAGCTTGCTTCTTATGCACAATGGAATGACAATTATTGACCATTTTTTCAAAATTTTTGACAATTTTTGACAATTTTTTTAAATTTCAACAATTATTGACCATTTTTGACAATTATAGACCAATTTTGACAATTATTGATAATTTTTGACAATTTTTCAAAAATTTTGACCATTTTATCCATTTTTCCAAATTTTAACAATTATTGACCATTTTTGACAATTTATGACCATTTTTGCTAGGTTCTGACAATAATTGACCATTTTTGACAATTTTTCAAAAACGTTGACCATTTTTCAAAAATTTTGACAATTTTTTACAATTATTGACCATTTTTGACAGTTTTTTATAATTATTGACAATTTTTTCAAAATTTTGACAATTTTTGACAATTTTTGACTATTTTTTCAAATTTTAACAATCATTGACCAATTTTGACAATTATTGATCATTTTGACAATTTTTCAAAAATTTTGACCATTTTAGATCATTTTTCCAAGTTTTAACAATTATTGACCATTTTTGAGCATTTTTGACAGATTCTGACAATTATTGACCATTTTTGGCAATTTTTCAAAAATTTTTACAATTATTGACCATTTCGACAGTTTTTTATAATTATTGACCATTTTTTAAAATTTTGACAATTTTTGACAATTTTTGACAATTTTTGACAATTTTTGACCATTTTTGACCATTTTTCGAAAATTTTGACAATTTTTGACGATTGACCATTTTTTCAAAAATTTTGACCATATTTTCAAATTTTAACAATTATTGACCATTTTTGACAATTATTGATCAATTTTGACAATTTTTCAAAAATTTTGACCATATTTTCAAATTTTAACAATTATTGACCATTTTTGACAATTATTGATCAATTTTGACAATTTTTCAAAAAGTTTGACCATTTTAGACGTACCATTTTTCCAAATTTTAACAATTATTGACCACTTCTCAAAAATTTTGACAATTTTCAACAATTATTGACCATTTTTGACAGTTTCTGACAATTATTGACCATTTTTGACAAGTTTTTGATCATTTTTCAAAATTTTAACAATTATTGACAGATTCTGACAATTATTGACCTTTTCCAAATCTTTGACAATTTTTAACAATTATTGACCATTTTTGACAGTCTTTTATAATTATTTTCAAAATTTTGACAGTTTTTTACAATTTTCGACAATTATTAACCATTTTTTCAAAACTTTAACAGTTTTTGACAATTATTGACCATATTTCAAAATTTTTGACAATTTTTAAAAATTTTTGACAATTTTTAAAAATTTTTGACAATTTCTTAAAATTTTTAACATATTTTCTAATATAATCTGACAGTTTTGTGACAACTAAGTAGGTATGTAAAGATGACAGTAGCCTACTAAGTTTTTGTCGATTTTATTTGATTCTCCATATAAATATATGTGGCGTGGGCAAAGTGCCGTGAGAAACATTATTTCTCACAGTATGAGCAATATTTGGTTTTGAAATTAAGTAAGGTATGAGAAATACGTCACTTTTCATAGCAGTTGTAGAAAAAATATATTACCTTCGTTCGCCCTCTGTGAAAGATTCAAAATATAACAGATTGGTTTGAGCATCTACTAAAGTTATTCTTTCCATAATCCCGTAGATAACTTTCACTCAAAACCAAACAAAATTAGGTTATGTTGTTTAAATCAAATATTTCTTCATCCCCTCCACATCCTCCTCAAGACTTATGCATATGCAGCATATGCAGCATATGCATATGCAGCATATGCAGCATCGCTGAAAGGGGAGGAAAAATCTCAGCTCACTTCGAAGTGAGTAAATGAAAAAGAACGCACCTATAAACATTAACTTCAGTTTAGTATAATTCAATTTTTTTGGTAATCAAATTATTGACGGTGTGATAATATTTATTGCAAATAACATTATTAAAGATGAAATAAAACAATTTAATTTGTTTAAATCTTCATTTTTTATTTTGAACAAACGTTCAAATTAAAATTAGTGACGCGTTTCGCTACACAGTAGCTTTTTCAAACTAGTGACATTATTAAACACCGTTTATGTGACCCACATACTGAAGTGTATGAAAAAATCGTGTTGAATGTTGTGACAATGAAACCGACAACTTTTGGCTATGCATGCGATGTTTAAACATAAAATGCTATTGATTCATTGTTGAATGGAAGATCAATGGCCCATTATATGGGCACGGTCTCCGATTTGTCTATATAGCGGATTGAATCATTTCAGGTATTAAATAAAATCGGATTCTACATTGACCGCCGATGTATCTACAAAGAAAGTTGAATCACATTAAGATGAAATGTTAGTGCAAATTCATGATTTATAAAAAGACTTTGTGAATAATATGAGTCAACTTCTTATCTATTGTGAATGATTAATATTTAAATATTTACACATGAGTTTTTGACAATTTTAAATGTGGCTGGACAAGACTGGTAAAGAGTTTTTCCATATAACTTGCATTTAAAATTTACCTGCGGGCGAACCATCTCACTCCGATCATATCATCATAACATTCAAGTTAGAACTAGGCAAACCTGAGGTGAGCCCCAGAAGAAAACCAAGAAAAAGAGATTGGGACAACTATAACACTTGTTTGAAAGAAAACCTAGCACATATCCAGAGAAAAGGGAGGGCTAAGCACCATCTCGATCTGGAAAATGAGCTCGAGGACCTGAACAGGGCAAAAATCGATGCATTTGAATCGAGCTGCCCTCTTCAAAAACAACGAAGCAGCATTGATGCACCCTGGTGGAATAAACATCTGTCGGAATTAAGATCTCAAACCCGGGACCTTTTTAATAGAGCAAAACTCACCGGAGACTGGCAGAGATACACCGAGGTGAGAAACACCCACCATAAGGAAATTAGAAAAGCTAAAGGAAATAGCTTCAGAAAATTCTGTGAAGATATAAACACAACACCTGCTGCGGCAAGACTCATGACAAAAAATAGGGACAATACAGATATGGCTTTGAGGAAGCCAGATGGTGAATATACCGAAAATGAGAAGGAAAGAGTGAGACTCTTACTAGAAACCCATCTTACAGAGATGGTATCTGAGTGATCAGTGTCCAGTGAGAACTCACTTAACAGCATAGCACCTGATGGGATGAATGCGAGGGTTAGGCCACTTCTGCGGGTGCAGAGAGGGATACTGCTGAGGGTGGTGCAGGGGTACAGGACAGTGGGTGGACTGGCAGCAGCGGTGCTGGCAAGGTCCTACCCATTGGACGTGTTGGATAGAGCTAGGAGCCAACGCTGGAGGGGTGCGACCAAAGAAGAGGTACGGGAATGGATGGAGGAGGAAATGGAGAGAAGGTGGGAGGAGTATGAGGGCGCGCTAAAAGGAGCGATTGGGAATAGGAGAGATTGGATGGTCCGGAAATTCGGGGAGGTGAACTACTTCTTGACACAAGTGCTCACTGGACATGGGTCGAGAGTAGGGTACCTCCACAAGATTGGGAAACGAGAGACTGGTGTGTGCGAGAGGTGTGAAGTGGAGGATGATGTGGGGTATGTGTTTAGATGCTGGAGGAACAAGGAAGTGCTGAAGAAGTTGGAGAGGAAACTAGGGGAGGCGGTGTACTGGAAAAACATGGTGGAGATAATGTTGAGGGGGGAGGAGGAATGGATGGAGGTGAGTGGAGTAGTAGAGAGCATGGTAAGGGGGAGAGAAGGACTCGATATGGCATGAGAGACAGGAGTGATAGGAGGGAGAAGATGACGGTGTGAGCGGAGAGTGTGCGAGGGACCGCCGCCTGTCTCGAAGTATGCTAGGGTAGTGATTAGGAGGCGGGGGTAACGGCGAGTTTGAGGTGGGTTTGGTTGGTAGGCATCTCCTTGGGGATGAGTCCAACACTGTTTGGGTCCTGGACCCATTCGAACATGAGTTTCCCATCTCGGCCCGAAAAGAAAAACATAGCACTTGACAAGCATCGTCACAGCACCGTCGAGTGGTCAACTTGACGGTTGTGTATGGGTTCACTTAACGCATCGACACGGGATCTGCACTGCCGCGATACCCGACTATAGGCTTCACTCCATATTGTCAAAGATATTGTATTGTACTGTACTAACCGAAATGTGCTGATAAGAGAATGTACGGCGTCGGCAAAGGATCAGCACACCACAAGCACGCCGTCCGCAAAATATTCTCTCTGAGAAATGTGTTGCGGTTGAGGCGTTGACGTGCCTTGTCGGTGCTGTGCTGATGTTGTTAGGTAGGCGCGCTTACATTTAAATACACATAAAAAATAAAATCTGCTGCTGATAAGTGAGTTTCGACCGCCAATAGACATACAGCACTTAGAAAGTCCAAGATGCATTTATCATTTAATTGGCATGGGACAATATGCATTTAGAACGTATTTTCTGGCATGACATTGTAGCTCTGTGTATGTAGTTTGTGGCGCCCTCTGTCATGACTATAAATTGGAGTCCAATCTCCTTATATAGTCTCCATAGGAAATATTTTGGAGTTTAAGACTGTGAAAGATAGTTGACAAATTTTCAAGGTCCATTCACGTTAGATTATATCTTTGATTGTGAATAAATTTTTGCTTCAGATGTGGTCATGAAATCCAGCTTTTAATTCCTATGAATTTTGTAAAATTAGTTTATTGAGTAATAGTTTTTGAGTTTTAAGAAATTTCTTAGAAGTTCCAGATAGCGGATCTTTATTGATATCCTTGACATTTTATTATAGACAAAATTTACATTTTTGTTTACAAAATTATATTTTAATATGAAGAAGTTTTCTCCTTTAATTAGAGGTATAAAAATATAATGGGTCTTTCCTACGACAAACTTTTCTCAGCACACCCACACCTCTAGAAAGTGCTGAGTGAAATTGATTTTTTTTACCAAATATTTGTTAAGTTGAATACTTGAAATTTCATTTTCATGCAATCGCAATTAAAGTTTTCATCTCCACTAAAATTTAAGTAAAAAAATAGATAATTTTTTTTTTCAATTTTATTCCACTTTTGAATTCTGCTAGCGATTACTCTCTTTGAAATTATTGTAAACTTTAAAAATTTGTTCCAAATACAGTCGGCACACTAAATCAGAGCCGGCTAATAAATGTCGTCCTTCAGTAATTTGCAATAAAAATCGCCAATAACAACAATTATACTTATTCGGAATAAATAATAAGATGAGGGGCTTTGATTAAAATTACTAACGCGACGAGTAGAACATAATAGATATCGACTTCCGTACTTCCGACATTGTTATTAATATTCACAGTTTGCAATTACCCAGTATATGAAAATATTAGTATTTACCTTCGTTGCA
The DNA here is from genome assembly GCA_947563755.1 of Lochmaea crataegi. NCBI lineage: Eukaryota > Metazoa > Arthropoda > Insecta > Coleoptera > Chrysomelidae > Lochmaea > Lochmaea crataegi. The sequence goes on from OX387434.1 coordinate 9,749,469, forward strand.
TGTAACTGCATTCAATTTTTATAACGCAGTTCCGTTATTAAATAATTTAATTCTATGTTTCATATAAATAAATTAGTTTATTGTTGAATAATTGTGGGACATTGTTTGAACATCATAAAGTATTTTATACTCCGAAAAACCCCTCCTTTTAATGAATTGTCTCTCATCTTACTTTACTATGAGGAAAATTATGTTGTTAATCATAGAGTCCCACAGGAATGTATTGTGGGTACGTTCATATTCCTTTTATATGAAAATTACTTTCCTTTATACACAATTATGCATTTTTACTCATATCTCGAGTTAGACAAATGCAGTTTGCGCTGTTTTATTACGAATTTAATATAACTTTTAATACAGGTGTTCCCATTCAAACATTTTAACACAGACATAATTTTAATTTTATTTATTCCAAACTGCCCTTTATCTGTGACAATTAAAGCAGAATGAAATTGTTTTATAGTAGATGTGATCGGTTTATCTACGCTCTTTCGAATGGGACACATTTCGTTAAAATCAGTTGTTCCAAACCAAAGTTATTGTTAAAATAGTTTTGTTATTCTAACCTATCTTAATTTGATGTTTTTATTTTATGATTTATATTGATTATAAAGTAACAAAAAAAAAAAGTCTTGTCAGTTACTTGTCATTGAAATCTATTCCTGTAAAAAGTCTGTTTAATTAAATAAAAAGTTTTATGTATATTTTTTAATTTTTTTTAATTATTGACAATTGTTGACAATTATGGACCATTTATCCAAATTTTGGACCATTTTTGACAATTATCAACTATTTTTCAAAATTTTGACAATTCTTAATAATAATTGTCCATTTTTGAGAGTTTTTGACAATTTTTAACCATTTTTGACAATTTTTCAAATTTTTTGACCATTCTTCAAAATTTTTTTAACCATTTTTCAAAAAAATTTTAAATTTTTTTACAATTTTCCATTTTTTGAAAATGTTTGACCATTTTTCAATTTTTTTTCAAGTTTTTGACAATTATCGACCATTTTTGACAATTATTGACAATTTTTCAAAATTTTTGACCATTTTTCAAAATAATTGACCATTTTTGATAGTTTTTGACAATTATCTACCATTTTTCAAAATTTTAACAATTTTTGACCAATTTTGACAATAATTGTCCATTTTTGACAGTTTTTAAAAATAATTGACGATTATTGGCCATTTTTGATAATTATTGACAATTGTTGACAATTATGGACCATTTTTCCAAAATTTTGACCATTTTTGACAATTATTGACCATTTTTGACCATATTCCAAAAACTTTAACAATTTTTGACAATTATCAACTATTTTTCAAAATTTTGACAATTTTTAACAATAATTGTCCATTTTTGATAGTTTTTGACAGTTTTCCAAAATTTTTACCATTTTTCAAAATTATTGACCAATTTTGATAGTTTTTGACAATTATCGACCATTTTTCAAAATTTTAACAATTTTTGTTAATTACTGACCAATTTTGACAATAATTGTCCCATTTTTGACAGTTTTTGACATATTTTGACCATTTTTCATAGATTTTGACAATTATTGACCATTTTTGAAAATTTTTGACATTTTTTCAAAAAAAAATTTAAAATTTTTGACAATCGACCATTTTTGACAATTTTGGAAAATGTTTAACCATTTTTCAATTTTTTAAGTTTTTGACAATTATCGACCATTTTTCAAAATTTTGACAATTCTTAATAATAATTGTCCATTTTTGAGAGTTTTTGACAATTTTTAACCATTTTTGACAATTTTTCAAATTTTTTGACCATTCTTCAAAATTTTTTAACCATTTTTCAAAAAAATTTTAAAATTTTTTACAATTTTCCATTTTTTGAAAATGTTTGACCATTTTTCAATTTTTTTTCAAGTTTTTGACAATTATCGACCATTTTTGACAATTATTGACAATTTTTCAAAATTTTTGACCATTTTTCAAAATAATTGACCATTTTTGATAGTTTTTGACAATTATCTACCATTTTTCAAAATTTTAACAATTTTTGACCAATTTTGACAATAATTGTCCATTTTTGACAGTTTTTAAAAATAATTGACGATTATTGGCCATTTTTGATAATTATTGACAATTGTTGACAATTATGGACCATTTTTCCAAAATTTTGACCATTTTTGACAATTATTGACCATTTTTGACCATATTCCAAAAACTTTAACAATTTTTGACAATTATCAACTATTTTTCAAAATTTTGACAATTTTTAACAATAATTGTCCATTTTTGATAGTTTTTGACAGTTTTCCAAAAATTTTTACCATTTTTCAAAATTATTGACCAATTTTGATAGTTTTTGACAATTATCGACCATTTTTCAAAATTTTAACAATTTTTGTTAATTACTGACCAATTTTGACAATAATTGTCCCATTTTTGACAGTTTTTGACATATTTTGACCATTTTTCATAGATTTTGACAATTATTGACCATTTTTGAAAATTTTTGACATTTTTTCAAAAAAAATTTAAAATTTTTGACAATCGACCATTTTTGACAATTTTGGAAAATGTTTAACCATTTTTCAATTTTTTAAGTTTTTGACAATTATCGACCATTTTCGATAATTATTGACAATTTTCCAAAATTTTTGACAATTTTTCAAAATTATTGACCATTTTTGATAGTTTTTGACAATTATCGACCATTTTTCAAAATTTTAACAATTTTTGACCAATTTTGACAATAATTGTCCATTTTTGACAGTTTTTAAAAATAATTGACGATGATTGACCATTTTTGATAATTATTGACAATTGTTGACAATTATGGACCATTTTTCCAAATTTTTGACCATTTTTGACAATTACTGACCATTTTTGACAATTACTGACCATTTTTGACCATATTCCAAAAACTTTAACAATTTTGACAATTATCAACTATTTTTCAAAATTTTGACAATTTTTAACAATAATTGTCCATTTTTGATAGTTTTTGACAGTTTTCCAAAATTTTTACCATTTTTCAAAATTATTGACCAATTTTGATAGTTTTTGACAATTATCGACCATTTTTCAAAATTTTAACAATTTTTGTTAATTATTGACCAATTTTGACAATAATTGTCCCATTTTTGACAGTTTTTAAAATATTTTGACCATTTTTTATAGATTTTGACAATTATTGACCATTTTTGAAAATTTTTGACAATCGACCATTTTTGACAATTTTGGAAAATGTTTGACCATTTTTCAATTTTTCAAGTATTTGACAATTATCGACCATTTTTGATAATTATTGACAATTTTTCAAAATTATTGACCATTTTTGATAAATAGTTTTTGACAATTATCGACCATTTTTCAAAATTTTAACAATTTTTGACCAATTTTGACAATAATTTTCCATTTTTGACAGTTTTTAAAAATAATTGACGATGATTGACCATTTTTGATAATTATTGACAATTGTTGACAATTATGGACCATTTTTCCAAAATTTTGATCATTTTTGACAATTATTGACCATTTTTGACCATATTCCAAAAACTTTAACAATTTTTGACAATTATCAACTATTTTTTAAAATTTTGACAATTTTTAACAATAATTGTCCATTTTTGATAGATTTTGACAGTTTTTCAAAATTTTTACCATTTTTCAAAATTATTGACCAATTTTGATAGTTTTTGACAATTATCGACCATTATTCAAAATTTTAACAATTTTTGTCAATTACTGACCAATTTTGACAATAATTGTCCCATTTTTGACTGTTTTTGACATATTTTGACCATTTTTTATATTTATTATTTATTTCAATAGAAATTATGGTTATATTAGCAACTATTCAAATTCTAGGGATTCCGAAATAAATAAATATGCAAATTCAACTAGTGGCGCGGCTTATAATTTTAACAATGAGACAGCTTTTAATACTGAAGAAAATATCACAATTTCACATAATTTGACACAAGATTCATGGATTATGGACAGCGGAGCATCAGCTCATATGACTTATCGTAGAGATTTTTCTTGTCAATTTGAACACTGATTTTAAATCTAGTGTATCTCTTGGAAATAATCAGATTTTAACAGTAAATGGCAAAGGTATAATAAAAATTCAAAAATTTATTAATGGACAATGGTTAAGTGCTACCATAAACAATGTACTGTATGTGCCTGAATTAAGAAAGAACTTGTTTTCTGAAGGAGTATTAACAAATAATTAGCCTAAGTTGCGCAGAAATAGACCGACGTTAAATAATCGAATAAAAAAAAATTAACAAATAATGGAATGAAAGTATTAAAAATTGATAAGGAAGCAAAAGTGTACCACCATTCAAATCTTGTTGCTATTGGAATAAAAGAAGACAACAACACCTACAAAATGTTGTTTCGTACAATAATAAATGATCAAGTAAATATACAAACATCCTCAAAATTATGGCATGAAAGGCTGGGACATGTTAATAAAAAATATCTCTTAGATATGATTAAGAAAGGACTAGTAAAAGGTGTTAATATCAGAAATGACACAGAAGATTTTATATGTGTACCTTGTTTATTCATAAAGTACCTTTCAAACAAAGATTAAGTCCTCATATTAAGTTGGCAGCTGGTGAACGAATTTTTACTGACGTATGTGGTCCCATGTCAACGCCATCTGTACAAGGCGCAAGAATATATAAACTGTTTTTTTAAAGACTATTTACATAAGGCATCGAATATGAAGTAACTGCTCCATACACCCCACAACAGAATTGTAGAGCAGAACGGGATAACAGAACATTAGTTGAATCTGCTCGCTCTATGTTGTATCAGTCGGGCGTATCAAAATTTCTTTGGGCTGAAGCAATTAATACTGCTATTTATATTTTGAACCGAGTACCAACTACACAACTCAATTCCATATGAAATATGGTATGGCCAGAAACCATCCTTAGATCATGCGAGAATTTTTGGCAGCATTGCATATCTGCACATTCCTGATTGCAAGTGAAAGAAATTATATGCAAAAAGTCAGAAATTCATTTTTGTTGGCTACGATAAGAATTCCATCAATTTTCGTTTATTTGATCTCAAAACACAGAAAATAACTGTTTCTGGAAATGTAATATTTGATGGAAATATTAAAAACCACCAGTTGATCTCAAGAAACATAGTTCAAATTGATTTAGACACTGATGACGTCTCATCATTCGGTGAAGTGCAAGGCATAGAAAATATTGAAGTTTATGAAAATGAAAACGATGAACTTGAGGCTGAAGGGAATGATAATGAAAATATATTAAGAGAAATGCCCATGAAATGCAAATGTGTCAAATGCGTTCCTGAAGTCTCTAAAAATGACGTGTAGAGCATTATTGTATTCCAGGAATTTTTCGAGGATTTGTTCGATGGTGTGTATTGCCGTTACTGTTGATTTTCCTGGTCTAAACCCATTTTGGTAGTCTCCTATTATTTTTTCTGTGTATGTCTTCAGTTTTTGATTTATTATGTTTGCAAGTATTTTGTAGGTGGTATTAAGTAGGGATATTGGCCTATAGTTTTTGCAGAATCTCTTTTTTCGTGGATGGGTGTTATTATTCCAGTGTTCCATTCGTTTGGCATTATATTTCCCGCCCAAGTTTGTTGTATCAGTTTGGATATTGTCTTCTGAAGCGGTTCTCCGCTATACTTCAACATCTCCGCTGCTATTTTGTCTTCTCATGTGGCTTTTCCGTTGATAGCTCTTTTTATTTCAATCACTACTTCTTTTTCAGAGGGGCAGTTTAAAGTGATTTCGTTTTCTGGATCTGCTACCCTGGGGTCCTCAACATCATCTTCATGAAGGATTCTGTTATAATACTTTTCCCATATTTGTATCATTTCCGTGCTTTCATATATTGTTACGTCATTATCATTTTTTATTACCCTACAATATTCTTAGAATAGAAAAATTAATATTTTTGAATGAATTCGTATTAATTTTGCCAAAATTCTACTGAAAGTTTGTTGAATAATCGTTCTAAGAATACTGAGACTAACTAGTAACGAGTTACTTCAAACTAATTTCCCATTTTCCAAATGAATTCGAATAATTGTGGGTGTTTTCCTAAAATTTTTGAATATAATGGTTGAATTGTCCTGTTTGATATCATCATTAATAATCACAAGCTTTGATGAATTGCGTTCGACATTAGAATTTTTTTATTTAAATCGAAAACAGCTGAACGCAATTAGAAAACTTCAAGCAACTAATCGATCGGAGTGTTCTTTGAATCGCTTTATTTGATGCTTTTTTCCAATTTGTTTTTCCCGTCAAAAGCAATTTTGTCTGACAGACCATTTATTTTCTATAAACAGTTAACCAAGAAATGTAATAACCTTTAAATCAATCATAAATTAGTAATGAGACGCAAAAGTAACTGTTAATTTGCACTGAGCAGTACTGCAATTTTTCCATTTAATTTTCCAAATAATTTTTCACTCTTTCCTCTCGAAAGTTAAGGCATTAAGTTTGTTTGTTAAAGAAATAATAACAAATGATAATTTGACAAATTTAATACACAAGAATTCTGTAGGAATTGTAGATGCTGCTGACAAAGTGGTTTACAGAAAATCCAGTAAACAAAGGAAACCTAAACAAATTACAGTAAGGGAGAGTAGGGGAATTGTGCGCACCTAAGCAAAATGTGCTTCCATGTCTAGACCATTAAACATATTTTTAATTAACAGTGCAATAATCCCATGATTCCATGTGGAACAGCCATCGCATCTGTACCATAGCTCCATATTGCGACCGAACTCACCACAAATGCCACATACTTCATTAGGGTCATCTCTACGTTCAACATCGTCAAAATTTTCAGAATCGTTTTTGTCGTCGTCATTGCAAACAGCTTTACTAACATCAGATTCACTACTTGTTTCTGACAACCTTTTTTTTATATTCTCTTCTTTCTTCTTTCTTCTTTCTTCTAGTTATCTGTTAACCTTCTTTTAACAGTCTTAACTTTCTTGGCTGCTGTTGTTCTTCTTTTCTCCTCAGCTTTTTCTAATTGTTCTTTCATAGGGGTCGATGATAGTATTTTGGAGCACTGTTTACCACGAGACTTTCACTTAAGGTCTTCAAGATTTGAAAAACGAGTTGTCTGTTTTATTCTGATTTATACTGCTTTATACTGATTTATTGGAGATTCCCGTGATGTAGAAGGCCCAGCAGCGGGTGTTGAGGGTCTCTCAATATCGTGTGTAGAAACTTCGACTATCAGGGGTCTTATTTGATTTGCAGGTGCAAAATCATCCTCGGTGAATATATCCGGGAATAACGGATATATTCTAAAGCCAGAAATAGCTTTCTCCATAGTAGCAACTTTTAAAAATGCTCTATTTAAAAGTTCGTATTCTGAAATTTTTTCATGTCCTGTATTTTTAAGCTGTAGATCAATTTCCCTAGAGAGTTTTTGAAAGGACTAAAAAATGTTAGGTCCAGTGGTCAGAAGTATGAGGTTGCAGAGAGACTATGTGAATAAATTTGCTTTTACAGAATAAATAAGCTTCTAGCGATATATGACTGGAATTATTGTCAAAAACTAGGAGAACATGATCGTTTTCTGTAGGATTGACATTTTTTTCAAAATGTTTTAACCATTCAACGAACAGCTCCGAATTGATCCATCCATTTTTAGAGCAGGCGTAAAGAGCTCCAATTTGCTCATTTTTTTGTAGGGCTGAAGACATTTGCTTCCCTGGATATTATTAGCATAGGTGGACAATAGTTACCTCCAGCACAAAATGCAAATACTGCTGTTATTGTTCGTCCACGCTCCAACTTTTTTAGCACCCTTGGGTCCATAAACTTTTGGACACTTTTTTTCACCACAGTGACCCCTGTCTCGCCCATGTTGAAAATCCTGTTTGGAGGAAACTTATGTTTCTCCATTACCACTTCCAGATTTTCGAAAATCTGGCTGCCGAAGTTTTTATTTCAGGATTTCTTCTCAGGAACCCAGACTATACCAGCCATTTGCTTTTCGGATGGGAAAACATCTATATCATGTTCTTTAGCATATTTAAATGCTAACCGACGAAGTTGAAAATACTGCTTTACGACCAAGGCGCGATAATACAGGATTTTCTTTTTTCATTTGCTTGCTTAATGTTGACTCTGGTATATTGAATGTCCGGCTAACTTCTCTTATTTTTTTGCCATATCTAGTTTTCCCTAAAGCTTTCTTAAAATTTTCTGGATCCCTGGAATTCCTTTCTGTCTTGCGTTTGTAATTTCGTTGCATCTATCTGTAAAGGAAGAAAAAATTCTCATTTAATTCTATGTGGGGTAATTGTGCGCAGAACCGTGCACAATTTCCCCGCAGAGCGTCATTTGCAAAAACTTGTCAAAACAGAAACAAAAAATCGGTCCATCATAATTTAATTTACATCAAAAGATGCCTAAACGTTTACTAATTATGACCACACATGCTAAAAATTTATTAAGAATAAACAGACAGCTCACCTTCTAAAATCAGATACCGCCAAAATTATAACCAAACACCAACATAGTGCGTTCGACCAAAAACGATGTTAATTTTTGCAATTAATTTGAAAACAATCACATTTTTTGAGAAAAACTTCTTCACGCACGCTTGACTTGGAGAGTAGGCTGGTGAATGCATGACGAGTGCGTTACGAAAAGTGTGATCGGGAGGCGAACGAAAGTTGAGAGGGAAATATGAGTTAGTTAAGATAGAAAGAGAGAGAGTTACGTTTCGTATATTACTGTAGAGGCAAGAGACAGCAGTGTGCGCACACATTTTTTGTCTCTCTTCTTCTCATAGCCAGTGCATGAAATATATTTATATATTGTTATGATTTGTTATTATATTCATATATTTATTTTATATTGTTATGATTTGTTATTATATTCATATATTTATTTTATATTGTTATGATTTATTATTATTTTTATCAATTTATTTTATTAACTTACCCTTTTTGAAGCTAGCTCATCTATAAATCGGAAGATGAACTCTGACTCTCTTTGGGTTCCGGCGCTGATAAATAATTTTGTTTTTATATTAATGTTAAAACTTTGAATCGAATATATTTTATGAATACAACAATTTATTAATTTTAATGAATTTTGTTACGCCCCTGGAAAGCACTCCTTATTATCGCAGATCCCAATCACGTATTTTCAAATTTTAATAGCTATGATCTGTGTTGTGAGTTGTCTACAATTTAATTTTAAGAGATATAATATACTATCTAAACAAAAAAAAATTTACTATTTATATTAATAAAATGCAAGGAATCTCAATTAAACTATTTACTAATAATATGATGAATGCATTTATAGAAAAATTACATGAATATTAAATACTAATGTGGCAAATAACAAAAAAATTATGGAACAGAAGTAACTTAACCTAAAATAAAATAGTGCTTTCCAATGGTGAGATAGATACAATTTAGAATTTAATTAAAACTAAAACTTGTTAATAATCCAAACCACCTTTACAGATGTACATCTTATCAAATTATTTCTTTATCATTTATATTGGTACCAATAAAAATAAACCAACCTGACACTATCCACTAAGCACCGAATTGATGATGGCCTTCCAATTCTCTGGATTGCAATTCACACTCTCCTGGAATACAGGATCAACTCCACGACTTCAATCAGGTAGGAGCCTTCTTCACCCTTTCCAAAAACTGACTTTTACTTTTTCTCCCAATCTTCTGGATCAATTTCCAACTCCTTCAATTCTCCAACACTCTTTCTATACTTTTATATTATATTTATCTTCAAAAATCTTATTGTGTCAATACTTTTTCAAAATCAGAAACCTTCCTTCATAATTTTCCAAATCAATAATCCTGTTACCAAGTGAATTTTTTAGTTAAAATTCTCAAATTTCTTATTTAATGTCTATTATAATCTTTAACATCTGTCCTTTCACTAATATTTTTCTTCTTCACAAATTAAAACCTTTAAATTGCCCCTATATCTGTTATTAAATTGTTGATTCGGCTAAATACTAATAAGTAATTGTTCAAATAATATATTTATTACAAAATATGGGTTAAGGTTAAGGGGATTCCAGCCTATAAATATATTGGGAGTGGTTTATTTAAACACTTTTATCAGCACAAAACAACTAACAATTTACGAAAAACTATTACACGGTAATCCATTACATGTAGGCAATATATGTTTCTAAATAAACCTGAACTTCCTGTCTGAGTAATTACAAATAAACCAATATATTTCAATTTATTTTCACTATTTATTGAACATATAAGAGGGTTGGCTTTCAAGTGTTGCATATAACAACATAGTTGGCACCTGTCAATAAATATCGAATGTCAAAATTAACTGTCATGTTCAGTTAACTTGGCGTCAAAGGTTCAGACCGCTTCGCTTAAAGCTGTACCTAAACTGAATTTTTGAAATAGAGTCAGTCGGAAAATAAAATTAAGCCGAGAAAATTTTGGGTTTCTGTTTTCGGCAATGAAGTACCACATCAGTGGACAATTTCTCGTTGGTATGGAGATTTTGAACGTGGACGGATTAATGTTAGCTACGATCCAAGAACAGGTCCAAAAACAATTGAGTTTTCAAAGTAAGAAAACTTTGAATTGTTGAACCATCCTTCATACAGTCCCGACCTAAGTCCTAACGACTTTTTTACTTTTCCAAAAATTAAGAATGAATTGCGTGGTCGAAAGTTCCAGTCCCAAGAAGATGCAGTTAACAGTCAACACCTTCAAAAACTATATTTTGAAGTGGAATAACTGCTTCCAGAATTGGTTCCAAAGGATGGAAAAATGTTTTTCACTTCGTGGGGAAAAAAGACAAACCTCGTACAATTCACTAAGGATTTTAGGGAATCCAAAGCGACGTTGGGGAATAAAATGGCTTTGTACAACCACAAAATTCGAAGAAGATTAGGGAAATCAAACCTGACTGAGGTATTTTTCTTTTTTTTTAAATTCCAAGTTCAATCTGAACTTATTAGTATTCTAAAACTGTTTATGCGGGCTTGGAACTGCAATTAATAATATCTGAGAATAACGAAAAGGCTCCGTTAAATCCACAAAGTTAAACGCTTTGTAATTTTTCAAATGACTCACGAGATTTATTATAAAAAAAACCGAACTGATCGCATTGATATTAGTTTCATCAAACCGCAATACATTTATGGATCACTTTGATTGAATGCAAATCAGTTGCAATCATCTACGGTGTCAGACTTCCGAAAAAAATGAGAAAGCTTTTCTTTGTTAGTTTTGCGACGATGGTCGTTCAATGTCGGCTCATTTACATACAAGGGATTTTTTACCACTGGAACGAGGAAGGTATATTAGGATTATTCATTTTGATCGAAATGTGGAAACCACAAAAAAAATGTAAAGATAGAAACGGGAAATAAATCATGGAGACATTAAATACTTCGAGTCATGGTGGTGGTGTCAATAACAAAAGATAGGGATTTAAGGGTAGCCAACATTAATTACACTACACATGTGTCAGTATTTTTGATGGACTAATAGTGAGAATATCAACATGAGATAAATGTTAAAACGGTTTTGAAGAGTATAGATGAAGGGCAACAAAACGTATATTTTCGGTTTGTCATAAAATAATGCGAAGTCGGCCAAAAACGCCCGAGAACACCGCCGAAGATGACCGAACTCCAGAAAGTAATGGAGTAGAAGGGCAGCAGGAATCGAGGAGATTCATAAACTTTATTCAGGTTTTTGTTTCGGGACAGTCCAATCTGGAATTGCGCAGAACTAGTTGCGTACTTTAATCAGTCCTAAGAACTATTCTCGGACCGAGTTTGAAAAAACCCGAACATCCCTCATGGTCTATAGAACTGAACTAACCTAACTAATTTGACAATTGACTTTTCTTTGGCTTGGATTGTGTATCAAGATAACTCATTACTTTTGTGTATCCTGTATCGTTTGCACAAAGTTTTCGTTTTTGGCATTGTCTTGTAAGACTTCTGGAATTATAACATTGTTGATCACATCAAGAAGAACATCATCTTCACTTGGTGATGATGATGATGAACTCTCTGCTCAAATGTTTCCATGGAATCATTAACATCCATTTCATAAATATTAAATTTGAAAAGTAATAATCAAAAACAACACACAATCCGTCAATAAAACATAAACCTCTAACCGCGTTAAGCAAATTTTTAAAATAGCTTTCACCCTCCTCCTTTCCAAATTATTTGAGCATGCGTAAAAAATAATCCGAAAATCGTCCTCGCTCGACACTGGGGACTGGTTTAAATGGTTTTCGAACCGTCCAAGAATGGTTCTAAAATAAACCTGAACGCCAAACTGCGGGTGTCATAACCATACTGTTAAAACCGGAACAAGCAAATTTCGACTGCGCAAACTCCGGACAGTCTTAGAACAGTGATTGCTGGAACCCGAATAAAGCTATACTATGTGCTGGCATTGTATAAATACAATGGTGCTGGTGCGTGGCGTAGGGATGGCGATTCTTTCCAAAAAAGATCGATTTTTAAATCGATTCGAATCGTAACCTGATTAATCGATTCATAAAAAAATCGAGGTCTAAAAGATCGATTTCCAAAAAATCGATTTTTTTCAAGTTTGTATTTACTATGTAAATATAAATCCATTTTATGAAAAACAAGAAAAATACCAATCTCTGGGATCTCTTATCAGTAAAATCAGGGATTTTTTTAGTTCAGGGAATTCGATAATAACAATTATTTTTATTACCATATCAAAGTATCAGATCAGATATAAAAGAAGACATTTATTTTCTAAATGTATTTGCTACTTTAAAAAGTTAAGAAAATAGATAATATAGCTTATAGTTCCCAAAACCAAACCAGAAAAAATCGAATGTCGATTTTCAAGGGTGAAATATCGATTCACTGAATCGATTCATTACAATATATCGATTTAAAAAATCGATTTATTTGGTCCGATGAATCGATTCTGCGATTAATCGATTTCAGATCGCCATCCCTAGCGTGGCGTAACCAGTCATTTTCAGAGGTGTTCTCGGGCGCTTTAGGCCGACTTATGACATATTTATATAAATAGACTACTTCCGGTTTACCCGCTATAAAAGTGGCGTGGTTTCAAAAGACAAAACGCCTCATTGATTGATGATTTAGCTAGTGTATTATAAAATTATTAAATATTATTAAGTTTGATCAATTTAGACATATTGTATTAGTGAATATGTTTATTATTTTTGCATGTCCGGTTATTTAACAAACATTACTATAGTTATAACTCCATCCTGTATAATGAAAAAAATAGAAATCTTTCAATTTGATCAAAATATCATTATATAAACTGTGGTGAATTCGATAGGAATGCGCATGTTTATATATTTATATAATATAAACCAACTCACTGAAAACTAAATACACCTTTCAGTGCAACATTTTCCGTCAGAAGTGCTTTTTAACATCTGCAATTACATGTTCTGCTTTTATTTTAAACACAAAACAGCCGCTATTTTCATGGGGGCATTTAACTTAGTAAGTTCTATAAACTAAATGTTTACTAGAAGTGAAATTTTAAACATATAAATCCAAATAGAATAGTTTTAATGTTTTGGTGTATTTTCATGCTAACAAATGTCTGTGTTCAACTATCTTATAAGGATTGACTGTAATTTCTTGAAAATTCAGTTATTTCGCGTTAATGTTAAGAAATATCATGAATTAGCGTAGACCGGGGCAAAAGCCCGCACCTAAGGAATAAATGCCGAAATGTCTGCCATTTTGTAAAATTTGAATGATGTTTTTGTGTGTGTGTGTGTAGTTTATCCAAGTTACTACTTTATTCTATGGGTCACAGTATTACATATAAGTTTATTATTTCGTAAGTCTAATTTTTTTTGTAAAATAGGACTTTTGCTCCATGGGGTCGATGTCTATGGGGCAAAAACCCTGTTCATGGGGTAAAAGTCCTAATGTAAAACAATTTGTATTTAAAATTACTTTTTATTTAGAACAAGAATAAACTTTATTTTTATACTAAAATAACAAGTATAAACTTCATCGTTATAATAAAATAACAAAAACAAAAAACAACTTTTTAAAATTAAACAAAAACACTTTTGCTTGTTTATGTTCAAGTTGAACATAACGGCATGAATCACACACAAATTTTCCATTTCCATAGTCTGAACATTCCTGGTGCCACCACGCTTTGCACTAACTGCACTGGATCCAATTACTTGGGTCTGAATCTTGTCCAAACTTTGCTCGCAAAACGGGCAAATGGTCTCTTCACCTTGGATGTCCAGTTTTGTATTGTCATCAGAAAACAAATTTTCTTTTCCACGCTTTTTAATTAACTTTTCAGCTTCATTTCTTCTTTCCGTTTCTAATTTTTATTTCCGATCGTTTTCTAATTCTTCCTTATTTGGGGTTGAGGTAAGAATTTTTGATGCTTTACCCTTTGTTCTTCTTAGGCGTAATTTTGTAATTTTAGGATATGGCGATAGATCATGCGGCGATTTTAGGTTTGATAGTTTCCTGGAGTCTTCTAAAGACGAAGGATTTGATACCAACGACGATTCTTCAACTAACTGGCACTCCCGATACGTCGATGGCTTAGGTGATGTGCTGGAAACTGGTTTAGATATATTTTCTTTTTGCGCTTGTTTAGTAAAATCTATCAAAGTTAGCTGGCACTCCCGAGACGTCGGTTTAGGTTTAGGTGATGTGCTACAGCCTGTCTTGAATATATTTCCATTTTTTAGTTTTATATATTAAAGGTACGTCGTCATCACTAGAGGATTCAACATCCATTCTATCAGCGGCTTGATGCGGAGCACATTCTTCGCCTTCTTCATCAATAAGTGTTTGATCGGTCACGGTTGATGGTAAAAAATCTTCGTCTCAGAATACAACTCTGTTCAAAGGTGTTTTTCTGCAGGATCTGAACGCATTAACAGCTTTTTCTACTGTACTCTTTGCATAGGCGTCACCAAAAATTTTTGCCACATCCCCCTGAGTTATTGTTCTGCCTGGGTCATTTACCATCCACTGATTGCAAAACTGCCCATAGAAATCTTTAAGCGATAATAAAAAACATCGATCCAGCGGCTGAATTTTGTGACTGGAATATGGTGGTATGGTCAATAGGTGAATATGGTTTGCTTTGCAAAATTTGACTGCTTCCAGACTGCAGTGTGAAACACGGTTATCCAATATAAGCAATACCGGATCTGTTTCAGAAGCTCTTTCATGGTTTTGGAAATGTTTTAACCAACGTTGAAATAGCTCCGTGTTCATGTATCCAGTATCTGATATAAACATAATAGACTCAGGGGGTGCACCCGATAAGATTTCAGGCTTGGATCGCTTTCTGGGAAAAATTAGGGCTGGAGGGACGTAATGACCAGATGCACTTAAAGCACAGACAACCGTAACCAGTTGTCCCCTCTCAGGCGATGTTACTTTGTTTGCCTTTGCTCGATATCACTTTAGGTATCCTATTGGGAACGGTCGAGATGCCGTTTTCGTCCATGTTGTAGGTTCGGCTTGCTGGAAATTTGTACTTGGATAGAAGCTCATTTAAATTATCGAAGTATTTTAAAAATTGAGTCTTATTAAAGCTCATTATTCTTCCAGTGCTCGTCTTTTGGGGAGTCCGTAAAGTAAGATTATGTCTTCCTTAAAATGATTTTGCCCAGTCTTTTCCAGCTAACTGAGTCTGTTTTTTAAAATTGTGCGGAATGTTGTTTTGTGCAGTGAAATCGTAGGCTAATTTTCGAAATGATCTGTTCTCTATTCCATAAAACCGTGCATCCATTTGTCTGTAACACCACAGTCCTTTTTCAAACGTTTGCGTAGCGACGATTCATCCATTTCAAAATTTCATGCGATGCTACGAATGATCTACCCTTTCCGAATTCATTGACGAGCATTCTCAAGTATGTCATTAGTTACTGGTTTTCGGTTTGTTCGTCTCTTGTAGTTTATGAAATATAGAAATAGCTATTTGCTATTAAAAAGCACAAACTCCATTCAGGGGCAAGTGTCCGCGATCATGAGGTAGAAATCCTCAATATAGGGGCAAAAGTCCGCAGCCGCTGGTAACAGCGCCGACAAAAACAACAACATGGATGAATAGCCAACTAAAACGGTAATCAATCTCACCCTATGGTATTTTCCTAAATCATTACATCTAAGCTTAATTTCTTGAGTAGTCCACTCGAAAAATTATAATAAAAAAATAATTTTCAAACTTACCTCATTTTTATGGTTATGTTTAACGAAATTCACGAACTAATTCTAACAGCACCTCATCGATAGGAGGGGTAATACAAACTGCCACATAGAACGTAGACTGGTTTTTTAGTAACTGCCCAATACGAAAACTGACTTTTACCCCGAAGCGGGCTTTTGCCCCGGTCTACGCTACTGCATATACAGATTGCGAAAGTCCCTTTCGTACGCTGTGACTTATACAAGTACGACAAGGAAAATATGAGCAAAACTACGTGAAAGAGAGAGAAGACTTGTTAGCACAACGATCAGTCCC
Source organism: Lochmaea crataegi (assembly GCA_947563755.1). Taxonomy (NCBI): domain Eukaryota; kingdom Metazoa; phylum Arthropoda; class Insecta; order Coleoptera; family Chrysomelidae; genus Lochmaea; species Lochmaea crataegi. The sequence continues at coordinate 9,766,005 of OX387434.1, forward strand.
CTCTACCAAAACAGTTGGGCGTGTATTCAGTCCCCTCTACCAAAAACAGTTAATGGAATCGATCTTTAGTTTTTTATACCCAATTACTTTATAATTTTTATCTCAAGAATAAATGTTTTATTTTCAAGTTACAATGGCTAAAATAATATCCTATTGTAGTTAGAAATTAATTGTCAGCTTGGTCAGAAACGATAAAGTTGACAAAAATGAATTTTAAGATGTATAGGTTACGTAATAACGAGTGTATTTTTTTATTTCTTTCACAACCTCACTCCTTCCATGTTGGGAAACTACTGAACCAGAGTGAAGGTACTCACAGAGTGGGGAGTCAGCTGCAGCTGCAGCGTTGCCAGTTTAGAATGTTTGGTACTTTCTAAGTAATAAATAACTTATTTTGCATTTGACTTTTAACACCGGATAACAGTGTATTTAGTGGGAGAAAATCGAGATTGGTAATATTGACTTTTGAAAAATAAGTGAGATCAACACAAATAAGAATAAAATAATGGAGTTCAAGAAAAAATTTGGACAAATTACAATCTGCAATAAATAAAATCCGTAGACTGCTTTCGATTTAACAATTATTGGTATTTAACATTGTTGCCGCTTGAAATGCCGTTGAACATTTTAAAACAACGATAGACAAAAATTAGGAATAATTTTTACAGATAAGTACATTTGGCAACACAACAGTTAAAATAAATAGGAGGGGACTGAATACACACCCAACTGTTTTGGTAGAGGAGACGAATGATCGTTGGGCTAACAAGTCTTCTCTCTCTTTCACGTAGTTTTGCTCATATTTTCCTTGTCGTACTTGTATAAGTCGCAGCGTACGAAAGGGACTTTCGCAATCTGTATAACCGCGGTGATAAGTAGGCTAGAGATTGAAAAAAATTGTATTTGTGCTCCTGATCAACCAATGCAAGATTATATTAGAATAACTTTGCACAGAAATCAGGTACCTTATTTTGGAAAAGTTATTTTTCATTGTTTCCAAACTTCTTTTTGGTCATGTTAAGTTGGCTTGGCTGCCTGGATAGCAAGTAAACTGTTTTCCACTCATTCATCAGTTGGCGTTAATAAGAGACACATTTTATAGATTTCGTTTCCAAATTTCTCTAAATTATGCTCTATATTCCGAAGTCCCATATTTTGGTGTAATAATTTCTAACAATCCTTTTAAGTGGATTAGAATACACAGGAAACGATTGGCTCGGTAGGCTCTGTGGCCTAAAGATCTTTTGTGTATACCCCTCAAACATATTTTAACCCAACAGATCAAGGCCTCTAAGAAAACCTATTAGATCAGTAGACCTGTTCCAAATATTCAAGGCACTGGCAGTCAATTACCCTGCAATTGCATCAGATAATGTGTCCGCCGTCTCATCAGCATAATCGGGGAATCTACAGGTTCCACTGTCTACTTTGCCTACCTTACAGAAATGGTATCTGAGTGAGCAGTGAGTAGTGTTCATTGAGAATTCCTGCTATTACTCTGAGATCAGATTTCTGAAGCTTCAAAAGCAATTTAGATAAGTGCGCAGAAGGTTGTAATAAGTTCCTTTTTCCAGTGATTTTATCGAACCAGAGCGAGCAATTGGCATCTCATTAAGTTTTGCCAAACACAAATACTTGGACAGCAAGAAGAGTTTAAGACTTCTGGCATAATTTACCAGATTTGGTTTAGTCAAAGTCTTTTATACATCCTTTGAAGAATATCCCCAAGCAAGTGGCTGTTAGTTATTAGTTAGGCTGTCGTCTGAATCATTTTATGGTAAGAGACTGTCTGGAGATCTGACGTTCCGTCTTTGTCTGGAAGATGATGAAACATCAGACCTGAAATATCATCCACTAGATAAGCTGAATTTGTTTGGTGTAAATATAGTTGCGAGCCAGAATAGACTCGCATTGGATGCCTAGTAGACCCACCCACGACAAACCTAACCTAACCTAGCTGCACTTACACTAAACACTATACAAGCTCATTTACATCATTTTAGAAAATACCGTTAACCATAAAGATGAATTTAGTCTTCCTAAGTCTCTACAATCCTTTGACCATATTCTTCTTCTATATTTGGTATTCTAAGATCGCTCTGGCAATTCTTGTATACCATGCAATCAAACAGGTTTGAGCACATGTGATTATACATTTAGGTTTTGAATTCATCTATATTGTTCGTCTAAGTTGGGAATTCTGGAACCGTTGGCGATACTTGACACTGAACACTGTTTACACTACCACTACACCAACACTAACACTTTACACTATCTTACGCGCGTTTCCATAACCAAGTTATCTTCTTCAGAGACAGTTTACCTTCAGTCTCTGAAGAAGATAACTTGGTTATCGAAACGCGCGTAAGATAGTGTAAAGTGTTAGTGTTGGTGTAGTGGTAGTGTAAACAGTGTTCAGTATTATATTGTTTGTGTTCTATAACCTATTTTTTTTGACACGTTGTTTTACATTAATGTGGCGTCCAAAGTGGACATATTTCTCATTCTTCCATAAAAACCATTCAGATTGAAGAGATAAATTTTGAAAGATTTCGAAACATTTGGATTTGTACAGTTTAGTTAGATGTTTACTGGCATGTCCTACTGTTTCTTAGGTCCTTATGGTTATAAAATGAAAGAAACATTTGCTAGACCAATAAGAATGTTAATATAACAAATATTTTACTTCAAATTATTTTTTCAGATCACCGCAATTTTAGGCATTAGCGTTTTTATTGGAAGACTGTATAATAAAAAATGTATAGGACTCCAGCAACTATGCGAGGACTATCTTACTTTTTCTGTATTTCATGTTATCACCAGTGTGTGTATAACTTCTGGAATTATTTGGGTAAGATTTAAAACTGTTAAGTACCATAGCACTAACAAAATACATCCTGTATCTTTTTCAACGTCGATATTGTAACAAGGCATATTTATTCCTCTCGCCATATTTTGCAATATCATAGGGAACAGTTTTTGAATTTACGCAATCAAAATGGAATCCTACAGAATGGCCAGCTCGATCGCCAGACCTCACGCCCCTAGATTTTTTTCTTTGGGGATATGTTAAATCCGAAGTGTATAAAACGGCTTCCGGATCACTGAATGAACTTAGACAACGAATTACGGATGTTTGTTCAAGAATATGTAACGCCACAGATACTTCACAATGTCAGAGAAGAATTTACTCGTAGAATATTCATTTGTCAGGAAGTGCTTGGTGGTCATTTTCAACATCTTCTGAAGTAACAAGTGTTTTCTAAATTTGTTTGTGCTTTTACGTTTAATTTAAATTATTGCATACTTTTTTAGCTTAGGCTATTTTAGGTTAGGGTTGGTTCAATATTATTTGTTTACTTTGTTTTGAAACATAAATAATTTACAATAATGATGTAATAGTATGTAGATAAACAAAGAAATCGTTATTTATTAATTATTACAAGTTATATCTTTAAATTAATCACACGCCAAAAATAATTTATAAAATGTAAAATTCAAGAAACTTATTCCAATTTCTCATTTATTATTGATCCAAGTCCGAGCTGATAACATAAATTTCCGGCATATTTAGTTAGTTACTTTATGATTTGTCTCATGTTTGTTTTTATATCTAGAAATTGATGTAATACGCATACGCATTCTACTTTTTTTTCTATTTGGATAATTTTTCAAGATAACAATATGTGATTCAGTGCACTGAGGACATCTCATCCTATTTCTACATTTATTTACAGAATGATTAAATCCCTGACAATATTGGGTTTAGAGAGTTTTAGACGAAGCTACTTTATTTTCTTGTTTATTACACTATTAAAATTGTAACAATTGATAAACTGAATAATTGAAATATAAATAAGTATGTTTCTGATAATAATTGATCCACTTGTCACCAACTTGACTATTACAGCAGAATTTTATGGTTTTTCAGCAGGTGTCAGGTGTGACTGTTTTTGTTGCAGCCGATAAGTCGCCGAGCTGAAGGCCCTAAATTGTTAGGCACTTCAGTCTTTAGTCCAGACTAAAACAATTCGGTCTTTTCTTATCTACATTTTAAGTTTTTTTTTAAGTAAAATAAACGGAAGAAAAGAGAGTGCATCTTTCAAAATTTTGGAACATAGTAGGTTAGGTTTGTGGTGAGTGGGTTTATCTGGCCCTCCACTGCGACTCGGAAGAATCTATTGTGGCTCACACCCACTAATATTTCACCAAAGTCAGCATCTCAACAAAGTCGATTAGTTTATTCGGTGTATGATATTTCAGGTCTAAGGGCGAGACAAAGTCCCTGCCAAATGTCAGATACCTGATTTGAGCCGCGGTTCTGCTGTTTCATCATTCTAAGGATTTAGAAAAGCCTTTGGTGTCCGGATATTTAGTGTTTGTTTAGCAAAACTTATCGAGATAATGCCTTATTGCAAATTCTGATCCGATAAAATCACCTTCCCTTGCAAGTGAGTCTGCCTTTCCGTTGCTATTCATTCCAGTATAGCTGGGATCCAGACCAGAAACCCTTTGTTGAGTCCAAGTGCTTCTATAGCTGCATAAATCAATGGGTTAGATTTCCATCTGAAATACAATTGCCTAGGATCCCAGGAAGATATGAATCCCAATAATTGTTAAGACAAAAATGGACGAATTGGGTAAATCAAATTGATCTCCGGTAAAAATTAAAATATGCACTACTTCGATGATCACTGAAGCTTTGATAGAGAAACTTCTCTTGATGACAAAAACAATTAAACTGATAATGATGTTGTTCTTTATTTCAGGAAAAGCCTTTGGTCATTCTCTTATACGAAGTAGTCCATTTATCGACAGTTGTAGCTTTTATCACTCATACGTTTATCTTTATACCTGTGGGAAAAGCTTTCTATGCCATATGTGCTTCATCATGTAAGTCTAGTTTAAAAAACAACTCACCTACCTCACGAAATTTCCAGGTATTCACAGATTGAATGTGAATTCAAATCGATACTTTCATTTTAACTTATTACTTTGATGTTTCGTTGGTAAAATAGACAATATACAAATTACAAAGTATACGGGGTGATTTATTAAGGGTGGTGAACGGCCGTATGTCCTGAATGGTGTTCCGCTTAAAAGTATGAGTGGGCGCTTCTATGGTGCGGGCAGCTGACGTCGAGTCAATCGGGTAACGTTTTGTGGCGTGCTCTGAATATTTGAACTTCTTATGGCTATTTTGGAACCAGTTGTAATTATTTTTCAAAAATTCTTTCCCTGACTAATTTTGGACAGATATTTCTACGATTCTGAGGCATAAAATAATAACATAATTTTCTAGAGTAAAACTATGGAATCAAAAACATTTTAAAGCAAAGCAAGGTTTTGTGATGAGAATTTTTTTCCCTAAATTCTCTTTTTTTATTATTTTGTTCATTTCAATTGTATTAATTTGCTAGTAGGTAATTGATTGGCATATTATATTCTGCTTTTGGGTAAAATAGGGACTTGTCCCTCTGCCCTTGTTTATATGTAATAATAATAATTCTAGAACATATTGTTTCCAAAATACTGCCGGTCGCTACTCTTATTGAGCCACCCTGTAGATAAAGGCTTATCTCTGAAAACCAAATAATAAAATATTAAACAAATTATGCGTCTTCAAAATATATGGGATGAACGATATTAGTATTTGAAAAATATAACTTTTGAAAACTACAAAAGCTTGTGGGATAGTCGGTTTTTTATGTATTTTTTCATTGTTTTTATTTTATTTATAGTACAATATATGTTTCAGGTTTTGTACTTTATTGTTTGTACAACGTTAATGGTTACTACAATGAGTTGAAATTAAAGACAAAGAATCAAAAAGAAGGTATTTATTCAAACGAAGATGTCTACTTTCGTAATAAGAATGTACAATAAATATAAAATAGTTTACTATTTCTAATTGTTCTCACTTCTTAAACATCACAATTTTAGCAGGAAAATTGAATGAAGACTCCTCACATAAAATGTTTTACTTTTTTAAATATTAATTAATAGTTCTTAATCACTTAGAAAGTCCAATAAATATATTATGAATTTTGCTATTTTTAAATTTATAGATGTGTTAGTAAAAACGTTTTACTAATTTGGAGTCGATTCAGAATAAGGTAATGAGAAGAGTGTAAACATTCCGAGACTCGTCCTTGAGCATTCGTTTTTGACACTTCCATGTAAAATGTGTCAAAAACTGATACTCAAGGATGCGTTCAAGGATATGAATAAGAGCTTATGTGCTTCTACGAGCCTCTCCTCTTCAACATTTGTAGATCTATTGTGTGTGACCCGTTCTTATTACTAGACTTCGAATGCCAAACCTCAGGTTCTCCATATATTGGGAGGGTTACGGTTCTTCCTCCCCTACCGTCGAAAACCTCAGACTAGTCAGGCCTTCGCTGTAGCACAGTATGTGTGCTGAGGTTTCCTCGTCTTCTTGGCAAAATCTGCATATGGTTGTGTCTGCCAATCCGATGTTATTCATGTGTTTGTGAAGTCTACAATGCCCAACCTATTCTGACTCAGTAGGTACTCTGTGAATTTTAGCGAGGGTTCTTTGATGAACTCTCTGCCTGTTATGACTGCTTTGGAGTTTTTCTCGAAGCCATACTTGGGAATCATCTCGTCCAATGGCATTCGTCGATTTCCAACTCTTTGTATAGCTCTCGTTATACACCTTACCGTAAAGTCTACTAATCGGTGCTTGCTATATATTAGTGATTGACCTGGCTCCGCCTTGTATGTAGACATGAAGTGGCGGCAGGTTCAGCCCGACTTCTAGTGCAGCTGTTGGGGTTGTCCTCATGGCTCCCGTGGCAGCCAGGCAAGCTTACCTTTAGATGCTACTTAGCTTTTGGATCGCCCCAGCCTGCCGAATCTTTGGCCACCATACCACCGAGACATATGCTATCATGGGTCATATATGATCATTTTTGGTTGTAGCCCCCAGTTCTTTCCGCACATTCTTCTGCACAGCTATCATATCTTTTTGTATTATTTTCTGTAGGTGTTGATTCCACGTCAATTTGTGGTCAAATATGACTTCCAAGTATTTCACCTCTTGTGCAATTGGAATTTGCACTCTATTAAAAACTGGTGACTTCAATCCTCTCAGTACTTTCTTCTTGGTAAAAACCACTTTCGTTGTTTTGAGAGGCTTTACAGTTAGTTCCCCCTCTTGACACTACTTGATGATTATGTTTAGGGCAGTTTGTGTCTGCTGATTTGAGAGGATTGTGTTAGGAGAGTTTGGAGAGAAGCTTATATCAGAGGAACTCGGTTTGGTTGGAACTGCATTAAGTAATTCTCTATTGTCTTCAATCCTCTCAGTATTTTCTTCTTGGTAAAAACAAGTATCATGGTTTTGAGAGGCTTTACAGTAAGTTCCTCCTCTTGACACCACTTGTTGATTATGTTTAGAGCAGTTTGTGTCTGCTGATTTCAGATCACCGTGTTAGGAGAGTTTGGGGAGAAGCTTATATCAGAGGAACTCGGTTTGGTTGGAAGTAATTTATGTACCCAGGGAAGATATTTCTTCAAATGACCCTCAAGCTCCATCAATAGAAAAATGTCATAATTGCTACAAAAGAACTAGGAAAATGGTTGGGTGGCAAGAAATGATCCTAGTCCAAGGAAAAATGGAAAGTTTTTACCAAATTGAGTGATACTGAAGAGCATAATCCGCCATTAGTTTTTTATATTACCCAAAATTCAAGCCCCACAGCTAGATAAAAAAACGTTAGATAATAGATACATTTTATGTGCGACATCTTTCATTAGCTAGTTACAACACTAAATACTGAGCAAAAGCCCACAATTTTTATTATTGTACAAAATTTAATCAGCTAACAAATTGACATTACTTATAGCCCGAAAAAAGGGACCTTTAAATGCGATTTTGAGATAAGTTCCGAAATTTTGGATAAATGATGTATCTTGAAATTGTCAAAGTATTTTTTCAACCCTCGGGAAGTGTTTATTCAACTTTTGATAAAAGATGGAGGACTAGAAAGAAAATTCAAAACAAATGCTTTAGAGAAAAAACTTTTAATAAAAGTGCATCTTGATATTTTTTACTATCAGGGAAATTAAGACAGAGAGCGGCCAGAAGATGGAGGATGATGGTGACAACTTTAAAAAATCATAACTTTATCATATGATAATAGCGTGGGGTGCATTTGTACCCAACGAGGCAATTCATGTCCACTGTTTTAAGTATAGGTTCCTTGGCAGATACGTTATAGGTTATCTAAGAGCAGTTCAACAGCTGTCAGCGCATGGTACTTGTTAGGGAACACTTGGTGGCCAACTCCATAGATAAACTAGCGTATCCTTACGAGTATTATGAGCTGACAGCTGTTTTGCAACGCTAGTCGACATTATCTATGGTTAACACATCAGTACGTATTTGCGCATGAGTCAAAACACGTGGAGTATTTTAAAATTTATGATTGTTCCAGTTAGTTAGTCTCTATCATCCTCTAGCTTCTAGTCACTCTATATCTGTTAATTTTTAGGATATTAACCAAAATCGACATACTAATTTTTTTCTCTACAACTTTTATTGAGAATTTTTTTTTAGCTCTCCTCACCCTCTTCTATAAATTTGAAGAGAACACTTAGTTAAATTTTCTCAGCACTCCCCCGGGGAGATCTAAAAATTCGCATTTAAAAGTCTATTGTCCTGGTACATTTTATATTTATTTATTTATCATCTTAACAATATGGCTTTTTGCTTAAGATTATTAATTTCATTTCGATTTTATTAGTATAAAAAAGGGCATTATCATACATTTTTAATTGATTTAATTTAAAAATTTTAATATACCTATTGAAATTATTCAACAATACTGTGTTTCCGATATTGAAGACATAACGTCCACCAATATAATCTAATTATTTACTGTCTAATTTTTTTATATTGTCAAATTTACGTATTTTGTTCCAAAAAAAAAAAAATGTTTGATACAATTTCTGTACAGTTTATGCAGAACATAGCCACTTCGAGTTATTATTGGGAGGTGTCCTTGAGGTATCCTAGTGGCTATGTCCACCACAGCAATTTAGGAAAATTAAAAAGATATAGAAGATAAGCAAAAAAAGGTAATTCAAAAGTAAGGTATGTCTTACCTTGAAGACAGTCGATGGCGAAAAGGAGCTTTTCTCGTGGCGGTCAGAGGAAATTCAGCGTTGGCAGATGTCAATTGTCTTATGTCAGGGTTGGGGACTAGAAGTGGCTAATGAGACGTCGAGCGGGAATTAAAGAAGGATTTGCGATATAAATTTAAAAGTCGAAACAGGTCGATAGACATTTTACAACGTGGTCTTAATACCAAAGAAAAAGTGAGCTAAAAAAATAGTGGGAAGAGAAAATCAACAGAAAAAATCAATGGAAAAACCAATCAAGTGATTGCAGCAGTAGAGGAAGACTTAACTTCAGCATACGCATACGTTTTAGACAGGAGATCATTGATGCATAAGATTTTTAATTGGAAAATTGGCCCAAAGGCTTGCGAACGAAAGAATGAAACAAGTTTGGGCACAAATTGACAACAATCATAATAAATAGGAAATTAGTTGACAACTACTTGTACCAAGAGATTATAAAATGTATATTTTGTCATATTTGCCATTGCTAACGAATGTACTGAAATATTACAAACTTTGTGGATACTTTTTGAAAATGGGAATCCCTAATTACCAAGTAACTTTTCAAACTACCTACACTCAGGTGCAAAACAAACGACCGGGTTAACAGGTTTTGATCTCATACTTTTTTATTTTTTGCCGGATGTTCATGATTTGAAAAAAAAAACATTATTTTTCAGCCTTATTCGGAGATTTGATTACTGTGTTAATTTGGAAAACTTTTTTTTTAAATTCATCAGAATAAGTCCAAAAATAAAAAAGTTATATAAGATTGGTGTCTTTGAAATGTGTTAACTACGTCTACAATCTCATTAGGTATAAAAATACTAATTTATGAAAAATATCTACCAATATAGGCACGTTGAATATTGCTCTTCACTTAAAAACGTATTAATGCCAGATTTCTCCAAATTTATTCGTTGCTTTTTTAAGTCTTTTAATTTATTCTTATCCATTTACAATTTTAAAAGATTTACAAATATGCAAAATTTATCAAGAATAGTATCAAGGTAATAAAATATTGTAATGTACGTATTTAATGACTGTACCTACTACAGGACATACCTTAATCTGAGGAAAATGTGGGGAAAATTCATAACAGGAAAATATGCATAGAACTTGATTGATTGATACGTAAACGAAAACACAACTTTTGACAATAACGCACGCGCAGTAAGTACTTTTCGGACGTATTTAGATACGTCCAACGGAAGCTAGTGTGATTCTAAACATACGTTTTATTGAGCCGAAGTAGGCTCTCTGATACAAATGATTTAATAGATGTCAAAGGTAATAGTTTAATACTATTATAACGCCTTATAAAGAACATACCGTTATCTAAAAAGCAACAACTACTTCTCGGGCTATATGCCCCGACAGACATTGAATTACACTTCTAAGTTGAACGGGTTTGGTGTACCTGCAAGATATAACCAACCATTTGGTTTGTAACTAACAATAAGCCAGTATTTTTTATAATCATTTTCTTCATTTATTAACGCTCCAAAATTGCTGACATATTTGATTTAAAATACAGTAAAACTCGAAAAATTATAAACTACTCAGAAAACACACATACATCCATTGGATGTCCATTTCGTATCCATCAGACAACCGGATGTCCATTGGATATCCATCTAGAAGAGGTACAATGGATGTTAAGATTTTTATATACATTGGTCATTCATTTTACAGTTGTATAATTGACATAAAAATATGTACATCCAATGGATATCCATCACTTATCCAGTGACGATAGTTTTGAAAAATTCGATTACAGTATTGGTACTTTGTTCAATGGAACGGTAGTTTTCGATCAATTCCAAAAATTTACAAGGTTATATTTCAATTGAAATATCATAAACTGATAAATTTCATTTAATTCCTTTTAAGTTCACTATATATTGGAGGATCATTGTGTATTGTGTGACCAATTTTTATGATACAAAAAAAATCTGAATTAATCCGGTCATTTTTGTACAAGGTATACTTCAAAATCACAGAAATATATATTATAGAGGGCGCTCGGGTACTCACGACTGCCCCTGACGAGTTCTGTGGCGTGAAATGACGTAAAGTGTCCATTTTAGTTTTTAATAAATATAATTATTATACATATTATTATAACGCACAAAATAAATAAAAATAACACAATAAATCCCAGCAATGAAATAAAGTGAATTCTCAATGGATTCCGATGTAAGCAAACGCAAACCAGGGTATGGGTCCTATTTATTTAATCTTGCCTTAACTTTTTTTATGATTGATGCCCGATTGCACCAGTTTATATTAAATGTAAGACTTAACAAAGTGCAGCTCACTGATAATTCCAATTGCTCATTGCACCATGTTTTGCTTAGTAAAGCCATGCTTACGTACAATACCGTATGTCTTCACATGAATGGACAAAGCTATGCTTAAAATTTTGTACACATAAGCTTCGCTCAGATAACGGTGCAGCGAGCTTAATTTTTCAAGCCTGGCTTACTTGTTAAGCCAAGGTGTCTATTATAAACATATTATAAAAGGTGGATTTTCAAATGGTTCCATTCCAAAAGCCCGACGCAATCTCTTTGATGTTTTGGTAACAAGAATGTATGACCTTGAAACACCGATGTTGACAGATAACTTAGTGAATAAAAATAAAATTTTTAAATATCGGCGATATAATTGGTCGACAAAGTGAAGTATGACAAGTATCTTATTATAAAAATGGCGCCTTTCAGACATGCGCATACAAAGAAAGGATAAGCAGGTTCGCTTCTTGTTTGCTGGTGTATTCTTTGTTAATACATACCAGTCCTGAATGCGCCCCTGAAAAAAAACTTATAATTTAACCGAAGAATACAGCAACTAACAAGAAGCGAAGCCCGACACAATCTCTTTGATGTTTTGGTAGCAAACATTTATGACCTTGAGAGACCGACTTTGACAGATAACCTAGTAAATACACTGAGAAAATGATGTCTTGTTTATAAATACGAACATTTGTCTCGTAACGGAAAATATTTATCTACAAATCTATTGTAATATTTTGGCAGATCTTTTAAAATTGTAAATATCTATTTAATAAAATTTTAATTTTGGAGTAACTAATTATTTATAATTAAGTATTTACATCAAACTCTGAACTTCTAAATAATCAGTTACCCCTTTCGATTAATTTATCTACAAAAAACAAATTTAACTGCCGATATGAATATGCAAAGAAATTGTACTTTTAATAAATTCGTACATATTTCAAGAGCAATTGGCGCTCTTTAAGCCAGTAATTCGAACGTATCCTGTTTGAAACACCGTTTTATCATCAACAGTATTTATATGAAAAGTAAGAAGTTTTTCTGCTGCCAAAGGATGCCACACACCAAACGTACAAGACGGATTATCTTCTGGGTCATAATAATGACATCTCTTGGTCACTCTTGCTGACGGTACGTATTCGAATACATCTACAAAACTACAGAAGGGTAGTACAAGTCGAAGGCCTACAAAAAAAATAATGGCTCAGACTTTTGTGCTGCTAAATAAAGAAATTTTGTAAAAGGAGATAGATGACTAGAATTTGAGCACTGTCACATGTCACTGTCAAAATTTTATAAATATTTTACTGCATTCGGTACCATAGTTCGGTATTTATATCGAGGAGGCTACGGATTTTTGGTCACGTCATCGCAGATTTCTCAGAGCAGATTCCAATTGACGAACGGAAAAACGATTAGTTTGGTGGTTTTATAACCTAACTATTGTGATTTTAAAAAATATCTGTGTTTTTTGGCTAATTTATCGCTTATATGTCGCTTATATGTCGCTTATATGTCGCTTATATGTCCATACAAAGGTCAGTTCTCATTGCCATTTATAGGATATTTCAAACTAGAAGGACTGTTTCATGGTTTCACTGTTTGTTTCGCTTGTTTCATAACCTCAATATCAGATTAAATCCGTTTTATCGGTAGAAATACCCCGAGCAAACAGATTCCGGTTGGAGTGATCTGACTTGAATTACCAAACGATCAAGATTTACCTCCTCTACATCTAGATGTCATAATTTATCACACATTCGACGGAAACAAAACAGTAACAATTCTACCGGTCGCTTTCTACAGTAGATTACTATTATTCCAGTCGACAGCAGTCTCACTCTGTATACTATCGACAACTCTTCTTTTATTCCTGACTGATCACTATCCGTTTGGAAGATATTGAAGTTTTTAAGAAGAAATTGTCGACAAAATACGTGTGAATAGAGTCGATAGTAGAATTCTATTGTGTGCAGAGTACCACTTCAGAACTAATATGGCATTTGACACTTTTAACTGATAGTGATCTGTACCGATCGTTTAATTCAATAGGGTGTTCAACTAAAAATAGATTCTTGCTAATGATTAGCAGATCGTTAATTCTAAGGGAACAAATTACGTCGCGCCGTATATTTTATCAAATTTAATAGTATTGTTTTGTCCGCCTTTTAGATTTTGACGTCACTAGTATAAGTTGAAGTTAGTCACATATTTTGACATGAAACAAAATAATCATAAGAGAGGGTAGTTACCCAAATTGAAGAAGAAAAGAAGAAGTTTAGGTTAGAGTGACAGTGAGTTGTTGGCATTCGCATGTTGTTTCATCTTGGTTTAAATCTTTGATAAGTTCGAGTTTAAGATTTATACCTTTTATTAATAAAAGGCTTCAAATTCAAATTGAACAAGTTGAGCAACAGAGCGATAGATGTCAGATGTCAACATTTTTGTCATGAACAAGCTCAAACATCCCAATTAAGGAAAAAGAAGAAGAAGCTGAAACATGGAACAGCAAAGTAAGACTATCGACTTCACATTTAAACTAGTGACGTATTTGCATTATAAGTTGCATCGTTTTAGTAAATTTTTGTTTTCATTTTTTTCTGTTAATCTAAAGACTAAATTTGAAATAATTTTATTTTTGAATATCCCATTTGTGACTTCTAATAAAACATGGGGTTAAAATTTGAAGTTGAACACCTTCAGTGGCTGTATCCGACACTATGGTGTCATGACTGGAGAAAGTTGCCATTTGGTTATAAATCCTCCTCTCTTAAGTCCTGGACAATCCCGGCTATGGGACAGTGTGCCGGAGTATACCTGTCAAGATAACAACTCCAGGGTTTCGAGGTTCATGTCTGTTTTCTCATTAATAAGGTCATCCAACAAGGGGACCAGGGAAGGTGACTCATGTAACCATAGTTTCAACTCCATGAGTTGCTTGAGTGACGACACCATGCCTCCTACCTCTATCACTTGCAGGGGAGCCTTTTGAGCTCTCAATTTCGATTGGGATCCAAAATCAAAGGTTTAGAAATCGAATAAGTAGTTCAAGAGACAACCACATTTGAAATATAAATTATACTGGGGTTAGTTACAAAATAAATAAATTAAATTAACAAAAAGTAGAGTGGATTAATTTGAGTTTGACTATAGGTACCGGCATAATGACTGTTTTCCAGATTGGGCAACCCTTTTTTCCTGGAGATAGCAATGTTTCCAACTTTTATTTTATTATAAATTATTTTCAAAGGTATATACTAACCAAGAAATCCTGAAGATGGAGGATTTTTTCTCAACATACTCGGTGAATTATCCTGAAGGAAATCCCATACATCCCAAACGCTCTGTGGATTCAATAGAAACGCTCTTGCTTTAGGATCGTTTTTTCTAAAAGCTATATAATTGGGAAAAAGATTAAACTCCGGTTTGTCCAGCCATTCGCGAATCGTTGACGAATAATTACATGGATCCCACGCTACCAAAGTTACGTTTTTAAATAGTTTCGAATTTAAGAAATTAAATTGTGGTTTTGTTACTACTTGAGAGTTGAGAAGACGAATTGTTGTTTTTGCTCCTACATCTTCTTCGAAACCCTTTGTAGGCGCGTTGTTGAACCTCAAAACCAAATCATGGGAATCTGAAATTAAGAAATTGTTAACCCGAAATAGTCCTTCGATCTTTTTATATAGACTCACCTATAAGAGAACCAAGTTTCGAGTCCTTAAGCGAACCTGCGCTAGCTACAACAGCGCAACTGTTGAACCGTTTATTTTCAAATAAAGCCCTTTTGGGAATATAATCTTTCAGTAAGTGATTTCTTGCGTCACCACGTGTGAGCGTGTGTAGGGGGGTATCATGTAACTGGCACAATAGTTTTTTTGGAGGTTTATCTAGGAAATTACCCCTTGACCTTGTATACTGGACATTGTAAGGGTTTTCTTTACCAACTCTTAACACGTTTCCTTCATCGGTGAATACTTTACGTAATTCGTTTACGATTTCTTCTTTAAACGCCGCTGTTTTTCGGTCACAGTTATAAGTGCTATCGTTTTTTAAACACAAATTTTTGCTGGAATCTAATTCAAAATCTTTTGGTTGGATATTCGGAAACCTAGGTTTACTGTTTCTTATTAAAGTTACACTTGAATTTTCTTTCATTATTGAATGTTTTTGTCTTGATTTCGAATTTAAAGCAGCCGCACTACAAAAAATATTATTGTTATTTCAAATAAAGTGGTCAACATTAAAAAGAAGACTGCTACCGTCTTAGATCATTAAACAGAATAAATGAATCCGCAATACCGAAAACACCCTTTATTTGTAACCAACATCTAAATGGATTGTTTCATTCCAAAACAAGGATAGCAAAATACACAGCAAATGTCGCTGCTCCAAAAGCAGTGCACAGCGTTACCTGAAGGAAGAAGAAGAAGATACTACCGGCGACGACGGTAATGGATATTTACTGTAGAAAACTATCGGTAGAATACTATTAATTTTGATTTATTGTTGTAAGGGGCCATCCATAAATTACGTAACACGCACTTTAGGACTTTTTAACCCCTCCCCCCGTCCTTGTCATAGGTTGTCACATTTTTAGAACCCCCACCCCCTGATGTGACGTCACACCGGGGGGTAAACCAATTCCCATTTGGGGCATTACTTTGTATTTTTCGTGACAAATGACCGCAATGTCCCAGTAATGCTCGCAATGTCCCAGTAATGCTCACAATGCACCAGTAGGTAATTCCTTAAATGTCCAATATTTCCCGCTTAGATACCTGTAATGCCCAATAATTGCTACAATGCCTTGTAATTTCGCAATGCCCACAAATAGTACAGGGTGATTAATCTTATTTTAACCAGAGGAAAATTTCGTTATTATTGGTCCTAGAAAAATGTTTAAATTACCAAAGTTAATCGATTTTCCCTGAACCTTCAGAAGTCGCTTCAGAATCTGAAATCAGATAAAAACAAGTAACCATATCAAATGTTACATTTTGACAGGCTTAAGTATTTTTTAAATGGTACACCCTATATATTAATCCATATTTTGTTATCATTACTTCATATTGTTTTTTTAAAATAAACCTTCTAGAGGTTGATTCTGTTGTCTAATAAATACGTTACATTTACGGGATAAACAATCGCTTTGTAGAAGATTTATGTTTAAAGATCAATATAAAGTATCTTATATCGCTGGAATCAAGGTGATGCGCTATAAAATATGGATAAACATATAGGGTGTACCATTAAAAAAAACTTTTTACCTGTCAAAATGTGACATTTCTGGAGTTTCAGAAAAGTCGATCGACTTTGATAATCAAAACGTTTTTCGGGGACCATTGATAACGAAAATATAAATCGGTCAAAATAAGTAATTTATGTGATGTTTTACCTCGGTATAAATTAGGAGAAATCTCTGTTAGGCGATTGGAGTGACAAAATAAAACAACACGAGGATATTTAAAAAATATAATGTACACTTTAATTTTGTATTGAAACTAAATAAAATAAATAAGACAAACTAGAAATGCAAATATTTTGATTATTTCGTGGGTCCCACGGATATCGTTAGCCCAGGGCCCCCAAAGGTCGCGGTCCGGCCCTGCCCAGAGGTTTCCCCCCGCATCACACATTTTTCAATTTTATACATGTATGTGAAAATAATCAAAAGAAATGAGTTATTTTCATTTTTTTTTATTTTTATTAAATAATCTTTAATAAAATCAACATAAAGACTAATATTTTAGTGTGTATTTTATGTGACGTCACAAAGATTTTCACCCTGTCCCTTGTCACACAATGTCACATTCCGGTTATACTCCCCCCCTCCTTCTTTAACGTGTGACGTAATTTATGGATGACCCCCAATCGAAAATAATAAGATTACTTCGCGGTTCTTAAAAATGTATATACTTACCTATTATTTGGATAATAACCTCGATTGTAGAAGTAAATCTGTTGATCGTAAGATGATGTCGATGTCCCGGCTTGTCTTTCCATATATAACCAATATTGTGACCAAAGTAAATACATATAGCCACACATTCCAAAAAATACAAGGTTGATAAAAACCCATATTGATACTACTAAAGCACGCATTTCACTTCAAAACTACAACAAATTATAATTAAAGTAATTATAATTATTCTGATGAATTCGACATTTATAAATAAAAAAGAAATTTCCAAGAAAACCAAGATAAATGTATTTATCTACCGTCCAATATTAACATTCGTGTGTGAAACTTGGGTATTAACAAAAAGACAAAAGAGTAAAATACAAGAAGTTGAGATGAAGTATCTTAGACGAGTTAAAGGAGTCACAAAGAAAGATAAATTAAGAAATACTTAAATTTGTTGAAAACAGCCAATTGAGCTGGTGGGGACATTTACACAGAATGAACGACTCAAGACCAGTTAAAAAAGTATGGCTATCAAAAATACAAAAAAGAACGAAAAAGGGAAGACCAAAAGTTTTGGTCCAAAACAAACATCGGATGGTGTTAGGGTGAAGTAAATGTACCAAAGTCTGACACTGTCCCAAAAGCTGACAGTCTTCCTGGGATCTTACAAATAATTTCCAAAAAATAAGAATAAGGTTACGTTGAGGTCTACTATTGATACTGTAGAGTCACCTTTGAATATTACGGGGTATTTCATATACACATTGTTTTATTAAACAGAAAACTGTATTTTTGACAGTTGATTAAAACGGCGCCATTTGGGTTTAGTATCAGCTTGTCCATGTCCATTCTTAGGTGTTTGGTTAAGAAAGTGGTGTTCATTAAAGGCGAAAATTTCCGTCTAAACTTATCTAAAAGGTAAATACTTAAGAATTGGAATATTTTTGATATAATTTTTCGATATCTTAGATATTTTAAAGATATATTTAATAATTGAATAGATGAGGCTCTTACTTGATGAAGATCCATACTAAATGATAAAATAAAACAATTTAATTTGCTTAAATCTCAATTATAATTTGAACTGATGTTCAATTTAAAATTAGTGACGTGATTCGCTACACAGAACTAGTTTGATAAAGCTACTGTGTAGCGAAACGAGTCACTAATTTTAAATTGAACTTCAGTTCAACTTATAATGGGGATTTGAGCAAATTAAATTGTTTTATTCCATTATTTATATATTTAATCATTGTCAGGTACTGGGTCCCTTAAAATTTATATTTCTAAAAGCTGACAAATTGTCAGGCACTGGTACAATAATTTACTATTACGATGTTCCAGTAGCTGACAATATATTGGTTTTAAAACTTTGGAATTTATTCATTTGTTCATTTTAGAAAAATGGACAAAAAAATACTTAAATATATTCCGAAGGAGCTATGGAAAATGCTCTTCGGACAGTAAAAAACGGCATGAATACATTGGAGGCCAGCAAGCTATATAAAGTTCCCCATGTACCACCTTGTATTACAAACACATAAAAAAATATCCTGAAAAAAGAAAAATGGGTCCCCCAACGTACCTTACAACTCAAGAAGAGAATGGCCTTGTCCGTTGGCTTTTGCACATGGCAAAAAATGGTTTCCCAATTAATAAGGAGTATTTATTGGATAGTGTACAGCTTATAGTGCAGCACTTAAAAAAGGAAACCCCATTTACCGATAATAGGTCTGGTCGACATTGGTATACTCTTTTTCTAAAAAGACACCCTGAGATAAGAGAGAGAATATCTCAAAACTTAAGAGTTATTTAAGTTAATTTTCATGTAATACTAGTTTTTTTCAATAAAATACCATGTTAATATTTTATCAAACACAGCCTTTAGTAAGACTATTTTCATTTTTTTAGCTGTAAGCTATAGGGACGTTACCTGTCAGCTATTGGTGAAATTACAATTTTCTCATGTCAGCTACTAGTACAAATGCAAATGAGCAAATAATATGTTAAAAACATATTTTAATTGGTATTATAAACAAGATAAGAATATTTTCCCTTTAATAGAACGCATATTCAGCATTATGCACGGACACAAAAGTGGGACCTTATTTTTCGATTCTCTATTAATAACTTAATTAATTAATACAGAGACCATTATTCCCTTATAATGTCAGGTATTGGTACATTTACCTTAAGCATGCTGCAAGAAAAAGGCAAAACATGGCCAGAGGCAAAAACAATGGCAAGAAATAGAAAGCAATGGGCTAAATTTGTATCTGAATAAAATTGTAGCTGGACCGACAAAGCATATCGATGAAAAAATTGATATATATTTTAAGCATAATACAATAGACTCGAAATAAGTGTAAAAGTATACCCTACACCATATACTATGGTAATTGGGTTTTTTTGATACCTAATATATTTTGATAATATATATAAATTTTTTTTAATTCTCTTTGATTTGTTAGCAGTTTGTCTTGGCATTATCACACACTTTTGATATACAATAATTAAGCAAGCACAAATTTATCGAACTAACTAAAGGCGCAGAACTAAATCCTACATTCTTTTTAAACTTCAAACTTTAAAGGAGGTGCGATTTCATTTGCTCAATGTAAATAGTTTCCTCCACTTGCAATTTGGGTATTTTGGTAAACAAATTCTGAAAATTTGTTAAGCTTTCGGCAAAAGCAATAATTGATTTTATGACGGCAACCGGCTTATCGGTCAGTAGGGTCTATTGTCTTATTAATCTTATTATAATACCGATATGGGTATTTCCAAGGGACAGGTACCTACTTCGCTTATTTCTTTATCTAATTTCACAGATGATTGTCCATATAGAAAATTTTTATTTGCAGAAATCCGAAAATAGCTGAAAATATGCACCTATAATAAAATGCATATGCACTTACAATATTTATTCAAAATATGCATTTAATATGTATTTTGTATATTTCCCGAGCTCTAATAATATATAATTATTCTGATAAGCGTGGTTGTAAAATAAACAGTGAATTTTATTCAAATTCAAAATATTTGTTTTTGGCCCCGGACTATAATATCATTGCTAATACACGTATATGAAGTCAGCTACTAAAAGGAACATAAAAGGAAAAAGAAGAATTGGTAGCATGAGCGCTTTAATTAAAAAATCAATAGAAGATAGTGAACTATTTAAATGAAGTATTGTTACAACTATTTTACGGATTATCAAAAATTATAAAGCTTCGCAACACGATCAAAAACAATTATGTATTTACTTACAGCTATATATTATATTGTTTGTAAATTCCCATGTTTTTAATTCAATAATAAAGTCAGGGAACTGCAGCGCGCAAACAAATATCCCTGGAACTTATAGTAACCTCTAAGCATGCGTGGTAGAATAAATAATGGCCTAAATTTTAAAATATTCTCTTGTTGTTGAATGAATATTAAAATATTATTTTAGAATTAATGAATACCGTAACAGAAGAGTTCGAAAGACACTGGGTGACTTCCTTAATAGGAATTTTTTTGTTATGTTCTGGTGTGTGGCTACTGACTTGGAATGAGGTTAGAAATCATCCATCATTGGGAGTTTAATAATTTTTTAAAATAAATTGTTTAATAGGGTAGAGCTGTTCATCATGCCCATTCACTGGACGAAACTTACAATAATGCAATCATTTTAAATATGTATGAAAAACCATCGGAACAACATAATGGCAAAGTGGTGCATGCTAGTGGAAATATTCAAATCGATGAACCTCTAACAGAATTTGAATATGGTATTGCAATTCAAGCAGTAAAGTTGAAAAGAAGAGTACAGATGTACCAGTGGGTGGAAGAAAGAACGTAATGATTATTTCAAAATGAATAAATATTGTGATTTTTATTTCAATTATTTTTAGACCAAGAAATGATGATGATCATACTATCGATACTATGGCAACAATGAATCATGATTATTATTATATTACAGAATGGAGAGATAAATTAATAGACAGCAGCGATTTTTACATAAGACATGGTCATGAAAATCCAAAGTGAGTTTACCTTTTTTACTTTATTTAGTATATAGAATAGAAAGTGCAACCAAACTGTATCACGCCTTAAATAAGAATCTTATGAGCAGGAGAGAAATCAGTAAGAAAACAAAAATAACAGTTTATAAAACAATTTACAGACCAGTCTTAGTGTATGGATGCGAGATTTGGAATCTTTCCAAACAACAAAAAAGCAGAATACAGGTGGTAAAAATGAAATTCTTAAGGAACATTCAGTGAGTAACAAAAATTGACAAAATATGAAACGAAGATATACGTAAAGAACTTGAAGTAGAACCTATAATGAATATGTATAGAACGACAACAACTTAGATGGTTTGGACATCTAATAAGAGTGAAGGATGACAGAAAAACTATATGGTAGGCGAAATCAGCACAGAAGAGAGCTAGAGAAAGACCAAAAAAGCTGGAATTATGATGTAGTGGAGTGCCTAAATAAAAGGAACAAAAACTGGAAAGAGACTAAAGAGATAGCACGAAACAAAAAAAAGGGCAGAATTTGTTTATTATTGTTAGAATTTATACCTTACACCTTCGGGTAGAAAGGTTTCGATTATATATATAATGCATATTCACTATTATATGTTATTTCCAGGGAAATTCCTCTAAAAACTGTTACCTACATATCACCTATAGTAAAACTGGGACATTTACTGGTAGGAAACGAAATTAAGGATAAATTTGATGATTTTGTGGAAGTTACGAGTGATGAACGTCCAGATAGAAGAGACGTAAAACTACATATGGGAATTTATTACCATTGTGATGATATTTGGAATCCAGAAGTTGGAGACATTAGAGTTCAATTTTATTATGCAGGAGGCTCTGGAGAACCAGTAAATTATCCAGATATTCATAAGAAATTTTATAATTGCTCTAATTACATTTTTAGGTAACAATAATAGCCAAACACAATAACGGAGTACTAGTTCCTTATGAAACATCAAAAGGTCACAGAATAGCCCTTTTAAGACAAGGAAACTTGAATTTGAGTCAAATGTTTTCTGCGGAACATTTTGATGCTAGATTGGAAACCTGGAAATTAAGAGGATTGGGATTTTTCATCTTATATGCTTCAACAGTTTGTCTTTCAAGACTCGTAAAAATTATAGGTATGTTAAACGGTACAAGTAGGTAATGATTAATTTAAAATTGCAGAAAATATGTTAAGAATTTGGGATATTTTGAAATTATTGTAATATTCACACTGAATGGGGTAGAAAATATATAAAACTGTTCTCAATAATTCTAAAATATTCGAGTACGCAGTGTCAAAAATAAATAAAAATGTTATGTTCCATAAGTGTGAATGGGAATATAATTAAAACTTTCCCAGTAACTGTTGTAGGGAATTCTAATTTTTTGGGTTCATAATACGAGCCCTAACAACTATATGTTGGAACAATCAGTTAGTTTGCGATTAAAATTCTTTTATTCTAATTTTTTTCAATTGTAAATTTGAAATTAGCAACATTTTTTATGACCTATTTATTATTTTCACCATTTAATTATATATTTTTTATTGATTACTTACTATTTAATTAATTGTTTGATATTCGAAAAAATGCTGACAACTAAATATTGGAACATGTTTTGCGATTCTTGAGTTTTATCAGCCTAACGCGAAAGAGTCTTTGAAATGAAAGATACGAGTAAGTGTGTTGTCAACAAATATTGTCATGCTCATTTGAGTATTAATAATAATTAAAGTAATAAGATATTGTCAGTTTTATTACAAGTAAAATACAATAATGGTACGTGGAAAACCTACTGATCCAAAAGGGCGAGAAATTATTATGCATCAGTACCATAAAGGGAAAACAATGCCTGAAATTTCCAGTGAATTGATCATAGCAACAACTACTGTTTTTAATATAATTAAAAAATATGGTGAAACTGCCAGTACTGATGCGCGCGGTAAAAGCTCAGGACGTCCAAAAGCTGTTACTCTAAGGCATTTAATTATAATCTGTAAGTCGGGAAGAAGAAATACACTACGAGAAGCAACTGCAAGGTGGAATAGAGAAACTGGATGAATGTTTCCAGAGAATGCTGTCGTAAATATATCCACAAGAGCGATCTTAGTTTTTATAAAGTATGTTTGATAGGTACTTCTTTGCGGTAAGAATTTTATATTTTTTGTCTAATACTCTTAGGCCAAAGAAAACGCATTGTTGAAGGAAACTCAAAAAAGGAATCGTTACATTTGGGCCAAATCAAAGCTCTCGTGGACCAAACATGACTGGTACAAAGTTATCTATAGCGACGAAAGCAAATTTGATATCTTTGTGGGAGATTACCGAAAGAGTGTGATTCGGGAAAAAACAGAAGCATTCCATAAGGATTGCCTCAAAAGGACTGTAAAGTTTCCGCAGGGCATCATGGTGTGGGGTTGTATGTCGGCCAAAGGGCAAGCCAAATTAGATACAATGCCTAATAGAGTTCAGGCTGTTATTCAAGCTAAGGGCCACGTTACGCCTTATTAATTTTAATTTGTTAAGAACCACTTAATACAATATTTAGTTGTCAGCATATTTTCGAATATCAAACAATCAATTAATCAATAAAAAATATGTAATTAAACCGTAAAAACAATTCCATACATCATAAAAGTTGTTGCTAATTTCATATTTACAATTAAAAAAAAATAGAATAAAAGAATTTCGGTAATCTGGCATTTTATTCACAAAGTAACTGCTTGTTCTAACTTATAGTTGTTTGGGCTCTTATCAATACAATCCATTATTTCAAAGCACATATAAACTGTCAATTTCAATAAGAAAACTTGATCAATACACGAGTCAATACATTTGTGTTGTGATTTTGAGAAAACTCAGTAATTAATTGCATTCATGGAACAGTTAACTGAATTTGGTCATCAAAATATATTTTTTTAAATTTTCAGTCTTCCAAGTTCCCTTGTTCAACTTCTTCAGTGGCGACCCATTGTCATTTGGAAATATTGTTCTAGCATTTTCAGTCGCTCTTTGTGTAATTGCTACAGCATGGATCATGTACAGGCCGATGCTAGGTGCTAGCCTATTTTTTGCCGCAGTCAGTCCATTTTTGTATTACACAATGGAAGTATATAATGGCCATAATATTCGTATTAATTAGCTCAATAAAAAAAATTAATTTTAAGAACATGTAGGTAAGTATTGAATCTCCAGTTAATAAAAAGACTTTTCACTAGTTCCGGTTTTCTCCAAAGAACAATGAATAATAAATGACATTTTATATATACAGATATATATCCACTTTATTTTGATTTATTTAAGTAAATAATATTGATATAGGTATTTCAGTGGTTTTAGAGCAAAGGAGGTTTTACAAAAAATTAAAGTGTTCGTTTTTCATTTATTAAGTTCGGATTTTATGAATTATTATCTACTTTTATATGTATTGCCTAGCTTTATCTAGGACTCAGTTTTATTGTAGTTAACTTACCTACTTTTTCGTTTCTCAAAGTATGAAATCGTTGTGGGCATATAAGTATATCAATGTATAAAAGCATAACTAATGCGTTTTTAAAATTCGAGTGAGTTATCAAAAACCTGATTTTGTTAAAGTTTTGCTTATTGATACTGTAACGAATTTTTAACAAATTAGTTTTTGTAGATCTATTTAAGGCTGTGTTTTTACTCTTAACAAAAGTTTTAGATTGTGATTTTATGTAGGTACTTACTTTTTGTTTTTCATAAAATTTTGTTGACGATAACTTGTTCTTAGTTTTATTACCTACCTAAACCTGATTCATCACTAATTAATCTATAAAGCGGATGCTTTAATTAGCGTTTCGCATTGTATAGTGATGTTTACCTGGTTTAAATTTGAAACTCCCAGATGTACACTGCTATTTTGATGACTCTCTTATAGCAACATATAGAGCTGGCAAGGTTCAGAGTATCTCATTTCCCCTAATTGATAATGCAATGGTACATCTTAAATAGCACGCTAGCACAATTTTAATATCATTATTGGAAAACCATTTAGGAATGTTTGAATATGGTTAGGATTTTTTGTAGTTGATCTTTTACTAAAGGTGCATTTCCATGCGGTCGCAATTGCTGATTTTTATGTGGTCACGTGGCTGAAATTCATCATGCACGCCATCTGGAAAAGCAGATCAAAGAATACCCAACATGTTTTTCATGTATATACCTACTTATTACCAAAGGTAATTTAAAATATTCTAGGATAAAGTGTAGTAATAAAAACTTCATATAAGTTTGAAATTACATTACTTGTGAGAATTTTACTTCAGCTGGTCTACATACAAGTACAGATTCAAGACAAGTGGAAGTGAACAATGATTTGGAAAAAAACCAGAGATGGTTCATAATGAATAAACTGCAAATTAAATTGAAATAAAGTACCGATATGCTCTTTATGCAGAAAAATATTCAGCAAATATGCAGTTAAAGTGTTTAATAACATAATCACTCAAAATAAAAAGACATCTTTCCTAATTCTAAGTGAAATATTTTATTCAGTGCCATCAAAAACGTTTAGTCCACCTTTCTCAAAACGCCATCTATACTTTTAGTCCAAAATTACGAAAAACTGTTAAATTATTCGTCCGTGTGGTTAACAGACTATTTTTAAATAAGATGATAAAAATATTTTGTTTTGGAATTCGGAGAGAACTAACATCTTAATAATTATTAGATTTGTCTATAATTTATTACAGATATATGTGCTCGATACTATATACTGATCTCTGTTCTGTTATTTCTCAAGTGACAGTTTAATTCTGAACAGTAGGTACTGTAAAAAAGGCAAATAGAAACAACAATTATATTGACGTCAAAAAATAATAGTTCAATATACTATTAAACGCTTTACAAAATTAGAAAAATCAATTTTGTAAAGTGTTTAATAGTATTGAACTATTATTTTTTGACGTCTATAGATCACGCTTTACTAATATGACAATTATTTACAGGTACCTAACTGTAATGAAGTAAACAATTATATTGGTTATGGTGAAAGAGGAGTTGAATATTTAACAATAATACACAAAATATCATGTACAACAACCAAAGCAATACAAAACTTATGAAATTAAATACACATCTGTAAACAAATATAAGCAATCGTTGTCCATCACACGGCTGGAAGTTGTCCCTCTCGACTGGACGTTATTCCCTTTATCGGTAGAAAATATAATCAACCGGTTAAAATATTCACAACCGATGAAAAATATTCCCCGCCGGCGGAAGAAATCACAGACATAACTAGAAAATGCGCCCCCCCTGAAAGCTGGATGTCTTCTATCGGCTGCGCTATGCCAGAGTTTATCTTTTTCTTATCGGTTTTAAAAATTAAGTAAACCAGTTGTATTATTAAAAAAATTAACACGAATTAAGATTATTAGTTATTAAAAATTGAACATTTGTACAAAAATCAAGATATTTTTCTAAATCTATTTTGCTAAACTTAACATTAACAAATGTTTAATGACTCTGTATGTTAATAAACAAAATGGAAGCAGGACACATTTTAATTGTCATTTTTAATATTTCCCAATACGACTTAAAAGTATATATTATCTACAGTTTATCAGAACTAACCTCCCACATAAAAACAATTTGTCATTGCTAGGAATGTATGCCGTCGGATTTTTAGAATTTTGAGTATTTTGGAATAAAAAAACATTAAAAAGATGCAAAAATGGATTATAAATAAACAATTTAAATATATATCAATTCTGTATATTAAGAAACAATGGAAGCATACTCATTTGAATTGTCTTTTAATATTTTCTATAGGAGCCCCAATACGCACGAGGTGTAAGAATCTACAGTTTATCATGACTAACCACTTATATAAGTCCAATTTTTCATAGCTAGGAATATACACCTATAGGTACCTGCCGGCTTTTTAGTATTTTAAATATTTTGGTATAAAAAAATAGTAAAAGAAAGCAAAAATGGATTATAAATAAACAATATTATGTACTGATTCTAATTACCAAATACATTCGATTCATAACCTCTAAGAAACTCTTGACGTTTCACGTTTATTATTTTAACGTTGTCTGACAATGGTTGTCATGGCAATGTGGAATTATCGCTGGGTTGTCATATCAACGTGGAATTTCCATTTAAAATAGTGACGATGTATAGGTTGGATTCAATTCGAAATATCCTAAACGAAAGGCCACAATTTTTCCAGATGACGTGCATATTGAATTTTGACCAAATGTATCGCTAAAAACCAGCAACTGCATGAAAATGTACCTTCATGATAAAAAATTGAAGGCGATTTTCAGCGAGCTACTTGGTATAATCCAGTGGTTGTTTGCGGTAACAGACGGTTAATCACTCGCTAAAATTAAGCGGCTACGATAATTGGTTGTAATTGTTCACAACCACGTTAAGATAAACAGCTGATCCTTAATAATTCAAGTTTATATTCACCATTCGCATTATCTCTAGCTCCACTATTATATTCGCACATAAGAAAAAGAATCAAATGGCAATTTATGGAGACCTTACCCACTTTTTTAGAGAGTTTAAGTGATGTCACGAACGTTAACGTGAACGTGTAAATTGACAGCTGCTCATGCGCAGTAAATAAATATTCACGTTAAGGTTTACGGGCCTCCGTTAACTTACGTGCTCCCACGTAAACGTCTAACGTTAATCTATGCTTTGGCTGAGTTTATCTATGATTTGGATCTTGTTCTGTGATTGAGGATGAAATAGATAATAACAAGAATTATTAAAATGCAAATTTTCGTAGAAAATTAAAAAACAAAAGGTTAGGTTTGTTAATGTGTGTAAACAAAACTTTACGTTATCGTTCGTGACATCACTTAAACTCTCTTTTATACAATTGAACGTAAACGTAATATTCTTGCGTTAACGTTCGTGACATCACTTAAACTCTCTTTTATCAGGTAACTGAAGTAATTACTGTGGTAACTGATTTGACATTTCAGTAGTTACCGTTTGGAGCAAGAAGTTAAGCGATCTCAAACTTTTATATTTAACACATCGCTAAAAATCGCCTGAAGTGAGACGGAACATCATCAAATTTAGGTAATTGTCATCAGTCATCATGACATTTGTGTTTGTGTCAAAATCAGGTGCTGCTAGTGTCAGCTGACTTTTTAGTCGATCTTCATAAAGTAACAAGTTTGGAATATTCAATATTTTCAATTAACTCCTAGAAAATGGCATCAAAGGATAAGCTTTTAATCTTCCCCTCTAGAGGGTAAGTATTTGATTTCAAATTTGTATTTGAAGAAATAAAAATGAAGCAATATACTGTTTCTGGTTTTTGGGAGTGACCATTTTTTCTCTACATTTTTCAGAGCTCAAATGCTAATGAAGGGGCGTCTGAAGGGTGCCCAAAAAGGACACAGTTTATTGAAAAAGAAAGCTGATGCCTTGCAAATGAGATTTAGAATGATTTTGAATAAAATCATTGAGGTGAGTTTCAGACTATAATTATCTTAAGTACTTATGAATAGTGAGTACATCAAGTACAGCTAAATTGTTGTATTGAAAATAAAATTGTTTCATGTATAGACCAAAACACTTATGGGGGAAGTCATGAAAGAAGCAGCTTTTTCATTAGCAGAGGCCAAATTTGCAACGGGTGATTTCAATCAAGTTGTTCTTCAAAATGTAACGAAGGCTCAAATCAAAATAAGAACTAAAAAAGATAATGTAGCAGGTAAGACAAAATTTCTTCCTCGGAAATGATTCAGGAGCATTGCTTGATCCCATTTTTTCTCTTTTAGGTGTTACATTGCCAGTATTTGAGTGCTACCAAGATGGTACTGATACTTATGAACTTGCTGGTTTGGCTAGAGGTGGTCAACAACTGACAAAACTGAAAAAGAACTATCAAAGTGCTGTGAAACTTTTAGTTGAATTAGCTTCTTTGCAAACTTCTTTTGTAACTTTGGATGATGTTATCAAAATCACCAATAGAAGAGTAAATGCTATTGAACATGGTAAGTAGTGGTTTTTTCTATGCTTACAACATATTCACTTTGTCAATTTTATCCATATTCGGAGTCTATTTTTTTACTCTCAATTGTGAACATTTCAGTAATAATTCCAAGAATTGAACGCACTTTGGCCTACATCATCTCTGAACTTGATGAATTGGAAAGAGAAGAGTTCTACAGGTTAAAGAAAATTCAAGATAAAAAGAAAATTCACAGAGCTAAAGTTGAGAAACAAAAACAAGCTATGTTGGCAGCTGGACTACTGAAAGAATCACAAGGTGGTGGTAATATGCTAGATGAAGGAGATGAAGACATACTTTTTTAAACTCAGCTTGAAAGCATATTGTATAATATATGAATAAATATACTATATACATCTTTCAGATGCAGTGGTAATTGTTATTTTTCACATTAAACCTGTAAAAATTGTTGGCATTAAACACTCATCAGAGCTAAACAATTTTTTTGTTTTTGTTCTTTTAATAAACCAGCGTTTTGTGGAGTTATCTGTGAAAAATTTTTATTTGAAACGTATATTCCAGACTAGTATTAATGGGTTTTCAATAGATGTTTAATTAAAGTATATAATTTTGAATATTTAGGTAGTATTATATGTTGTGCTATAATATAGCAACTTATACAACCTATAAGTATAAAACGATAATTTTTGCAATGGATATTTTGTAAAACCTGTAAATATTATGTATCCAGGTATTTCCATTTGCTTTATATTTGACACAAAACTTTATGAAAATTTAACTGTACTGTTAGAAATAAAATTTGTTTGAAATATGTGAGTTTTAATTCCCAATTTCTAAACGAAGGGAAGTAGTGCTATAACAACAAACCATGCTTCTGGAGAGTAGAAGGATTTGTCGTTTTTTTAATAGGCAAAAATCCTAAACCTAACTAACAATAGTTGATTTGGAGCTACTGATATTCAAATCCTTTTCTTTTATCCATGTACCATTTACATCCTCTCTTTCGGATCATGGTATAGAATTTTCCTGAGACCACAATGATTTAATGTATCTGTGCACAAGTGTTTGGTGTCCACTCTGTTCTAGTGTGATTACATCAGCTCCTCCACCTTAAGGTTCCATAGCAATGGCAACAAGACTCCCTAGTAGATGGTCACGGATGACTTTGGCTGCCAATATTGCTCCCACTAGACAGGCGAGTAGATTATTATTTGTCTTAGCATGCATTCTATAAACATGCTGCAGGCCCTATGGGGTGTTAAACCTAACAAAAATATAATGTTTTCTCAATGTTAATAGTTAGTGGTGGACAAAATCATAATGGGGAATCAATTACTTTTAATATTTTTATTCTCACAAGGTTTTTATGTCGATTTAAAAATTCAACTTTTGGATGATTTAAATAATTCGCCATTTATGCTGTGACCTACATTACCTAAAAGAGAAGTTGGCTACATAAGGGTTGATGTAGGACCACAATTCTGTCGTCTTCTCTTTTAAAATCGTGATGAAGTATAGGAAATGCTTATGTTATATTTTATATTGCTTTTATAGTGAATGGCTTTAGGAGCTGTTTGAATTTACTTCCGATTTATTTTTACGGTTACACACACATATATAATTAGTTAGGTACATCAAAATGATCTTCACAGCAATAGTAATATCTAGTTGTAGTCTGTTTATATATTTTCTTCTAGCAGCCTCAAACCACAATTTTCGTCTAACTTCTGCAGGCACAGTTACAAAAATTTTACGAGGCGTTGTAACTGTTGGATTCGTGCAGTGTATGATACAAAACAAGATTTACCTATATGATATATTGTCGTTATTCCAACTTGAAAAATTGTGGAGAAAAACTGACAAAACTTATCTACAAAAATATTAACACAATGCTTTTATTTTTTTATGATATTGAAACGTCAAGCTCGTATAGGTAAACTGTAATCAAAAAACTCATATACCTAATTATAGACTTTGACAGTTCTTCAAATTTCAAATTCGAATGGCCTTTTTGTAACTGGCATTAGTTCATGAAACATCTAAATCAGAAAGTGACTAACTTCATCTTTAAGTTTGTGACGTGTATCAGTAGTGAAAGTTGCAAACATTCAGGAATTCTTTATTTCCAGTTTTCTCCTAATATTCGGTTTAAAAAATGTTTAATAAATTGGGATTGCGGCTAGATATGTATTGTTAAATGTTTCTTTGATATCCAGGAGCACATCTCTTTGTTTCTCAGTGAAGTTTTTGCAGTTTCCACTCTACGAATTGGTGTAGGTAGTGCTTTTTCTGAGAACTTGCCTGCTGTGTATAGGCATTTATTTGTTCGTTTGGTTTGTGCTTAACAGCCCAGGCACTTGAACTGAATCTTTATATCATATGTTGTATGTGCTTTGTGTAACAACACTCTGTATCCCGGATGTTCTTGTTCAACCGTTTTTCCCTGTTGAATTATCGGCTTCAGTGCCTTAGCTCCACCCTGTACAGTTCTTCCAAGATTGAGAATGAAGACAATAGTGATTGCTCTCCATGTTTTTAGTATGTATCCCAGTGCAAAACTTGAACTTAGTATCCTGCATACTTTATGTGGTTCATTCATTCATATATTTGGGCTGTGCTCATCAGCCCAGGCACTTTGAACTGAAAGTTTGTACCATTTCCCATGTTATCTACTTCTATTCCAGAAGCTTCGTGTCTTCTATAAAGTCTAAGTACTTGTAAGTTTTCGCAGAAGCAGAGAGTGTGAGGAGGTGTTTCATCATCAAGTTCACATTTTCTGCACATAGGTTCACTAACTTTGTCCGTTTTGTACAGATGTTTTCCCAGGGTGCAGTTTCCAGTCACCAGGTCGGTAACTGTCTTCAAATGTCTCTCACCCAGTTTCAGTAGCCTGGTTGAGAGTTCCTTGTCTACTATGTTCTGTAAACTCTTTGTATGAAGGTGCCCTTTTGTGTCAACGTCCATTTGAATTGGTGTTCCCTATATAGCCAGTTCTCGATTTCCCCTCCTATGACATCTTTTGTGATTCCACAAAACGGTTCCGGATCTATGAATTCTCCTTTAGAGCCTTCTTTAGCTAACTGGTCCGCCATTTCATTAGCTGATGTGCCGGCACCCATATTTAGAGACACTTTGTTGTCTCTTGCCAGCCTGTTGAGGGATTCTTTGCAGTTTTTCAATAGTCTAGACCTAGTTGTTGGATTACTGATAGCTTTAAGCAGAGCCTGGCTGTCAGTGAATATTTTAATTTTTTGTCCGGTATATCCTCTTCTGATGTTTTCATCAATACAGGCTATAGCGGCAATCGTCTCTAGAGGAGGAAGTCCAATAAAGGCTTCCATTGATGCCGTCCCCGTGCTGTTCATTGCCCCGGTAATACCAAGAAGGGCTTGTCTTTGGATTGCAGTTAATATATTAACTGCAGAGGATAGGAACTTCTGTCCTCCTCCACCAGACTATTGTTCCATAGGTGATCGTTGGCCTTATCACAGTTGTGTAAAGCCAGTGAACCACCTCACCTCACCTCACCTCTGGTCTAGTCTAGTCGCCCTGGTAGTAATTTTTTCCAGGTGCGCCTTCCAATTCAGATTGGAACCAAGGATCACTCCCGGATATTTAACTTCTTACTTTATGTGGTAGTAAGTTTATACCTTCTTGTAGCATGATGCGATAAATGCCATCCGATACAGTTGGAATTTTTTCCACATCTATCACTTTTTTTGAGTCCTTCTATTTTTCCCAGGAGGCCTGTAAGGCAGGTTCCAGTATTGTTGATATGTTTGTGTTTATAGATCTCGGAAAGTGCACCTTGTAAGAGGTACCTATCTTTACATTCTGCGAATCTAATGCACATCTGTCCTAATGGTTTGAATCGTTTGTGGGGGTTCTTTGGAGATAATCTTGTCGTCTAGCTCCCTCATGAATGCCTTCTACATCCTCAAAGTGTTTTCTTCACGATTCTATTTTGACTAGCATTAGGACTTTGTTGTAATCTTATCACCTGAAGTTAAATATTTTCGTTTCTATCCCCTTCAACAAATTTTCCAGGTCTGTCCTGTAGCCATATCCCAATTGATTCTACGGGAATTACGATATGTTTTCTCATTCTTTCAATCATGATATTATATTACTGTATGGATATGGTTGAAAAAATAATAAAACTTCAAAATGATAATAATATATATTTAAATAAATTGGTCAGTTTAAAGAACATTTTTCACTGAAAAATATTTAAACTATGAACAATGTCTGAAGTTTTCAGTGCTATTTTTATAAACCAGTAAAAATGCATGAATACTAATATTTGTAGTGACAGTTTGTACTACTTAATTTCATTTTATTTACGGCGAAGGTCAACAACATTTATAAAATTATTGCCATAGCTCGTTGATGAATGAAGATATTCACAACATAGGTACATGTAGGAAGATTTCTGAGGACAAGAAGAAACAAAATTATCAATAACTGTGTCTACCTTCTTTTAGTTATTTATACATTATTTTCTTGAACTAATGGATTGCTTGGTACACGATGACTTTTCTTTTTTCTTCTGCCAGTGTTAATTTTCGCTAAAACGACTATCATCAAAAGGATCAATAAACATGCTCCAACAATCAATATAATCCCCATTGAGGATAATGAAGATGATCCAGTTAACTTAGTCTTGAGAATACTGTCGCAGCTTCTCCAGCTTACCCAAGTGTTGTTCCACAAAATTGGATCAGCTTTAAGATCGGTCGGTTTGTTCCTAGGAGGAAGGGCAGTTTTTCTATACTCCATATTAAGTTGTTCTAAATTTTTAACTATGTTAGGTCTGGAAGAAGCTAAGTTAATTCTTTCGCAAGGATCATCTTTAATGTTGAATAAACAAGGAGATTTGAGCGGATAACATTTTGTATCTTCAAGTTGGTCTGGATCTGGTGGTGTACATACAATGGTAGCATCATATCTTAATTTTTGTATTAGGGTTTTGTCGATGGGTTTTATGTTTCTGGGAGGATCTTTGGAGTATTTGTCTTGGATTTGTTCATACGTTATCAACCCTGCAAACAAAATAGATAAAACTAGATTTAATGTATAATATTCTAATTAAAGCTAAGTGCCGAAGAAGAGACGTTCGCTTGTATTATGTCATTCTTTTGCAGCTGTCAATCCAGTTATGACAGAGGTCACGTGCAAGTGTACTGTATCTGGTTAAGAGGATTTGATTTTTTATACCTGTTAATGAAGTAGCGGTTTTAGAAGTTAAAATTTGTTGGATATCATAATAGTACTCCTCAGCGGTCCCATTGTTGCCATACCATACATCTAAACGTCCTTCCGTAGCAGAGCCGTATATGTATTTCCAATCTCCTTGTCTAACTCCTCCATATTTGTAGAAATCGTCAATGTTGTAAACAAATTCAGTTCTTGGGCTTTGTGTGTCCTTCGAAATGGAGTCCCACATATCCATGCCGTCTATATTTTTAGGGAGAGTAGTTTTATTTAACCCTAAAAAAAGTGGAATGTTTTTGATATAATTTGAATATTTTTTAATACTTCGATTGACAAAGTGAGATTTGTTTAAACATAATAATTATTTAACTTTCACTATTGATACAGAGATACTTATTTAATTTTAACATTCAGTGGAATAATATGAAAGAAAGGGATTTTCAGGAAACTCCTCAAAAGTATATGCAACTCTGAAGTATGCTGGTTTCTTCGTTCACGTATATACTAGGATAGAAGGGATAACGATGAGACATAAGCAGCGGCAAATAAATAAACTTTAATTTAAATGAGCACAAGAAGGTGAAAATGTCGCGAGTTTCCAGACTTCTCGACCGCACTATATATTCATAAGTACCTAAATAGTTATCGTATGTACAAATTATGTCTTACCTGCAATTGAATAAAATGTTGGAAGCCAATCGGAAATATGCATTAAGTGATTAGAAACTCGTTGTGGTTTTTTAATGAGTGGGCTCCAAACGGCCGCTATATTTCTATGACCGCCTTCCCATACTGAGTTTTTGGTCTATAAAAAATTAATTGTTAGTTTTGGTCACTATAGGTATAAAATATTAAGCATTTAATAAGAAAAATACCCCTTGAAATTGTTTTTAACGGCCCCATGCCTGCTATGGATATATTCAACAGTGTAAATTGAAACGTTATCTTTGCCGATAACATTTCGGATACTAAAATAGAATGTCTCATATCTAATTATTTGGTGGAAAAGACAACAAAGTCTATTTTTGATATAAAATTATTTAAACATTATTAAAATATTTTTTTTTGGTGGAATAGACAAGTGTATTGGGTCCAAAAATCAATAATTATAGTTCCGGATGTTAACTTCAGCGCGAAATTTAAAATAAGTTGAAGGTATATATATAAATATGAATGGAGGAGAGGTTCCTATATTCAGTTCTTGGATGATTCAAGTTAAAGAAAATAGTTTTTTTTATGTAATTTTTTTTTATATAATTTTAAGTACTAACACATTTTTGCAAAATTCTAAATGTAAAAGTTTTTTCATTATATATATATATATTTTTTATCTAGTAAGTTCTATTTAACACACAGATACTGTAACAACTTTCTTTCTAGTGTACCTTAGTATTCTTTCTAAGCAGATAATCAATAGTAGTAAGTTAGCTGATTTTTAATTTTTATTTTTTCTAATTTTTTCTTAGATATACAGCTAGTGGCGCCCTTTGTTTTCTTTTAATATCTATATATTCAACTTAATTCCGCAGGTAACAAAGCCCTGTGAACTGGCTTTGTTATCTCTGAATTTTAAAATCAGTTTGGCAAGAACCTTCAATATTAAATATTAATTTTTTTTATTAACGCCCATTCCCGAGAGGTACTTTTTGTTTCAACATCTCTACTGAATGTGGGATAGCAATAAAAACTTCCTTTTATATAAAGTATCCTCGACAATGTGGGTATTATTATACATTGACATTTTCAATTGGATTTTGTAAAAGTAAAATACTCAGATAGATCGATATTTTTATGTCCCTGCAAGTCGTATAAGAAAGGAAATCGACTAATTTATATGCATATAGAAAGAAAGCTTTTTATGGTTGCTACATAAAACAAACTTACCCTTTGAAAAGGGTAATTTTATCCGTGATATGCATGGATTCCTTCAAGTTGTTACGAAATTTAAAAACGTACCTTACCCTAAAATGTTTTTTTCAGTCCTACAAAAGGTTACGTATCTGATGGGACGAAAAACGTAAAAAACCTCTGTTTTCCATATGATGGAAATAAAATTGTAGCTGATTTATAATTACTTTCATAAATCTCAGTACTGGGTGTTCCTTTTTAACTGCAGTTACTCAGGAGAAGTAGGGAGATGCGATTTTCACTGAACACTTTCTTCTACATTTTTTTTGCAAACTTCACAACAATTCACCATTTTGTAAATATAATTCAATGATCAAATAAAGTAGGTATTCTCATTTCATTTACATTGAAATGTCTTCACGATATCTACCACAGTTGAACACAACAGCCATAAAAAATTTGGTTAAAATCAAAACAAACATCTGTAAACAAACACATTTATGGGACAATACTGAATTACAGACACCTTCAGATCGACATCCTGTTTATGAGCATTCGAAGGGGAGAATGATATGAAGTTTTTTACAATTTTTTGCCTTTTGCTGTTACACATTAATCAATTTATATTTTTGTTACTTGTTGAAAAAAAATATCGAATTTGTTACCAATTGATTTGATATAATACCAATTTGTACTTACCCCTCTAAGAGGATAATTTGATCCGTGATTTGCATGAACTCCTAAAGGTGGAGCTCCATTATCAGACATAAAAAGAATTACAGAATTCTGTAACATTTTCTTGTCTCGTAGAGCTCCTACTACAGCTCCAACGCTCTGATCTAACATGGATACCATCGCTGAAAACAGAAAATAAAATACGAGGAATACAACTCATTATTCTACTAGTGAAATAATAGGTTATTTTTATGGAAAAGTGATATAGTTATTATTCGCTTGAAGAAAAAACGAATTATTGAAGTGAAAACTTCTTTAGGCGCGTTGAGCACTTTTTTTGGGCGAAGAAAAAACATGGATTTTTCGTCATCGTCACGCTTTTATGCAACACACAATACGTTTGGTCATTCGTCACGCTTTTATGCAACACACAATACTTTTGGTTATGCAACACAATTAACAATGAAGCGTATATAGTGTTGCATAAATCATCGTCACGATTTCCATGATCTATATGTATACTGTGTATATATGTGTACTTTTTTTTGTAAGTAATTCCATTTACGATGGGCGCACGATGAAAATTTTAAAAGGGATTCATTTATTGGTGTTTTTACTTCTGTCGGAAGTCCCATGACTGGAATCTGATTACGACTACGTTTTTTTCAGAAATTCGGTTTTATTCAACATAGTTTTCTTCAAGAGTGATACGTCCATTCCAGGCTGAATTACTACGTATCCACCATAGTTTTCAGATTGAGCCCCAAGCGATTTTCGCCTGGATATTTGCCGGAAATGGATATAGCAATGAGAAAGTGAAGGGTTGGGTATGTCGCTCTACAATAAAGGACTAGAGATATTAGAGAAGCAATATATCACGCATTGAAAAGTGTATGTGGTTGGAAATTCTTATTTAAGTATTGTTGGATATCCTTTTGTGGTTGTTATCTTTATCAAATGCATTTTTAGCTGATAATAAATAACAATCATTTCTTATCAATTCTAGGTTTCTTACCTTGAGGTGTCACAAAATTATGCACCGCAAGAAAAACTTAATTATAGTGGGTTTTTTTCCTATAAAAAGTTATTTTAGTGCAACAGTGCGTCTGAAAACTAAGAAATTCAAAAATATTACCTGCGTAAATTCGTCTCTCTGGATCTTTGATATGTGCAAATTTGGCTATTTCTTCATCGGGTGCTTGTAGCGGATTGTCTGCGTTTCCAGTGTGTGGGGCAAGATGAGCCATGTACATAAACATAGGATTCTTGGTGTCGTGTTCGAGTATTAAGTTTACTGCTTCTTGAGTAAATAACGTTGTACTGTACTTGCCTTTTGCGTTATAATCTACTTCTAAATTTCTTCTCATATCATAACCATTCATATTTACGTACTGGAACAATATATTGTAAAAATATTTTAGATTTGTTCCAACTGGTATGTAAGAACCGTTCTGGAATCGTATCGAGTACTATACTACTTTTACCAGAGCTGCATAATGCGCATACTCGAGCCAATTCTAGTGCTAAGCCAGGAATTATTCTATTATCACCAACTTCCAGTGGATACAGTTTTTGTACCATCCCAAGACCGATATATAATCAGTTGTATGTATGTATATTGGGGTGACATTCACTGAGACCTAAAAGATTGCCCCCTCTTACTTCTACTTAGTTCCTGACGAAAGTCTCAGAGACTAGTAGCTCCTTTAGTCCCATTTCCCGGAGGAATTTTAGGATATCTGCAGGCTTGTGCCCTAGGATTCTAAGTCAGTTGGAACGCTAAGGAAATACAACACTTGCGCAAACGATACCTGGAACGATTCTATCGCCAGCTGAAACAAATCTGTAAACCTTAACCTGTATTTATATTATTTATTTGTGTAAACCTCGACTCAAAGAGACATTCTACATTTGTATTTAAATCCATAGTACGTAACCAAAATTTATGTTTAAATAATAAATTTAAAAACTTACTGTAGCATGTGTCATGTGAGTATAGTAATCTTGAAGTCCATGGTAATACCCATAATGAGTATCGAAGCCTCTGTATGTAGGTGTGTATTCTTTTTCGAAAAATCCCAAATGCCATTTTCCAATGGCATGAGTGGAGTATCCATTTTCTTTTAGAATTTGTGGAACAAGAGTTTCGTTTAAAGGTAATCCCCAAGGCTCTGGCTCTAGGATAACTAATTGCTGCATACCTGGAGTGGAATTTAAAGTTTCATTCATGAGATAAGTAGCATACGACATTCATAATTATTTGTCGATCAATCAAGTATCATATAAATATTCCATCTACTACCAATTTTTAATGAAAG
The DNA here is from genome assembly GCA_947563755.1 of Lochmaea crataegi. Taxonomy (NCBI): domain Eukaryota; kingdom Metazoa; phylum Arthropoda; class Insecta; order Coleoptera; family Chrysomelidae; genus Lochmaea; species Lochmaea crataegi. Next base: position 9,805,420 of record OX387434.1, read on the forward strand.
ATAAATAGGGAGGTAGTCCATTTTTTTAAATTGACATTTCCGATTTTACTATGCTGATGAAAATACAGTTTGGAAAAGCCAAATGGGAAATATTGGTTTATTCCACTGAAACCTTTCCAGATCTATTGTGATCCTCTGAATCTGGATCTTCGACACTGAGCCATTCCCTTCTCATCGCCTTGTACTCTGCGCTTCATACAAAACTGGTACACTTTTTTTCCCAATGTAAACTTAACTTAACTAATCAAAACGACAATCAGTCACATGTGACAAATTTGTCAAAGCCATTAATCAGCTCATTTAAGTGAGTTTGATAAAATGCGAATAATTTCCAAAATAGAGGATGGTTGGTCTATTAGAAGAGTTTAATAGAAGCAAAACCACGATTCAAAACATTGAAAAAAAGTTGGAATAACGATCAAACTGTTATCAGAAAAAGAGGAAATGGAAGACCAGTTATAACTACAGCGGAGCAGGACGAAGCATTCACTGATTACTTAAGGGAAAATCCCTTTAATACGGAAAGATATGCAAAAGTTGCAGTAAACTCTAATGCTTCAGTATGTATGTATGTAGGTATATTGGGGTGACATTCACTGAAACCTAAAATATCTATTGTGCCCCCTTACTTCTACTTAGATCCTGAGGAACTTTAGGATATCTGCAGGCTTTAACTTAGGTAAATGTCCCTGTTCTATCCAGTAATTTCCTATGTGTAGATGTGGATGGAGGTTTCTTCTCCCATGCCACATGCTTCAATCGATTCTCTGTAAATGTTAGGGCTTGGATATATAGAAGAGGTTGTAACATGTCTATCGACCTGTTTCAACTTTTAAATTTAGATCGCAAATATTTCTCTAGTTACCGCTCGTCGTCTCATTAGCCACCCTAATCTTCAACCCTGCCTATAAGACAATTGACGTCTGCCAACGGTCGCTTCCATTTTTTCAACGCCACGAGCGACACCCTTTTTCGCTATCGACTCTTTCTGTCGAAAGGTTGAAGTCATTTACATACCCAAGGTAGGTAAAGTATTTGACTTAACGCCAAAGTCATACAGGCCAATAAGCCTATCCTCCTTTCTACTAAAAACATTAGAAAGGTTACAGAACAAGTACATAAGAAACGAATTGTTGAAGGATAAACCCCTAAGCAATCGTCAATATGCCTACCAACCAGGCAAATCTACGGATCTTGCGCTGGATGATCTAAACAGGCTTATCTCAAAGTCAATAGAAGACAAAGAGATACCGATGGCCACTTTATTAGACATCGAAGGAGCATTTAACAATGTTACCACGAATTCATTGGTTAATGCAATAAAAAGACGGGGGACTTCTACAACAATATGCCGATGGATAAAGTCAACTCTGGAGGAGATAAAGTCAACTCTGGAGGCAAGGATAATAAGCTCCACTCTGGGGCAAGTCATCATCAAGGCAAGGACGGGTGAAGGATGTCCACAAGGAGGAATGCTATCACCTCTACTATGGGCAACCTTAGTAGACGATCTCCTTACAGAACTGTCCACAGCAGATTTTTACTGTCTTGCATTCGCAGACGACATCGTTATTGTAGTCAGAGGCAAGCTTGCTGGGGTGATATCGGAAAGAATGCAAACAGCCTTAAATATTGTTGATAATTGGTGCATACAAGAGAGACTGACAGTCAATGCTCATAAAATACAAAATATCAATTTCACAAAAAAGACGGCACTACAAGGCCTAAAGCCGATAGTGTTAGGAGAAGAGGTGATTCCATTTGCCAATGAAACAAAGTATTTAGGAGTCCATTTTGATCAAAGGCTTTCATGTAACACTCAGAAGACCACACAGAAAGCTACCATTGCCCTTGGAAGATGCAGAAGAATGTGAGGGAAAAACTGGGGACTTACCCCAAAAATGACCCAATGGCTATACACAAGGGTTGTTAGACCAATGATAGCCTATGGATCAGTAATGTGGTGGACAAAGACACTGCAAGTGGGAGCTATAAGGCTATTGAGTAGCACACAAAGGCTTGCTTGCCTGTGTATTACGGGAGCCATAAAAACTACTCCCACAAGTGCGATGGAAGTCTTGCTGAATCTGCCTCCACTAGACATTTTTATACAAGGCGAGGCCAGATCTGTAACGCACAGATCACTGAAAAGTCAATAACTATACCAGGTAGGGGAGACTGCAAGAAAGGTGTACCCCTACAAGCTGAGGCGACCTGGTATAAGGACGGCTCCAAGACAATAGTAGGTGTAGGAGCCGGAATTGTAGGGCATGGTAGCCTGGGTGCTAGGGCAAGAGGGTCATAAGGGCAACGAATTGGCGGATGAAACGGCCAGACAAGGATCATTAATGCCATTCATTGGACCGGAACCCTTCTTCGGCGTCGCAAAGTCGGCACTAAATATGGCCACAGGGAAGTGGGTGGCATATAAATCTCTAGACTGGTGGGTAACCTCACCAGGACAGAGACAGGCGAAACAGAGGACATTCGCCAACGGCAGACCCAATAAGCAAAGATAGGAAAACTGTCAAAGCCGTAGTGCGTGTATTGACGGGACCCTGTAAGCATAACAGGCACGCAGAGCTCATGGGGTTGACAGACGAAGCTATGTGCAGATTCTGTCATCTAGAAGAGGAAACTGCAGAGCACATCCTATGCCAGTGCGATTGCCTGATGAATGGGCGGTTTCTTGTATTAGGCGATGAGAAGCCACCGGCAAGAAACTACATGAAACATTCAGTCTCGAGGCTGATTGGCTACTTGAAAAGAGTCGGGCTGGAGAATGTAATCTAGATTCAGAGGACCACAATAGATCTGAAAAGGTCGCAGTGGAATAGGCCGATTAGCCACCTCATCAAATCTAATCTAATGTAACATTTATGTATTCATCAAAATATCACAATATTTCTAAATTTAAGCTAGCTACTCTTTTTGTATAAATGTTTTATTTTATTGCTTTAAAAAAATTTAATTATATCTATAAATATCTTTGTTGACCTGGCATCACTGTCCTAGAAATTATAGGTTTGTTCCAACTGGCGATAGTACCGTTTTAGGTATCGTTCGCGCAAGTGCCGTATTGCTTTCGCGTTCCAAACGATTATAGTATCGTTCTTGGGACGGTACAAAAACTATACCTTCTGGAAGGGGTGATAAAGTTGATGTGTCCATCCCTAACTCGAGTTTGCGCACTATAAAGAACTCGATCGGTTTAAAAATGCCAGTTGGAACAAACCTATTAAGCAAAAGAGTTGCGCTATAGACACACTTGAATATGTCGCTCAAGGCTCCGCTTACCTCAATTTCTCTGCGATTATAATCGTATTATTTTATTTTATTAATATTTTGAATTAACTATTCATACTAATAACATATTTTTGTTACAGGTAATCAAACATTTCAACACTATTATAACTGGTAAGTAAACGCATTCAATTTTACTGTAGCACAAAAACTTGATAGAATTTATTGTCTATTTAACAAAATTGAAATATCTTTGAAGGATCTACTACAGCTTTGATAGTTCTCCCATCTTTGATTATTCATTGGTTCGGCACCACCACTCAGAGGCTTTGAGTCCTCGCCACCTCAGCCTTTAGGCTTTTTCTTCTCTTAGTTGTATCGTTTATGTGAAGAGACCGGTAGTCCTCATCAGGTCTTTTAATTAGTAGGACCGTCTAGGAGAAATCGTTCCTCGAGCGCTATAGTCCTAGGAGTCTATATATTTCCAATGAGACATATATGCTTATTAAGTTTGCCGTGAATTTTGGCGAGTGTCCCAGTATTCTAGAGATTTCTTTTTTCACCATTAATGAGCCTTGTCTGGCCATTTAATTAAAATTTTTATTGCCCTTATGACTTTCGTGGCTCAATATCCAGTCTAATGTGACCTTGCAATGGTCTCTGGCCAAATTTTTTTATTGCCCTTATGACTTTCGTGGCTCAATATCCAGTCTAATTTGACCTTTCAATGGTCTTCGAGTGCGCTTAACGCACCTACGCAATCTCAAACTAGCTCAGAATTGACCTTTATGGAATCGAGTACCTTTTGTGGAGCTTGGCGTATGTGAAGATGGCATGCTTCCTAATTTTCTCAATGCTGTAATGATTGGACTGTCTCAGTCTGAGCCTTGTCTGGTCATTTAATTAGAATGTCTCTTTTCCTTACGACTTTCGTGGCTCAATATCCAGCCTAATGTGACCTTGCAATGGTCTTCGAGTGCGCTTAACGCACCTACGCAATCTCAAACTAGCTCAGAATTGACCTTTATGGAATCGAGTACCTTTTGTGGAGCTTGGCGTATGTGAAGATGGCATGCTTCCTAATTTTCTCAATGCTGTAATGATTGGACTGTCTCAGTCTGAGCCTTGTCTGGTCATTTAATTAGAATGTCTCTTTTCCTTACGACTTTCGTGGCTCAATATCCAGTCTAATTTGACCTTTCAATGGTCTTCGAGTGCGCTTAACGCACCTACGCAATCTCAAACTAGCTCAGAATTGACCTTTATGGAATCGAGTACCTTTTGTGGAGCTTGGCGTATGTGAAGATGACATGCTTCCTAATTTTCTCAATGCTGTAATGATTGGACTGTCTCAGTCTGAGCCTTGTCTGGTCATTTAATTAGAATTTCTCTTTTCCTTACGACTTTCGTGGCTCAATATCCAGCCTAATGTGACCTTGCAATGGTCTTCGAGTGCGCTTAACGCACCTACGCAATCTCAAACTAGCTCAGAATTGACCTTTATGGAATCGAGTGCCTTTTGTGGAGCTTGGCGTATGTGAAGATGACCTGCCTTCTAATTTTCTCATCGCTGTAATGAATCACCGTCACTTCCCGGTTGTGTAAAAGAAACATGGATTAAATTTGAATTATTAAAAAACTGATAAAAAAACAAATGGTCATTATTTGTTAAATTATTCCTTATTGCGGGCACTTATAATGGGAATTACGGTGGTTACTTTTTATATCAAAATTGATAACTCAAGTTGAATGAACTTGAACTGCGTATTCTAAAAATAACATTTTCATGATACATAATCAGGATAAGATGAACTTAAATTGTTTATAATTCACATTAGAAGCACTCCACCGGCGAAAATATACAAGAGAGCAACTTTTTAGACAAAAACAGTTGTACAGTTTTCTTTTAAACATCACACAAAAAGTATTTTACTGTAATGAACTTACCAGTGTGGATTGGATATTTTCCGGTGAGAAATGTAGCTCGTGAAGGAGTACAAAGTGCTTGAGTGTAGTGACTGTTTAAAATTACACCGTTATAAGCAAGGGCATCTATATTTGGTGTTGGTATTTCATCGCTTCCATGAAATCCCACATCGTTGAAGCCCTTAAATATAGTAAAATTTCTGTAAATAAAAATTTGAAGAAAGCAGTAGACTTGTCCAAGGAAGTTTACGTAGGAGATTTCTAAGATAAAGTTTCAAAGAGAAAATATTTCTTACCATATCATCAGCGATTATAACAATGATGTTCGGTTTTTGTGTTGTCGTATCACAAAATTTCAACACAAGCAAAATAAACGTATATAAAGTCCACGGGCACTTCATTTTTCGCACTTTTTAATCCGACATCAATTATTATACTACGCTGGAACACAATATTAAAATTAATAGAATTATTCAATGAAGCAGTTTGCAGTTAATGAATCGAGAGGGGGTCGTACAATAAATTATTTCTACGGTGAAGCATGAAATCGATTTAAAATTTTTGATAATTCATTAGAATACGGAGAATAATAATAATTAAACAAAAAACTGCTGGAGCATGTCACTGAATCGCTCTGTCACTGAATCGCTCTGTCTTACGTATGACATGCAATTTTTGGAACAATATGGGCTTTGGGAATTAGAATTCAATTTATGTTTAATTAACTGGCACACCTATGATGTATACAACAAGGATTCAATCATGTTTGAAACATAATTTTTTTTGTATTTATTTATTTTTACGAAGGTTTTTCTTATTGCAAAATATTATTTATTTTTTTTGCTCAATTACAGTTACCTCCGTGAAAGATTGTCATATTTTATAGTACGACAATTTTTTATTTTTTTATTATTATTTTTCATTATTATTATTTAATTTTTTCTTAGCATTTTCTTTACTGAGGTTGGTGTATTAATGAGGTTTCAACGTTGTCTCCAGTCCAGAATTATTCTCTCAGTGCTTCTGGACAGATAGAATCTACCTTGTACTGATGAGGCGCAAAAAGGCCGAAACCAGAATGGTTGGTTTTATCTTAAAGATATACCAACCCCGTTTACTTTGGAAGGGTAATTCAATGTCTGTCGGGGCATATAGCCCTAGAAGTAGTTGTTGCTTCTTAGTGAAAAATATTTTCCAAAAACTTTGTAAGGCATTTTAATAGTATTAAACTATTATCTTTGTTTTCTATTATTTATTTTGATAATATTTAAAAAGAAAATAATTCAAATAAAAACGGTATCTTACCTCTTTAAACTGATATTACCTATTTAATATAATAATAAGAAACCACACAAAAACGTGTTAAAAATTAAACGATTAATATAAAAATATCAACCAGTTCGTTGGTGTTACAAACTGTAAGTAAGGAATCTTCAAAAATTGATGGTTTTGATGTTGAGCATCCGCGCCATATTGATAAATAAATACTGGTGATTATACCGATAAATTTAGAATTGAAATTATCAAGTAAAAATAGGTTACTACTACCATTACAATCAATACGGTTTAACCGTGCACAAGAGATATAACTTTAAAAATAATTTGCGATACATTTTATCTATTTGAGTTTATGTAAATTATTCTACTTCATGGGAAGTTTAATGATATATTTAATCGCATGTAAATCGAGCTACTTTATAATAATATACATATACATATTTCATGAAAAGATATTTTTTGAAAAGTAATAACCTTTACGAGTTTCTGGTTTTATTAAATATTATCAATATTACGTTTCTGCTTGACTAAATCGAATAAATTATCAACTAAAAAATGAACTTACTTATATGTCTTTCAAGTACATATTTTTTGATTTGACATGTATGTGAGGCAAATTAGTTTTTCTCTTGGGAACCCAGGTACGGACTAAGAAGATGATGCAATTTGTTTTTATTCCCTTCTAAATAACTCAATTTTTTATAGAAAAAGCGTCCAGTTATAACATCTCCATAAAATTTAAGAGATATGGACATTTTTATGTCACACTGCACACCGTATACTCTATTATAGAAATACAGGGTTTATACAAAATAATCATCGGGTTTGACAAAGCTATATTTCAGTTAGAATGGTAAATGATATGTCGGTAGATGGAGAAAACATTGAAGTTTTAGCGCATTATAAATGTTCAATGTGGGATCACGACAGACGTCCAAACGATAATCCAGTTCAGCTCATACATGTATCTTGGTCGATACTGTTAACAGCATCGGTAATGCGTCTTCTGAGCTCAGCCAGTGTTTCAGGTAGTGGTGGTACGAAACCAGTGTCTTTAATGTACCCCCAAAAATAAAAATCGTACGGTGTAATATCAGGAGAATTGGGAGGCCACGTAAAAAATGCCAAATCTTCTGCAGCACAACGACCTATCCAACGATGAGGGAATTCCTCGTTTAGATACCGACGCACTCCATGATGCCAGTGAGGTGGAGCTCCATCTAGTTGGTATATAAAGTTGTTGGAATCAGCCGTCAGTTGCGGAAATAACCACATAATACACTTTTGTGCTGGATACAGAACAAAAAACATTCAGTTTTTGAGAATCCCTTTCATGTTCGAGATTTGCATAAGGATTTCCCGTGCCCCATATCCGAATATTGTGAAGGTTCACCTTGCCACTTAAGTGAAACGTCGCTTTATGCTGCATAGTCGCCATTTTGATTACTGCGGACGTGCGCATGACAAGTTGCCTCCGCAGGCGCGAGTTTTAAACGTAGAGGTTATCGCTGCCTATAGACAAGTCATTTATTGTTCTATCTGTGATATTTTCCGAATTATAGCTTTGTCAAACCAGACGATTCTCTTGTAGTAACCCTGTATTCACAATCGTGAAGTGAGTACACTAATACTTAAAAAAAGTGAAAATACGGAAATAATAATAAAAACCGTAAAAATAAGTATGAAAGCCAACAGATCCTCAGAATTCCGTGAATCGTTTTTTTACTATTTCAATAAAAAAATGCAATTTTAAACAACAATTTAAAGTTGTGTACTTACGGTTTTAATATTTTTAACAATTAAAGTACCGGGTGTATGATTAAGAAAGGTAACACGCTGTATCTCAGAAACTATTTATCGTACAGCTTAGAGGAAAAAAATCTGTATAACATACGAAAAACTGCTGGAAATTATTATTATTTTCCCTAGACAATAATATCACAAAAACATCATTTTTCTATAATAAATGTACCGTTATAGTACCACAAAATTTAATTCGTAATCATTAGATCATATTACGTAAGTTTGCTCCAGTACTTTTTCCTCTATCTTGTAAAATAACTGGTAGAGGTGAGTGGGAAAGCTGACTCAATAAAACTGTTATAACTTTTGTTCTACTTTATGGATTTTGACATACTTAGTATCATTTGAAGGATAATTCAATGACTAATAAAAGATTATTTTTATTCCAGTGGTTTTACGGTCGCTAGATGGGGGTGATTCAACAATTGTTTTGTTTTCAACTTTTTGTGGGAATCATCAAATGCGATGCTATATTTTTTAATCATTTACTTGAAAAAGGAAGAAATAAAAAAAAAATTAGTAAGAACAGATTCTCAAAATCTATTTTCTAAGCGATGATACAAGAAAAAACAAGTATAAAGGGGGTTCTCTATGGGTATATACGGGGGTGGTAATCCCGAGTCGTCCACTTTTAGGTCTTCCTCTCACGTTTCCAGTTGCTCGATATCTACGGAGAAGCCGAGAAATTACACTTTTACTGACTTGACGTCTAGGTATTATTCAAAACAAAATTTTGAATTTCAAATCACAGTTGCCTGTTAAACTGGATACAATAACTGATGTTACATTTTTAAAATGTGCTCTCTCCCTTCTCATTTGCCGAAGAAACCATTCACAGAATTTTACTCTAAATTCATAACTAGTATCTAAAAGATCTTCCACCTTTTGCAAATGATAATGTGCAGCCGCATTTCTTTTGAAACACTCCATGTTGACATTACGGAGATTTCAAAAATCCTTAGCTCAAAATACAGGGTGTTTCAATTTATTAGAATTTGACAAACGTAATGCAGTTGATGTGTTTTGAAGAGACTATAACTTACAAAAAATTTTAAATTTTCATTTACATCTCTCGAGTAGAACTGCAATAAAATGCGTATTCAAAAAAAATGTCTTTAGTTATTTCAATTTTTTTTAACGATCTACTATTGTTTTCATTTACGGTACTTATTTACGGGACACCCTGTATAAGTGTTTTTTTTCTAATTCGAACACTTTCCTTGACGTTTGACTCCGGAAGCTGTTGGTTAGATGTATCAAAATATTTATACGGCTTCTAAAAATAAAAATGTATGATGGAAAAAGAATGTGTATAATTAAAATCGATTGGGTAAAGAAGTTGCTCTTGAAAAGTGAGAGGCTGCTTAACTTGACTATTGGCGCATGGAAAAAAATATTAAATAATCATCACCAGAAGTACCAGAAGAAAAATCATTTGCGTAGAAAATTATGAAGGTGTTCTGTGGTAGCTTGTTAACGCACTAATAGGTTGAAACAAATTTAAAAATAAGCATAAATATCAAAGACAAAGATAAAGTCTTACAACTTTCTAAGAATTTTTTTAAGAGACTAGTGAATAAATTACTTGTTTCAACCCTTACTATCAATTTCTAACTTACTCCTGAAGATGCTCCTGCAATTTTTGAAACCAGTCGATCAATATACAATGTGGATAGAAAGGATCTATAGATCGGCCAGCACGATCACCTGATCTTTCGTTATCAGACTTTTTTTATGGGGAAATGTGGAAAGTATTCTGTACAAAAACCCTTGATTTAAATTACTTAAAAGCTGGAATAACGACTCGGATTTTGAGTGTGTTAGTCAGCGTCTATATTCGTTGATATTAGTAAGTACCTTTTTCTACAGTTTGTTATTATAAAAAAATGTAGTTGTAATAGTACTTTTTCTTAAGTAACTGAGCCATCTCTATTGATGTTCACATTACCATGAATAAATCTTAGATTTGCGTGACTCATAATATATTTTAAGAAAATAAGGCAGCCTTGAAACATGCATTTGAAATATTAGGGAATTTCGTTGAACTTTTAAAACGAAATAGAATTAAAAAAATCTTTCGCATAGAACAGTTAGTTCTAGTGGTAATTTATTTTTTATATTTCCAAGCATTAAGGGAGTTAGCAAAAAGCAATTCATATCACGATATATTTCCATACCTACCCCTTTGTACAAAATTTCCAACAAAAAATGTTTTTTTCGACGTGGAAAATGCTAAAAGTTTGTAATTAGGGGTTTTTTGGGACTAGAAATCGCCTTCAAATACTTTTCAAAACAAAAGATGCTCATAACTCGACTAATTGAAGAGATAGAACGTTCTAGTCAGCGCCATTCGATTCAGTGGAAAATTTTACATATGCCAGTGAATTTCCAGGCCATATTTCCAAGCATTAAGGGAGTTAGCAAAAACCAATTTATATCACGAAATATTTCCATACATACCCCTTTGTTCAAAATTTCCAACAAAAAAAATTTTTTCGGCGTGGAAAATGCTAAAAGTTTGTAATTAGGGGTTTTTTGGGACGAGAAATCGACTGGCATAATCAGATTTTGGATAAAATTATTCGTTCGCCTTCAAATAGAGTAATGAAATTTTCGAAAATCCACTTTTCAAAACAAAAGATGCTCATAACTCGACTAATTGGAGAGATAGAACGTTCTAGTCTGCGCCATTCGATTCAGTGGTAAATTTTACATATGCTAGTGAATTTTCAGTCGATATTTCCAAGCATTAAGGGAGTTATAAAAAACTAATTTATATCACGAAATATTTCCATACCTACCCCTTTGTTCAAAATTTCCAACAAAAAAAATTTTTTTCGGCGTGGAAAATGCTCAAAATTCGTAATTAGTGGTTTTTTGGGATGAGAAATCGACTGGCATAATCAGTTTTTGGATAAAATCATCATTTCGCCTTCAAATAGAGTCATGAAGTTTTCGAAAATCCACTTTTCAAAACAAAAAATACTCATAACTCGACAAATAGGAAAGATAGAACGTTCTAGTCTTCACCAATCGATAGAGGGGACAATTTTACATATTTTAGTGAATTTTGAGTCTATATTTCCAAGGATTATGGGAGTTAGAAAAAATCAATTTGTATCGCAAAATATTTCCATAGCTACCCCCTTTGTTCTAAATTTTCGACAAAAAAATTATAAAAAATGCAAAAAATTCGTAAAGAGGGGTTTTTTGGCCAAAAAATCGACTGGCACAATCATTTTTGTGATAAAATCATTATGTCGCCTTCAAATAGAGTCATGAAATTTTCGAAAATCCACTTTTCAAAACAAAAAATACTCATAACTCGACAAATAGGTAAGATAGAACGTTCTAGTCTTCACCAATCGATAGAGGGGACAATTTTACATATTTTAGGGAATTTTGAGTCCATATTACCAAGGTTTATGGGAGTTAGGAAAAATCAATTTGTATCGCAAAATATTTCCATAGCTAACCCCCTTTGTTCTAAATTTTCGACAAAAAAATTATAAAAAATGCTAAATATTCGTAAAGAGGGGTTTCTTTGGCCTAAAAATCGACTGGCACAATCAGTTTTCTGATAAAATCATTATTTCGCCTTCAAATGGAGTCATGAAAATTTCGAAAATCCACTTTTCAAAACAAAAAATACTCATAACTCGACAAATAGGAAAGATAGAACGTTCTAGTCTTCACCAATCGATAGAGGGGACAATTTTACATATGTTAGTGAATTTTGAGTCCATATTTCGAAGGATTATGGGAGTTAGAAAAAATCAATTTGTATCGCAAAATATTTCCATAGCTACCCCCTTTGTTTTAAATTTTCGACAAAAAAATTATAAAAAATGCTAAATATTCGTAAAGAGGGGTTTTTTTGGCCAAAAAATCGACTGGCACAATCAGTTTTGTGATAAAATCATTATTTCGCCTTCAAATAGAGTCATGAAATTTTCGAAAATCCACTTTTCAAAACAAAAAATACTCATAACTCGACAAATAGGAAAGATAGAACGTTCTAGTCTTCACCAATCGATAGAGGGGACGATTTTACATATTTTAGTGAATTTTGAGTCCATATTTCCAAGGATTATGGGAGTTAGAAAAAATCAATTTGTATCGCAAAATATTTCCATAGCTACCCCCTTTGTTCTAAATTTTCGACAAAAAAATTATAAAAAATGCAAAAAATTCGTAAAGAGGGGTTTTTTTGACCAAAAAATCGACTGGCACAATCAGTTTTGTGATAAAATCATTATTTCGCCTTCAAATAGAGTCATAAAATTTTCGAAAATCCACTTTTCAAAACAAAAAATACTCATAACTCGACAAATAGGAAAGATAGAACGTTCTAGTCTTCACCAATCGATAGAGGGGACAATTTTACATATTTTAGTGAATTTTGAGTCCATATTTTCAAGGATTATGGGAGTTAGAAAAAATCAATTTGTATCGCAAAATATTTCCATAGCTACCCCCTTTGTTCTAAATTTTCGACAAAAAAATTATAAAAAATGCTAAAAATTCGTAAAGAGGGGTTTTTTTGGCCAAAAAATCGACTGGCACAATCAGTTTTGAGATAAAATCATTATTTCGCCTTCAAATAGAGCCATGAAATTTTCGAAAATCCACTTTTCAAAACAAAAAATACTCATAACTCGACAAATAGGAAAGATAGAACGTTCTAGTCTTCACCAATCGATAGAGGGGACAATTTTACATATGTTAGTGAATTTTGAGTCCATATTTCGAAGGATTATGGGAGTTAGAAAAAATCAATTTGTATCGCAAAATATTTCCATAGCTACCCCCTTTGTTCTAAATTTTCGACAAAAAAATTATAAAAAATGCTAAATATTCGTAAAGAGGGGTTTTTTTGGCCAAAAAATCGACTGGCACAATCAGTTTTGTGATAAAATCATTATTTCGCCTTCAAATAGAGTCACGAAATTTTCGAAAATCCACTTTTCAAAACAAAAAATACTCATAACTCGACAAATAGGAAAGATAGAACGTTCTAGTCTTCACCAATCGATAGAGGGGACAATTTTACATATGTAAGTGAATTTTGAGTCCATATTTCCAAGGATTATGGGAGTTAGAAACAATCAATTTGTATCGCAAAATATTTCCATAGCTACCCCCTTTGTTCTAAATTTTCGACAAAAAAATTATAAAAAATGCTAAATATTCGTAAAGAGGGGTTTTTTTGGCCAAAAAATCGACTGGCACAATCAGTTTTGTGATAAAATCATTATTTCGCCTTCAAATAGAGTCATGAAATTTTCGAAAATCCACTTTTCAAAAAAAAATACTCATAACTCGACAAATAGGAAAGATAGAACGTTCTAGTCTTCACCAATCGATAGAGGGGACAATTTTACATATGTCAGTGAATTTTGAGTCTTTATTTCCAAGGATTATGGGAGTTAGAAAAAATCAATGTGTATCGCAAAATATTTCCATAGCTACCCCCTTTGTTCAAAATTTTCGACAAAAAAATTATAAAAAATGCTAAAAATTCGTAAAGAGGGGTTTCTTTGGCCAAAAAATCGACTGGCACAATCAGTTTTGTGATAAAATCATTATTTCGCCTTCAAATGGAGTCATGAAAATTTCGAAAATCCACTTTTCAAAACAAAAAATACTCATAACTCGACTAATAGGAAAGATAGAACGTTCTAGTCTTCACCAATCGATAGAGGGGACAATTTTACATCTTTTGGTGAATTTTGAGTCCATATTTCCAAGGATTAAGGGAGTTAGAAAAAATCAATTTGTATCGCAAAATATTTCCATAGCTACCCCCTTTGTTCAAAATTTTCGACAAAAAAATTATAAAAAATGCTAAAAATTCGCAAAGAGGGGTGTTTTTGGCCAAAAAATTGACTGGCACAATCAGTTTTGTGATAAAATCAACATTTCGCCTTCAAATGGAGTCATGAAAATTTCGAAAATCCACTTTTCAAAACAAAAAATACTCATAACTCGACTAATAGGAAAGATAGAACGTTCTAGTCTTCACCAATCGATAGAGGGGACAATTTTACATCTTTTGGTGAATTTGGAGTCCATATTTCCAAGGATTAAGGGACTTAGAAAAAATCAATTTGTATCGCAAAATATTTCCATAGCTACCCCCTTTGTTCTAAATTTTCGACAAAAAAATTATAAAAAATGCTAAAAATTCGCAAAGAGGGGTTTTTTTGTCCAAAAAATCGACTGGCACAATCAGTTTTGTGATAAAATCATTATTTCGCCTTCAAATAGAGTCATGAAATTTTCGAAAATCCACTTTTCAAAACAAAAAATACTCATAACTCGACAAATAGGAAAGATAGAACGTTCTAGTCTTGACCAATCGATAGAGGGGACAATTTTACATATTTTAGTGAATTTTGAGTCCATATTTCCAAGGATTATGGGAGTTAGAAAAAATCAATGTGTATCGCAAAATATTTCCATAGCTACCCCCTTTGTTCTAAATTTTCGACAAAAAAATTATAAAAAATGCTAAAAATTCGTAAAGAGGGGTTTTTTTGGCCAAAAAATCGACTGGCAAATCAGTTTTGTGATAAAATCTTTATTTCGCCTTCAAATGGAGTCATGAAAATTTCGAAAATCCACTTTTCAAAACAAAAAAATACTCATAACTCGACTAATAGGAAAGATAGAACGTTCTAGTCTTGACCAATCGATAGAGGGGACAATTTTACATCTTTTAGTGAATTTTGAGTCCATATTTCCAAGGATTAAGGGAGTTAGAAAAAATCAATTTGTATCGCAAAATATTTCCATAGCTACCCCCTTTGTTCAAAATTTTCGACAAAAAAATTATAAAAAATGCTAAAAATTCGCAAAGAGGGGTGTTTTTGGCCAAAAAATTGACTGGCACAATCAGTTTTGTGATAAAATCAACATTTCGCCTTCAAATGGAGTCATGAAAATTTCGAAAATCCACTTTTCAAAACAAAAAATACTCATAACTCGACTAATAGGAAAGATAGAACGTTCTAGTCTTCACCAATCGATAGAGGGGACAATTTTACATCTTTTGGTGAATTTGGAGTCCATATTTCCAAGGATTAAGGGACTTAGAAAAAATCAATTTGTATCGCAAAATATTTCCATAGCTACCCCCTTTGTTCTAAATTTTCGACAAAAAAATTATAAAAAATGCTAAAAATTCGCAAAGAGGGGTTTTTTTGTCCAAAAAATCGACTGGCACAATCAGTTTTGTGATAAAATCATTATTTCGCCTTCAAATAGAGTCATGAAATTTTCGAAAATCCACTTTTCAAAACAAAAAATACTCATAACTCGACAAATAGGAAAGATAGAACGTTCTAGTCTTGACCAATCGATAGAGGGGACAATTTTACATATTTTAGTGAATTTTGAGTCCATATTTCCAAGGATTATGGGAGTTAGAAAAAATCAATGTGTATCGCAAAATATTTCCATAGCTACCCCCTTTGTTCTAAATTTTCGACAAAAAAATTATAAAAAATGCTAAAAATTCGTAAAGAGGGGTTTTTTTGGCCAAAAAATCGACTGGCAAATCAGTTTTGTGATAAAATCTTTATTTCGCCTTCAAATGGAGTCATGAAAATTTCGAAAATCCACTTTTCAAAACAAAAAAATACTCATAACTCGACTAATAGGAAAGATAGAACGTTCTAGTCTTCACCAATCGATAGAGGGGACAATTTTACATCTTTTGGTGAATTTGGAGTCCATATTTCCAAGGATTATGGGAGTTAGAAAAAATCAATTTGTATCGCAAAATATTTCCATAGCTACCCCCTTTGTTCTAAATTTTCGACAAAAAAATTATAAAAAATGCTAAAAATTCGTAAAGAGGGGTTTCTTTGGCCTAAAAATCGACTGGCTCAATCAGTTTTGTGATAAAATCATTATTTCGCCTTCAAATAGAGTCATGAAATTTTCGAAAATCCACTTTTCAAAACAAAAAATACTCATAACTCGACTAATAGGAAAGATAGAACGTTCTAGTCTTGACCAATCGATAGAGGGGACAATTTTACATATTTTAGTGAATTTTGAGTCGATATTGCCAAGGATTAAGGGAGTAAGAAAAAAGCAATTTGTTTCGCAAAATATTTCCATAGCTACCCCCTTTGTTCTAAATTTTCGACAAAAAAATTATAAAAAATGCTAAAAATTCGTAAAGAGGGGTTTCTTTGGCCAAAAAATCGACTGGCACAATCAGTTTTGTGATAAAATCATTATTTCGCCTTCAAATAGAGTCATGAAATTTTCGAAAATCCACTTTTCAAAACAAAAAATACTCATAACTCGACTAATAGGAAAGATAGAACGTTCTAGTCTTCACCAATCGATAGAAGGGACAATTTTACATATTTTAGTGAATTTTGAGTCCATATTTCCAAGGATTATGGGAGTTAGAAAAAATCAATTTGTATCGCAAAATATTTCCATAGCTACCCCCTTTGTTCTAAATTTTCGACAAAAAAATTATAAAAAATGCTAAAAATTCTTGAAGAGGGGTTTTTTTGGCCAAAAAATTGACTGGCACAATCAGTTTTGTGATAAAATCATTATTTCGCCTTCAAATAGAGTCATGAAATTTTCGAAAATCCACTTTTCAAAACAAAAAATACTCATAACTCGACAAATAGGAAAGATAGAACGTTCTAGTCTTGACCAATCGATAGAGGGGACAATTTTACATCTTTTAGTGAATTTTGAGTCCATATTTCCAAGGATTAAGGGAGTTAGAAAAAATCAATTTGTATCGCAAAATATTTCCATAGCTACCCCCTTTGTTCAAAATTTTCGACAAAAAAATTATAAAAAATGCTAAAAATTCGTAAAGAGGGGTTTTTTTGGCCAAAAAATCGACTGGCACAATCAGTTTTGTGATAAAATCATTATTTCGCCTTCAAATAGAGTCATGAAATTTTCGAAAATCCACTTTTCAAAACAAAAAATACTCATAACTCGACAAATAGGAAAGATAGAACGTTCTAGTCTTGACCAATCGATAGAGGGGACAATTTTACATATTTTAGTGAATTTTGAGTCCATATTTCCAAGGATTATGGGAGTTAGAAAAAATCAATTTGTATCGCAAAATATTTCCATAGCTACCCCCTTTGTTCTAAATTTTCGACAAAAAAATTATAAAAAATGCTAAAAATTCGTGAAGAGGGGTTTCTTTGGCCAAAAAATCGACTGGCACAATCAGTTTTGTGATAAAATCATTATTTCGCCTTCAAATAGAGTCATGAAATTTTCGAAAATCCACTTTTCAAAACAAAAAATACTCATAACTCGACTAATAGGAAAGATAGAACGTTCTAGTCTTCACCAATCGATAGAAGGGACAATTTTACATATTTAAGTGAATTTTGAGTCTATATTTCCAAGGATTATGGGAGTTAGAAAAAATCAATTTGTATCGCAAAATATTTCCATTTCGACAAAAAAATTATAAAAAATGCTAAAAATTCGTAAAGAGGGGTTTCTTTGGCCTAAAAATCGACTGGCACAATCAGTTTTGTGATAAAATCATTATTTCGCCTTCAAATAGAGTCATGAAATTTTCGAAAATCCACTTTTCAAAACAAAAAATACTCATAACTCGACTAATAGGAAAGATAGAACGTTCTAGTCTTCACCAATCGATAGAGGGGACAATTTTACATATTTTAGTGTATTTTGAGTCCATATTTCCAAGGATTATGGGAGTTAGAAAAAATCAATTTGTATCGCAAAATATTTCCATAGCTACCCCCTTTGTTCTAAATTTTCGACAAAAAAATTATAAAAAATGCTAAAAATTCGTAAAGAGGGGTTTCTTTGGCCAAAAAATCGACTGGCACAATCAGTTTTCTGATAAAATCATTATTTCGCCTTCAAATGGAGTCATGAAAATTTCGAAAATCCACTTTTCAAAACAAAAAATACTCATAACTCGACTAATAGGAAAGATAGAACGTTCTAGTCTTCACCAATCGATAGAGGGGACAATTTTACATATTTAAGTGAATTTTGAGTCCATATTTCCAAGGATTATGGGAGTTAGAAAAAATCAATTTGTATCGCAAAATATTTCCATAGCTACCCCCTTTGTTCAAAATTTTCGACAAAAAAATTATAAAAAATGCTAAAAATTCGTAAAGAGGGGTTTCTTTGGCCTAAAAATCGACTGGCACAATCAGTTTTGTGATAAAATCATTATTTCGCCTTCAAATGGAGTCATGAAAATTTCGAAAATCCACTTTTCAAAACAAAAAATACTCATAACTCGACTAATAGGAAAGATAGAACGATCTAGTCTTCACCAATCGATAGAGGGGACAATTTTACATCTTTTGGTGAATTTTGAGTCCATATTTCCAAGGATTAAGGGAGGTAGAAAAAATCAATTTGTATCGCTAAATATTTCCATAGCTACCCCCTTTGTTCTAAATTTTCGACAAAAAAATTATAAAAAATGCTAAAAATTCGTAAAGAGGGGTTTCTTTGGCCAAAAAATCGACTGGCACAATCAGTTTTGTGATAAAATTATTATTTCGCCTTCAAATAGAGTCATGAAATTTTCGAAAATCCACTTTTCAAAACAAAAAATACTCATAACTCGACTAATAGGAAAGATAGAACGTTCTCGTCTTCACCAATAGATAGAAGGGACAATTCTACATATTTAAGTGAATTTTGAGTCTATATTTCCAAGGATTATGGGAGTTAGAAAAAATCAATTTGTATCGCAAAATATTTCCATAGCTACCCCCTTTGTTCTAAATTTTCGACAAAAAAATTATAAAAAATGCTAAAAATTCGTAAAGAGGGGTTTCTTTGGCCAAAAAATCGACTGGCACAATCAGTTTTGTGATAAAATCATTATTTCGCCTTCAAATAGAGTCATGAAATTTTCGAAAATCCACTTTTCAAAACAAAAAATACTCATAACTCGACTAATAGGAAAGATAGAACGTTCTAGTCTTCACCAATCGATAGAGGGGACAATTTTACATCTTTTGGTGAATTTGGAGTCCATATTTCCAAGGATTATGGGAGTTAGAAAAAATCAATTTGTATCGCAAAATATTTCCATAGCTACCCCCTTTGTTCTAAATTTTCGACAAAAAAATTATAAAAAATGCTAAAAATTCGTAAAGAGGGGTTTCTTTGGCCTAAAAATCGACTGGCACAATCAGTTTTGTGATAAAATCATTATTTCGCCTTCAAATAGAGTCATGAAATTTTCGAAAATCCACTTTTCAAAACAAAAAATACTCATAACTCGACTAATAGGAAAGATAGAACGTTCTAGTCTTCACCAATCGATAGAGGGGACAATTTTACATATTTTAGTGAATTTTGACTCTATATTTCCAAGGATTATGGGAGTTAGAAAAAATCAATTTGTATCGCTAAATATTTCCATAGCTACCCCCTTTGTTCTAAATTTTCGACAAAAAAATTATAAAAAATGCTAAAAATTCGTAAAGAGGGGTTTCTTTGGCCTAAAAATCGACTGGCACAATCAGTTTTGTGATAAAATCATTATTTCGCCTTCAAATGGAGTCATGAAATTTTCGAAAATCCACTTTTCAAAACAAAAAATACTCATAACTCAACAAATAGGAAAGATAGAACGTTCTAGTCTTCACCAATCGATAGAGGGGACAATTTTACATATTTTAGTGAATTTTGGGTCCATATTACCAAGGATTATGGGAGTTAGAAAAAAATTAATTTGTATCGCGAAATATTTCCATAGCTACCCCCTTTGTTCTAAATTTTCGACAAAAAAATTATAAAAAATGCTAAAAATTCGTAAAGAGGGGTTTCTTTGGCCAAAAAATCGACTGGCACAATCAGTTTTCTGATAAAATCATTATTTCGCCTTCAAATGGAGTCATGAAAATTTCGAAAATCCACTTTTCAAATAAAAAATACTCATAACTCGACTAATAGGAAAGATAGAACGTTCTAGTCTTCACCAATCGATAGAGAGGACAATTTTACATATTTTAGTGATCTTTGAGTCCATATTTCCAAGGATTATGGGAGTTAGAAAAAATCAATTTGTATCGCAAAATATTTCCATAGCTACCCCCTTTGTTCAAAATTTTCGACAAAAAAATTATAAAAAATGCTAAAAATTCGTAAAGAGGGGTTTCTTTGGCCTAAAAATCGACTGGCACAATCAGTTTTGTGATAAAATCATTATTTCGCCTTCAAATGGAGTCATGAAAATTTCGAAAATCCACTTTTCAAAACAAAAAATACTCATAACTCGACTAATAGGAAAGATAGAACGTTCTAGTCTTCACCAATCGATAGAGGGGACAATTTTACATCTTTTGGTGAATTTTGAGTCCATATTTCCAAGGATTAAGGGAGTTAGAAAAAATCAATTTGTATCGCTAAATATTTCCATAGGACAAAAAAATTATAAAAAATGCTAAAAATTCGTAAAGAGGGGTTTCTTTGGCCAAAAAATCGACTGGCACAATCAGTTTTGTGATAAAATTATTATTTCGCCTTCAAATAGAGTCATGAAATTTTCGAAAATCCACTTTTCAAAACAAAAAATACTCATAACTCGACTAATAGGAAAGATAGAACGTTCTCGTCTTCACCAATAGATAGAAGGGACAATTTTACATATTTAAGTGAATTTTGAGTCTATATTTCCAAGGATTAAGGGAGTTAGAAAAAATCAATTTGTATCGCTAAATATTTCCATAGCTACCCCCTTTGTTCTAAATTTTCGACAAAAAAATTATAAAAAATGCTAAAAATTCGTAAAGAGGGGTTGCTTTGGCCAAAAAATCGACTGGCACAATCAGTTTTGTGATAAAATCATTATTTCGCCTTCAAATAGAGTCATGAAATTTTCGAAAATCCACTTTTCAAAACAAAAAATACTCATAACTCGACTAATAGGAAAGATAGAACGTTCTAGTCTTGACCAATCGATAGAGGGGACAATTTTACATATTTTAGTGAATTTTGAGTCTATATTTCCAAGGATTATGGGAGTTAGAAAAAATCAATTTGTATCGCAAAATATTTCCATAGCTGTCCCCTTTGTTCTAAATTTTCGACAAAAAAATTATAAAAAATGCTAAAAATTCGTAAAGAGGGGTTTCTTTGGCCTAAAAATCGACTGGCACAATCAGTTTTGTGATAAAATCATTATTTCGCCTTCAAATAGAGTCATGAAATTTTCGAAAATCCACTTTTCAAAACAAAAAATACTCATAACTCGACTAATAGGAAAGATAGAACGTTCTAGTCTTCACCAATCGATAGAGGGGACAATTTTACATATTTTAGTGAATTTTGGGTCCATATTACCAAGGATTATGGGAGTTAGAAAAAATCAATTTGTATCGCAAAATATTTCCATAGCTACCCCCTTTGTTCAAAATTTTCGACAAAAAAATTATAAAAAATGCTAAAAATTCGTAAAGAGGGGTTTCTTTGGCCTAAAAATCGACTGGCACAATCAGTTTTGTGATAAAATCATTATTTCGCCTTCAAATGGAGTCATGAAATTTTCGAAAATCCACTTTTTAAAACAAAAAATACTCATAACTCGACTAATAGCAAAGATAGAACGTTCTAGTCTTCACCAATCGATAGAGGGGACAATTTTACATATTTTAGTGAATTTTGAGTCTATATTTCCAAGGATTATGGGAGTTAGAAAAAATCAATTTGTATCGCAAAATATTTCCATAGCTACCCCCTTTGTTCAAAATTTTCGACAAAAAAATTATAAAAAATGCTAAAAATTCGTAAAGAGGGGTTTCTTTGGCCTAAAAATCGACTGGCACAATCAGTTTTGTGATAAAATCATTATTTCGCCTTCAAATGGAGTCATGAAAATTTCGAAAATCCACTTTTCAAAACAAAAAATACTCATAACTCGACAAATAGGAAAGATAGAACGTTCTGGTCTTGACCAATCGATAGAGGGGACAATTTTACATATTTTAGTGAATTTTGAGTCCATATTTCCAAGGATTATGGGAGTTAGAAAAAATCAATGTGTATCGCAAAATATTTCCATAGCTACCCCCTTTGTTCTAAATTTTCGACAAAAAAATTATAAAAAATGCTAAAAATTCGTAGAGGGGTTTTTTTGGCCAAAAAATCGACTGGCAAATCAGTTTTGTGATAAAATCATTATTTCGCCTTCAAATGGAGTCATGAAAATTTCCAAAATCCACTTTTCAAAACAAAAAAATACTCATAACTCGACTAATAGGAAAGATAGAACGTTCTAGTCTTCACCAATCGATAGAGGGGACAATTTTACATCTTTTGGTGAATTTGGAGTCCATATTTCCAAGGATTATGGGAGTTAGAAAAAATCAATTTGTATCGCAAAATATTTCCATAGCTACCCCCTTTGTTCTAAATTTTCGACAAAAAAATTATAAAAAATGCTAAAAATCGACTGGCACAATCAGTTTTGTGATAAAATCATTATTTCGCCTTCAAATAGAGTCATGAAATTTTCGAAAATCCACTTTTCAAAACAAAAAATACTCATAACTCGACTAATAGGAAAGATAGAACGTTCTAGTCTTGACCAATCGATAGAGGGGACAATTTTACATATTTTAGTGAATTTTGAGTCGATATTGCCAAGGATTAAGGGAGTAAGAAAAAAGCAATTTGTTTCGCAAAATATTTCCATACCTACCCCTTTGTTCTAAATTTTCGACAAAAAATTTTAAAAAATGCTAAAAATTCGTAAAGAGGGGTTTTTTGGACCGGAAAATCGACTGGCAAATCTTGACAATTTTTTTAAGTCTTAAACTTCAAAATATTTTCGTAAGTTCCAAATTGTCAATCTTTTTAAAAGCGTGAGTTAGGGAAAAAATTAGTTAAATATAATAGTTCTTGATCACGATGTTTGTTGAAACTCTATTTTTAAAGTTTCGGTAGCGGTCCAGCTGCCGTTATCAAGAATAATGAAAAATAATAAATTTTCGAATCATCGAAAATTGATTATTTTCGATTAATCGATTATTTTAAATTAATCGATTATTTTAAATTAATCGATTATTTTCGATTAATCGATTATTTTCGATTAATCGATTTTTTTCGATTAATCGATTCTTTTCGATTAATCGATTCTTTTCGATTAATCGATTCTTTTCGATTAATCGATTCTTTTCGATTAATCGATTCTTTTCGATTAATCGATTCTTTTCGATTAATCGATTCTTTTCGATTAATCGATTCTTTTCGATTAATCGATTTTTTTCGATTATTTTATATAATCGATAATCGATTATGTTTTTTGATAATCGCCCAGCCCTAATTTTGAGTCGATATTGCCAAGGATTAAGGGAGTTAGAAAAAATCAATTTGTAACGCAAAATAATTCCATAGCTACCCCCTTTGTTCTAAATTTTCGACAAAAAAATTATAAAAAATGCTAAAAATTCTTGTAGAGGGGTTTTTTTGGCCAAAAAATTGACTGGCACAATCAGTTTTGTGATAAAATCATTATTTCGCCTTCAAATGGAGTCATGAAAATTTCGAAAATCCACTTTTCAAAACAAAAAATACTCATAACTCGACTAATAGGAAAGATAGGACGTTCTAGTCTTCACCAATCGATAGAGGGGACAATTTTACATATTTTAGTGAATTTTGAGTCCATATTTCCAAGGATTATGGAAGTTAGAAAAAATCAATTTGTATCGCAAAATATTTCCATAGCTACCCCCTTTGTTCTAAATTTTCGACAAAAAAATTATAAAAAATGCTAAAAATTCGTAAAGAGGGGTTTTTTTGGCCAAAAAATCGACTGGCAAATCAGTTTTGTGATAAAATCATTATTTCGCCTTCAAATGGAGTCATGAAAATTTCCAAAATCCACTTTTCAAAACAAAAAAATACTCATAACTCGACTAATAGGAAAGATAGAACGTTCTAGTCTTCACCAATCGATAGAGGGGACAATTTTACATCTTTTGGTGAATTTGGAGTCCATATTTCCAAGGATTATGGGAGTTAGAAAAAATCAATTTGTATCGCAAAATATTTCCATAGCTACCCCCTTTGTTCTAAATTTTCGACAAAAAAATTATAAAAAATGCTAAAAATCGACTGGCACAATCAGTTTTGTGATAAAATCATTATTTCGCCTTCAAATAGAGTCATGAAATTTTCGAAAATCCACTTTTCAAAACAAAAAATACTCATAACTCGACTAATAGGAAAGATAGAACATTCTAGTCTTGACCAATCGATAGAGGGGACAATTTTACATATTTTAGTGAATTTTGAGTCGATATTGCCAAGGATTAAGGGAGTAAGAAAAAAGCAATTTGTTTCGCAAAATATTTCCATACCTACCCCTTTGTTCTAAATTTTCGACAAAAAATTTTAAAAAATGCTCAAAATTCGTAAAGAGGGGTTTTTTGGACCGGAAAATCGACTGGCAAATCTTGACAATTTTTTTGAGTCTTAAACTTCAAAATATTTTCGTAAGTTCCAAATTGTCAATCTTTTTAAAGGCGTGAGTTAGGGAAAAAATTAGTTAAATATAATAGTTCTTGATCACGATGTTTGTTGAAACTCTATTTTTAAAGTTTCGGTAGCGGTCCAGCTGCCGTTATCAAGAATAATGAAAAATAATAAATTTTCGAATCATCGAAAATTGATTATTTTCGATTAATCGATTATTTTAAATTAATCGATTATTTTCGATTAATCGATTATTTTCGATTAATCGATTATTTTCGATTAATCGATTATTTTCGATTAATCGATTTTTTTCGATTAATCGATTCTTTTCGATTAATCGATTCTTTTCGATTAATCGATTCTTTTCGATTAATCGATTCTTTTCGATTAATCGATTCTTTTCGATTAATCGATTCTTTTCGATTAATCGATTCTTTTCGATTAATCGATTCTTTTCGATTAATCGATTTTTTTCGATTATTTTATATAATCGATAATCGATTATGTTTTTTGATAATCGCCCAGCCCTAATTTTGAGTCGATATTGCCAAGGATTAAGGGAGTTAGAAAAAATCAATTTGTAACGCAAAATAATTCCATAGCTACCCCCTTTGTTCTAATTTTCGACAAAAAAATTATAAAAATGCTAAAAATTCTTGTAGAGGGGTTTTTTTGGCCAAAAAATTGACTGGCACAATCAGTTTTCTGATAAAATCATTATTTCGCCTTCAAATGGAGTCATGAAAATTTCGAAAATCCACTTTTCAAAACAAAAAATACTCATAACTCGACTAATAGGAAAGATAGAACGTTCTAGTCTTCACCAATCGATAGAGGGGACAATTTTACATCTTTTGGTGAATTTGGAGTCCATATTTCCAAGGATTATGGGAGTTAGAAAAAATCAATTTGTATCGCAAAATATTTCCATAGCTACCCCCTTTGTTCTAAATTTTCGACAAAAAAATTATAAAAAATGCTAAAAATCGACTGGCACAATCAGTTTTGTGATAAAATCATTATTTCGCCTTCAAATAGAGTCATGAAATTTTCGAAAATCCACTTTTCAAAACAAAAAATACTCATAACTCGACTAATAGGAAAGATAGAACATTCTAGTCTTGACCAATCGATAGAGGGGACAATTTTACATATTTTAGTGAATTTTGAGTCGATATTGCCAAGGATTAAGGGAGTAAGAAAAAAGCAATTTGTTTCGCAAAATATTTCCATACCTACCCCTTTGTTCTAAATTTTCGACAAAAAATTTTAAAAAATGCTCAAAATTCGTAAAGAGGGTTTTTTGGACCGGAAAATCGACTGGCAAATCTTGACAATTTTTTTGAGTCTTAAACTTCAAAATATTTTCGTAAGTTCCAAATTGTCAATCTTTTTAAAGGCGTGAGTTAGGGAAAAATTAGTTAAATATAATAGTTCTTGATCACGATGTTTGTTGAAACTCTATTTTTAAAGTTTCGGTAGCGGTCCAGCTGCCGTTATCAAGAATAATGAAAAATAATAAATTTTCGAATCATCGAAAATTGATTATTTTCGATTAATCGATTATTTTAAATTAATCGATTATTTTCGATTAATCGATTATTTTCGATTAATCGATTATTTTCGATTAATCGATTATTTTCGATTAATCGATTTTTTCGATTAATCGATTCTTTTCGATTAATCGATTCTTTTCGATTAATCGATTCTTTTCGATTAATCGATTCTTTTCGATTAATCGATTCTTTTCGATTAATCGATTCTTTTCGATTAATCGATTTTTTTCGATTATTTTATATAATCGATAATCGATTATGTTTTTTGATAATCGCCCAGCCCTAATTTTGAGTCGATATTGCCAAGGATTAAGGGAGTTAGAAAAAATCAATTTGTAACGCAAAATAATTCCATAGCTACCCCCTTTGTTCTAAATTTTCGACAAAAAAATTATAAAAAATGCTAAAAATTCTTGTAGAGGGGTTTTTTTGGCCAAAAAATTGACTGGCACAATCAGTTTTCTGATAAAATCATTATTTCGCCTTCAAATGGAGTCATGAAAATTTCGAAAATCCACTTTTCAAAACAAAAAATACTCATAACTCGACTAATAGGAAAGATAGAACGTTCTAGTCTTCACCAATCGATAGAGGGGACAATTTTACATATTTTAGTGAATTTTGAGTCCATATTTCCAAGGATTATGGGAGTTAGAAAAAATCAATTTGTATCGCAAAATATTTCCATAGCTACCCCCTTTGTTCGTCATTTTCGACAAAAAAATTATAAAAAATGCTAAATATTCGTAAAGAGGGGTTTTTTTGGCCAAAAATCGACTGGCACAATCAGTTTTGTGATAAAATCATTATTTCGCCTTCAAATAGAGTCATGAAATTTTCGAAAATCCACTTTTCAAAACAAAAAATACTCATAACTCGACAAATAGGAAAGATAGAACGTTCTAGTCTTCACCAATCGATAGAGGGGACGATTTTACATATTTTAGTGAATTTTGAGTCCATATTTCCAAGGATTATGGAGTTAGAAAAAATCAATTTGTATCGCAAAATATTTCCATAGCTACCCCCTTTGTTCTAAATTTTCGACAAAAAAATTATAAAAAATGCAAAAAATTCGTAGAGAGGGGTTTTTTTGACCAAAAAATCGACTTGCACAATCAGTTTTGTGATAAAATCATTATTTCGCCTTCAAATAGAGTCATAAAATTTCGAAAATCCACTTTTCAAAACAAAAAATACTCTAACTCGACAAATAGGAAAGATAGAACGTTCTAGTCTTCACCAATCGATAGAGGGACAATTTTACATATGTTAGTGAATTTTGAGTCCATATTTTCAAGGATTATGGGAGTTAGAAAAAATCAATTTGTATCGCAAAATATTTCCATAGCTACCCCCTTTGTTCTAAATTTTCGACAAAAAAATTATAAAAATGCTAAAAATCGTAAAGAGGGGTTTTTTGGCCAAAAAATCGACTGGCACAATCAGTTTTGAGATAAAATCATTATTTCGCCTTCAAATAGAGCCTATGAAATTTTCGAAAATCCACTTTTCAAAACAAAAAATACTCATAACTCGACAAATAGGAAAGATAGAACGTTCTAGTCTTCACCAATCGATAGAGGGGACAATTTTACATATGTTAGTGAATTTGAGTCCATATTTCGAAGGATTATGGGAGTTAGAAAAAATCAATTTGTATCGCAAAATATTTCCATAGCTACCCCCTTTGTTCTAAATTTTCGACAAAAAAATTATAAAAAATGCTAAATATTCGTAAAGAGGGGTTTTTTTGGCCAAAAAATCGACTGGCACAATCAGTTTTGTGATAAAATCATTATTTCGCCTTCAAATAGAGTCACGAAATTTTCGAAAATCCACTTTTCAAAACAAAAAATACTCATAACTCGACAAATAGGAAAGATAGAACGTTCTAGTCTTCACCAATCGATAGAGGGGACAATTTTACATATGTAAGTGAATTTTGAGTCCATATTTCCAAGGATTATGGGAGTTAGAAAAAATCAATTTGTATCGCAAAATATTTCCATAGCTACCCCCTTTGTTCTAAATTTTCGACAAAAAAATTATAAAAAATGCTAAAAATTCGTAAAGAGGGGTTTTTTGGCCAAAAAATCGACTGGCACAATCAGTTTTGAGATAAAATCATTATTTCGCCTTCAAATAGAGCCATGAAATTTTCGAAAATCCACTTTTCAAAACAAAAATACTCATAACTCGACAAATAGGAAAGATAGAACGTTCTAGTCTTCACCAATCGATAGAGGGGACAATTTTACATATGTAAGTGAATTTTGAGTCCATATTTCCAAGGATTATGGGAGTTAGAAAAAATCAATTTGTATCGCAAAATATTTCCATAGCTACCCCCTTTGTTCTAAATTTTCGACAAAAAAATTATAAAAAATGCTAAATATTCGTAAAGAGGGGTTTTTTTGGCCAAAAAATCGACTGGCACAATCAGTTTTGTGATAAAATCATTATTTCGCCTTCAAATAGAGTCATGAAATTTTCGAAAATCCACTTTTCAAAAAAAAATACTCATAACTCGACAAATATGAAAGATAGAACGTTCTAGTCTTCACCAATCGATAGAGGGGACAATTTTACATCTTTTGGTGAATTTTGAGTCCATATTTCCAAGATTAAGGGAGTTAGAAAAAATCAATTTGTATCGCAAAATATTTCCATAGCTACCCCCTTTGTTCTAAATTTTCGACAAAAAAATTATAAAAAATGCTAAAAATTCGCAAAGAGGGTTTTTTTTGGCCAAAAAATTGACTGGCACAATCAGTTTTGTGATAAAATCAACATTTCGCCTTCAAATAGAGTCATGAAATTTCGAAAATCCACTTTTCAAAACAAAAAATACTCATAACTCGACAAATAGGAAAGATAGAACGTTCTAGTCTTGACCAATCGATAGAGGGGACAATTTTACATATTTTAGTGAATTTTGAGTCTTTATTTCCAAGGATTATGGGAGTTAGAAAAAATCAATGTGTATCGCAAAATATTTCCATAGCTACCCCCTTTGTTCAAAATTTCGACAAAAAAATTATAAAAAATGCTAATAATTCGTAAAGAGAGGTTTTTTGGCCAAAAAATCGACTGGCACAATCAGTTTTGTGATAAAATCATTATTTCGCCTTCAAATAGAGTCATGAAATTTTCGAAAATCCACTTTTCAAAACAAAAAATACTCATAACTCGACAAATAGGAAAGATAGAACGTTCTAGTCTTGACCAATCGATAGAGGGGACAATTTTACATATTTTAGTGAATTTTGAGTCCATATTTCAAGGATTATGGGAGTTAGAAAAAAATCAATTTGTATCGCAAAATATTTCCATAGCTACCCCCTTTGTTCTAAATTTTCGACAAAAAAATTATAAAAAATGCTAAAAATTCGTAAAGAGGGGTTTTTTTGGCCAAAAAATCGACTGGCACAATCAGTTTTCTGATAAAATCATTATTTCGCCTTCAAATGGAGTCATGAAAATTTCGAAAATCCACTTTTCAAAACAAAAAATACTCATAACTCGACTAATAGGAAAGATAGAACGTTCTAGTCTTCACCAATCGATAGAGGGGACAATTTTACATATTTAGTGAATTTTGAGTCCATATTTCCAAGGATTATGGGAGTTAGAAAAAATCAATTTGTATCGCAAAATATTTCCATAGCTACCCCCTTTGTTCAAAATTTTCGACAAAAAAATTATAAAAAATGCTAAAAATTCGTAAAGAGGGGTTTCTTTGGCCTAAAAATCGACTGGCACAATCAGTTTTGTGATAAAATCATTATTTCGCCTTCAAATGGAGTCATGAAAATTTCGAAAATCCACTTTTCAAAACAAAAAATACTCATAACTCGACTAATAGGAAAGATAGAACGTTCTAGTCTTCACCAATCGATAGAGGGGACAATTTTACATCTTTTGGTGAATTTTGAGTCCATATTTCCAAGGATTAAGGGAGTTAGAAAAAATCAATTTGTATCGCAAAATATTTCCATAGCTACCCCCTTTGTTCAAAATTTTCGACAAAAAAATTATAAAAAATGCTAATAATTCGTAAAGAGAGGTTTTTTTGGCCAAAAAATCGACTGGCACAATCAGTTTTGTGATAAAATCATTATTTCGCCTTCAAATAGAGTCATGAAATTTTCGAAAATCCACTTTTCAAAACAAAAAATACTCATAACTCGACAAATAGGAAAGATAGAACGTTCTAGTCTTGACCAATCGATAGAGGGGACAATTTTACATATTTTAGTGAATTTGAGTCTTTATTTCCAAGGATTATGGGAGTTAGAAAAAATCAATGTGTATCGCAAAATATTTCCATAGCTACCCCCTTTGTTCTAAATTTTCGACAAAAAAATTATAAAAAATGCTAAAAATTCGTAGAGGGGTTTTTTTGGCCAAAAAATCGACTGGCAAATCAGTTTTGTGATAAAATCATTATTTCGCCTTCAAATGGAGTCATGAAAATTTCCAAAATCCACTTTTCAAAACAAAAAAATACTCATAACTCGACTAATAGGAAAGATAGAACGTTCTAGTCTTCACCAATCGATAGAGGGGACAATTTTACATCTTTTGGTGAATTTGGAGTCCATATTTCCAAGGATTATGGGAGTTAGAAAAAATCAATTTGTATCGCAAAATATTTCCATAGCTACCCCCTTTGTTCTAAATTTTCGACAAAAAAATTATAAAAAATGCTAAAAATCG